>VZRE01010698.1:72507-222468 GCA_013396775.1 Cephalopterus ornatus
TTGGTGTAAACACTAAGTTAGATTGATTAGGCAGGTTTTGGCCTAACTAAATTCTTGGCCAGGGCATGAAGCACAACATGAAAGATCAGCCACGAAAATCAATCACAAGGACAGAAGTGGATATAGTTGATCTAGTTTTACTTGCTGAGTGGCATTTCCAGGATAAAAAGAGAACATCGTTGCTTAAAGATGCCGTAATGAAGTTTCTGCAGCTTGAAAATGAAGCAACTCTTAATGTGGTAAGTAGGCACTGCAGCATTCAGTAACATAAGGAAGTCTTCAGCAAAATAAAAAAGTTCTTTTACCTTTAGGCTTACACAGCATCCTTGGACTACTGTGTGGATGCAACTTTCATATACAAGCAGAAAAGGGCTTTGACTCAACTTTCTGAAAGTTTCCTGGGCCTTATATTTATAGAGAAAACTGTGATCCTTTAATGACTTTGTTACTTCTCTGGAAATGGTCTGAGCTTTTTCTAAAATTCTTCTCCTGCTCTAATTGTTTTTTTAAACTTATTCACCTCAGTGTATCTCAGCCCTTGGGACCCACATGTGTTTGACAACTGTTTGCCATACCAAAGAGGTAGGCCTTTACCTGAATGAGTTTGGAATTATTTTGTGTAATACTTGGGAAATAAAAGTTTGCTTTAATACAATGTGCTGACATGCAGAAAAAATAGTTCACTTGCTTCAGTTATGTAGGAGGTCTCAGGTTGAATAACTCACCTCAAAAACAGCACTCAGGTTGCTTTTCAAAGTCTCCTTTTTCAAATATTTCATGAATGTGAGACATTTATTTCTTTCTGCTTGATTCATTCCAGCTCTGAGCGGCAGGCCTTGTCTGGATGAAAAACACGAGCATTTGACCATGGCTGGGAGTCTTTTTTCTAACTCATGAATTGCTTGGCAGCATTACCAGTTTAGCTATCATCACCTGTTTCTGTGCCTGTCTATGTGACTGCTTTCCAGGGGGAGTGTCTGATAAAGCACACATATGTGTGTCCGATACACACAAACATGTGTAGGCGCATTCAAGAACTCAGAAACACCACATCCCACAGAAGAGCACTACGCAGAAAATCCAGGTCAGGCATTGGAAACTTTATAATATAGTCATGTCAGTGCATTGCAGCACTTGGGCTAATAATCCACATCCCTGAGCAGGTGTCTGTAGTATAGGAGCAGCACAGCTTTGATCTTCCACTTCCTTTTCTAATATTGGAGGTGGATCTCTTGTGGATTTTATTTGGACAGGTGAAACTGCTCCACACGTCACAGCACTGGGCTGCTTCTCCAGAGGTGTGGGCTAAGTGGGGAACTACATGCAGACACTGGTGTTATATCTCCTTGATGCTTCTGCTCCTAAGGCCTCCTGTTAAGAAGGAAGGATATGAGCAGATTGACTTTCAGAAATGCTGACAAGAAGTTGTTCTCATTAACTTCGATGGGAATAGTCCTGCAAAGAAGCTGGATTTGACTAGCGCCTTCTGTATGGTAGCAGTCCCCATATATTCCTTACTGCAGAGACATGCCAGGTTTGATTAATTATGCTAGCATAGTACAGACCAGGATGCAGTAGAAGTAGCATGTGTGTATATGTCAAATTGCTAATGACAGCTCTGCCTACACTTCATATTGAAACAGTTCCAAGATGTGTCAGAAAGAAGAGGTATATAGTAATTGACAGTGAAGAAAGCAATGTGAAATTTAAGCAGCCATCATCAGAGCTTGCATCTAAAAACCAAAATGAGATTATTGTAAGACTACTTAATGAGTTGAGAGTCATGAATTTGAACTAATATCTGGCTTGATTGGATCCTTGCAGTGCCCTCTCAATCTGCAGATGAAAGAAGGGAAATAGTTTACCTTTCACTGTGGCAGTGCAAACAGGTGAGACATTGATTAGAGACCCCTTAGTTAAAAAAAGGAAAAAGAAAGGTGAGAAGATGGACCCAAATACAACAAATGCGTGCATCTCCTCAGAGTCATCTCAATAAGATAAAGTTATTGCAAGGTTTCCAAATGGTTCACAGTAGTGATACCTGAAATATCATGTTTTCATGTTCTAGTTCTCTGTGTTTTGGAGATTTGAGTTTTCTTATCTGATTTCAACTCAGAAATTATTTATGGTAATTATTTGGTCAATTGTTTTAGCTAAGGAGATATTAATCCAGAAGTTTCTGGGTATTCTGTTTCTGTGAACTGATCTTTCTTTGAAGCTTTACAAGAGCAATAAAAAAATATTCTTCAGCAGTCCCCCGTATTATCTGGCCATTTCAGAATGGGGAATATACTACCTCCATCAGCCCAGTCTCTGCTCTGCCTTGAAGGACTGAAAAATCCCCAAGTCACAGGAAACTGAACCTAAGGAGGAATGCCAGGCGATAGAAGATGAAAAGTGATTGAAGTGTCTTACATATGCACATTACGGTCTCTGTGGGGACACATTTGCTGTCCTTTGAAGTCCTCCATATGGACTGTTGAAAATGTCACAGCCTGCAATTTAGCTCACTAAGAAATACAAGATGTTTTCTTCCTTCTCTCCTGTAGATCTTTCTATCACCTGCCATCTTCCTCAGCCACTTCTAGAAACTGCAAAATTAGGAATGACAAAACACGCAAAAATGAATCATAGGTAGAAGTGACAGGCTCAGAAATATCAAAATGTGCTGTAGGTGGGACTTGATTTAAAATGGAACATGAAAAAAAGAGCAGGAATTCTTTGGAAAAAAAAGTAATATGCAGAGAGTGGAAATCTGAAGCCTTTGAAAATCCTAGTGAGAAAAGAAATGGCAAAAAATCAACACAGCCAAGAGAACACAGCAGAGGTCTATGTAATTAAACAGCCAGATATGTTAGAATTTGGTGATCCAATTTGCTCCTAGACATGAGCTTCTGCTGAAGTCAGACCTGTCCAGATGTCTGGTTATTTCTACCTCTTTAAATCCAGGATCAGTTACTTCGGTTTCCACTGTAAAGGTTTACGTGCCTTTCATGACTGAGCATTCACAAGAAAAGACAGAACGATGTTTTGTTTATATTGTTGCAATAGCTAAACCCGAGTCAGCTGTTTTAAATATAACTTTACAGGGTTCTCTTTTCATTCTTTAAGACAAAAATAATTTTTTTTTCCTCAACAATGCCTGCAACCACTTACAGTGAAGTCTGTGAGCCAAAGCAATCTGATAAACAATGAAAATTGAATCTACTATTGTGAGCATTGAATCTGCTATAGTATCAAGGTCTTAATGCTTGTCTAACTGCTTCTTTAAAGGTAAACATGGAATTACAGGAACTACTTATATATAGTCACAGTGCAGCTGGCATTCAAAGTATCCTTCTGGGGCATGCAGTATTTATTTATTGTATAATTGTATTTATTTCTCCATTTTTAGGAAACACTCTCAGACCTCATTTTGCTTAAATGACAACTTTGAAATCTTCCCCATAATAAAGCAAGGCTTCATTTGTATCTTACAGGTGTTCAGACCTCAGTCTTCTGCATAGATGTAACCTGCATCTAGAACAAACCAACCTCTTTGTTTGTTTGTTTTCTTCATGAAAGAGGTGTTTCATAAGAGAGACAGCTCCTGCCCCAAAGAGCTTGTGGTTTGCCCCTAGCCCTAAGATTGCTGAAGGATGCCACTAACAGGTAAGGAGGATGCACAAAGTAACAGTGACAAGGCTGCGGGTTCTGGAGTACATAGCAGACTTGAGCCTACACCTCTGGAGAGAAACTACAACAGAAACCACAAAATTACTTGGAGATAAAGATGATTCTACACACCTTTTCATGGTCCTAGGACAATGGTAAGCTCTGGCACGCTGTACCTTTTACCTTTAATTCTGTTATGGCAGATAATGTTTCCAAAATATCTGTAATATGTAAGATCTCTGAGGCCTTTGGGGCTTTATGGTTTCCTTGTCACCCTTGTGCCATTTGGACAAGTATGGCAGAAAAGTGATGAAGGAGTTTCTTAAGTCTGAAGAAATTGATTGAAATCTTTGATTTTAAAAAGCTTTATCTCAGGGCAACACAGCTGAAGTCCGTTCTTCAGTTCTGGAGAGACTGGAGCAAGGGAAGAAGAATTAGGTAAATATTTTGAAGGATTATCCCATCTATATGACTTTAGAAGTCAATTTTCTCCTCTTTTTTGATTTTAGAGGGTGATCACTTATCTAGAGAATAGACAGCCTTGGGCTGATCTGAGGCAAGACTTCTCTAAAAGCATCTGCACTTTCATGCTGGTTCTGAGGAACATCAGGGCAGGCTTAAAGAACACTGTAAGGGGATGCCAAAGCTTCCAGGGAAAATATAGATCTTTTCCAGCTGAGTTGTAGCTACCTCGTGGAACTTGAGCTGAAACCCAGTGTAATTTTATGCTCCTGGACTGGTCTGAATGTGCATTCCCTTTGACTGCAGACCAGCACACTAATGCTAGCAAGAGAATTCTCGTTCCATGAGGAGGGAAGGGGAGTTGTTTGCAAAGGGCTTTTAAAACATGCAAGCATGTTTCTTGCAAGTGTGAAACGATGTAATGACTAAAATACTAGTCACATACCATTCTGTTTTAAAATATGTTTTTCCTCTTGCAAGGGAGGAGGAAGTTGAAAAGTTGAAAACACTATGTGCTTTTTATTACGTTTCTTCTTCATATGCACTGTATTGGCTTTTATGCTCTGAAATATTAAAAAGGAAGGTTTTGAAAACCACTTCAAAGAAATCAAAGAGCACCCCAAATACTCATAAACACACACAGTTATGCTGTGTATATACAATGTTACATATGGCCTAACTTCTGAACTTGCAGCCTAATCCTCTCCTGTGCTGGGCATATGAAATCTCTAAAAGCAAATTACTCAGCACCAGCAGAAGAAATGGACTCTTTGCCCATGCTTTGTGCCAAACTCCAGTATGCCTCACACAGTAGCATCCATATGGCTCAGACAGGATGAGTTCCCTCCAAGGGATTAAACACTATCCCAGCAATTCTTCCTCTCCACTTTATCCAAAAACTGCATGAACACAGCTGTCCCTTTGGCAAACTCAGAGGTGATAACAGGTAAGAAAGGTGAGGGACGGCTCTCACAAGAGGTGACAGATCTCAAATGAAGCCACAGAGATAAACTAGGAGGGTGTTCAGAGGTACAGACATTTGGACAGTATGTTATAATATCTATGTGGGTCATCAAGAAATGCATATAGGGAGAAATGTTTCGTGAACCATTTCTTCAACATGGGCTGCTCATGTTGTACAAGCAGAAGCATTCGCCTTGTGAGTACCACCACAGGAAACTCCTCAGAAACCTTGGAAGCACTGAATCTGCATGTGCAATAAGACTTTATGAAAGCAGTGAGAAAAGAAATGAACATAGGTCATGAAAAATACAGAGACTGCCAATAATATATGATGAAGAAGATAAGTGGCTTCCTGGCTATTCTTGGCTGTAATCTTCAGTTCACTCTGTCTCTGTTCAGGGTTATAAAGCTATAATGCTCTCACTTCTGTTTGTCACAGTCCTCACAGACAGGCAAGAGGGCTCACCTGGGTGGGTTTCCCTGGAGCTTTCATGAGTCTGATAACCAGCTGATACTCTTGTGTGACTGGTATGTATCTCCTGGTCTGCCCTTGCCCCTGTGCTGGTTCTCATTCTGCCATTAGGCTTGGTCTGGTCACCCAGCTCCTCATCCTAGCCCAGTCTTTGTGTCTTAGCTCTAGGCATGTGAATGAGGTGCAGCGCTGCCTGCCCTACACTGAAAGGGTTGTGCTGACCTCCTTGGTGTTTGCAATGTCAGCCTTTGCAGGTCCTACTGAAAGAAACTCGCTGTAGGTCTGCATACTGTGTAGTTCTCTCTTTAAACCCCACACAGGCCTTAGTCACAGTCCATCTTGGAGAGATTTCAAATTTAAGTAGAACAATAAGAAAACCTATCAGGCAGATAGGAACTACCCTGCTATCTCTTTTCTTCTTCCCTTTGTCTTTCTTCCCTCTGCAATTATTCACAAGACTATCCAACCCAAAACCTGAAAGAAAAGACAGCCCTGAGAGGTTATGGCCTGAGATAGACTGTTTTATTTGATGTTGTAATTTCCCTTTGGTTATCTCCCTTTCACTTGTTACAACCTGTACAAAATAGTATGTTGAAGCAATGATATGGTGATAGGGACACCACAGGCTTTGTGTGTAGGAGGTTGTAAAGAGATTAGTGTTAGTGACTGGCTGTATAATGCAAACTAGATGCATATATGTGAGTATGGCTATTCCTCTAAAGGAAATCTTTGCAATCTTTCCATAACTCATGTTTTCTGCAAACTATTTGTGAAGCAAAAGGTGTTAGCATTAATTCTGCTTGAATGTCAAAGCTTTTTCTCATGGAAAATGTCCTTTTCCTTCCATATTTCCTGCAGCACTTCACTGCCTGAAGTTGGGAAGGACTTTCATGCTAAGATATGAGAGGATCAGGCCCTCTGTTGTAGTTACATGCTGGTGACTGCCATCTCCCCCCTTTTCCAAGGAGGGCTCGTGCATGTCTTCTTGAGAAGCTCTTACTGAGTGTATGAAGGGAGGGCAAAGCTATCCCTTGCTCACCCCAGCACAGCGTGAGCACAAAGCTCGTGGTTAAGAAATGGGATTGTAAAAGAAGAAGTCAGTAAACTTTGGGGAGATTTTAAAGACTGTCTGATGGATTAATTGTCTGAGTTTTTTGGTTGTTCTTCCATTCACGCAAAATGAATGGACAGAAAAGACTGTATTTTGCCTAAGAGGAATATTGTGATAGATTATCCTTTACAGAAGCTGCTGTAACATTTCCTTTCCTGGAAGTGCTGCCTTCCACAGGTAGCACAAGTTTGTGGGCTTTCAGAGCTTCATCCAAAAAAGTCAGCTGTGTTGCTGTAGCACTGTTTTTGCAAGCAATACCTCAAATACCTGCACGTTCAAAGACCAAAGACATAGAAGAAACACTGTAGGAGTGGGTAGCCAGTATTGACTTCCTCAGTGCTGCCTGCCTTTCCTAAAATGGTCTCTGAAGTGATTTTTTCCCAAAAAGTACATGATTGTAATTAAGAGAGAAAAATGAGCTGTTAATCAGAAACAAACTATTTGCTCTAACAGCTCAGATACACCTGGGGCAGAGATTGCCATGCGTGATACATCCATATTAAACAGCATATGGGCAGGCTTTTCTTTCCATGGTTGCCTTTATCATTAAAAATTAGTATCATTCTTGCACAGATGGCTCCAGCCCAAGCATAGTCTGGATGACTCAGTTGTCCACTACATCCTCAATTACATTTGGTGCTAAAGAGGAAAGGTACTTTGTTTCAATCTGCAAAGAGGATATGCTGAGTACTTTTTGTGCCCTTTCTCTGGACCTGCTCATATAAAATAGAAATGCCGAGATTAATATACTGAAACAACTGTTTTATAAAGGACACTAGCCACTGATTTCAGAGGCTTCCCTTCCTTCCCTTAGTGTTTCAGATTCAGAGAGCAAATACCTCTACATGAAGTTTCTTCAAGGCATTGTTATGATATTGTTATGAGTTACAGCAGTAACTCCAGGCAGTGGTATGTCCTCATGTATGTTTGCTGTGGTTGACCCAGCAGGCCTTTCAGGTACATAAGTCAATTTAATTCGGTTGACTTCAGGGCCTTATCAGGTCACATACTAACCTGTTTCAGCAGCAGCCTGGGCTTTGTCTTATATTCTGTTTAGGTCTCACGATGGATTAATACCATCTGAGATTTACAAAAGCAAATGTTAAAGGCAAACAGCACTATTGTTACACAAGCCTCTGACAATGATGTAAGGATAAAATTAGAGATCAGTGAGAAGTATTACTTCCTTGGCCGTTTTATACATTCATACACACCCCTAACCTCACCTCCAAAAGCTACAGCCAAGTCTCAATCATAATGAAATACTTCCATGTATAAGGATTCCTTTGGTAGACTTCAAGATAGTATAATTTTGCAGAGACCAGAACACATCTGTGAATAACCAAAGTGATTAGCAGAGAATTCTTTCAGTGCAAACGAAGATAATAGTTGAAAAAATTATGGATGACTTGAAAAGGAAGGGAGATAATAGGTAAAATTCCTCCAGTTTCATATTAGGTGGGCTGAAAACTGCAGTGGTTCAGGAGCTGGTTTATGGACAAGCTGCTACTATAAAGTTGGCAACTTCCATGGGAGTGGCATGGCAGAAAACTGAAAATAGGAACAGTCTTACATAGTGAATTTTTATATACTGCTGCACATCTTCCAGAAATCTTGGAAACGCGTTGCATTTTACAGGAATCCCAGTCCCATCACCACTGAATTTGCCATAATGTTCTGGGAACACTTTCCTGAGAAAAAATTTCAGATGTCTTTAGGAGTAAAGCATCAAAGTTCAGTAGCTGAGAGATCTGTGCTAAGAAGCCACAGCACACCACTGCTGGTATGCTAGAAACACTGATATACAAGGAAGAGCTGACTTACACAGGGAGCAGGATTCCTTCAGCAAAACTTGACTTCATTCAAGTTATGGAAGTCCTGTAGGTCTAATCAGACTCATTTTCTCTAGAAGAATGAGTTTTCAGTTCTCTTAGAGCCTGGCTTCAACACAGAGATTGTTTCTGGCACACGTTAATTTGGTGAGAGCCCTATCTCTAACTCACACTAATAGTGTCTCAGCTTAGGTGGCTTCAGAGATTTTTAGGAGATATCTTCTAAATAGCATCTGACAGAACAAATGCTATTAAATATGAGTAAGAGCACTGGAACCTGAGTCTGTATCAAGGTGAGAATCTTGGTTGAAAGCCTTGAAAATTAATTAGTCTTTCACAGTTCTTTTCTGTGTCACCACTGATCATTTTCTACCAGCTGTTGTGCTCCCTATCTCTGTTGTTGTCCATGTTCCTCGTGCTGCCTTACCCTGAAGATTTACCATTCTTTGTCTTTGACTCCTTGTCCTAACCCCTTTTCCTTTCCAAGGAAATGATGAGGTGTTGAAGAGACTCAGTTTATCTAGTCTCAAGACATTCAGGGAGAGCTGGATCACTCTGAAATATCTCAAAAATATTCCTCTCTAACTGAGCCATTTACTATAATTCTGATTTGAGGTGCCCTGATCTCTACTGTGGCTGCCAGAAACTAATTTTATTAAAGCAGGAGCAAATAAGACACCTGTAGCCTGACACAACATTCAGAGAAATAAAATTGATTTCCACAAGGAAGCCTGTTACTCCAGCATTGAAGGCTCATGTTCAAAAAGCTTAAAATCTTTCTCAACTGCACTTAGATTAAAGGAAAACAATTGGTGTGATGGATGGCTTATTCCCTGAAGAGCCAAACTGAATACCATTGCTCGTTTGGGACAGTGCATTTCAAAGGGGCTTCGTTCATTGAAAGCTTAGAATTCATCCCCTCATTCCATGGGGCAGGGGATATGAATATATTAAGACCAGTTGAATGACTCTGCTGGGTCAAATGGCAAACACTTGTGACACTTCCTCCTAAATCTCTGTCCGACCCCAAATATTTCCACTTCAGGGACTTCCTGATTTTTTATTATATGTGTAATTCTCACTATATTTCTTTTTCATGCACATGTGCAGTTTCACTCTGAACCTATGTCAATTTTTAGCACCCTTAAGTAGTTTAGCAACAATTTCTTCAGTCTACTGTTTACTATGGGAATAATCAAAATATGTTGTTTGTATTGGACCTGGCTCATGTTATCTTTATTTGGTGCTCTCCAGTTCTTATACTAAAAGACACTGAATATCAATTCCCATTCATCCATGACACTCTTATTTTGTAAACGTATACCACATCATCCCCACTTATCCCTTTTCCAGACTGCAGTGCTTAGGCTTAATATGAATAGGCTTTCATGTCCTTGATCATCCATCCTTGTTGCCTTTCTGTCAACCTTCTCAAAGTCTGAAGTAACAAACCATGGATTTATACAGTCACAGAATAGTGATACATTTTGTTCTGCATTTATTTTCTAATAGTGCCAAAAATTTGAGTTCCTCTGTTGTCTGCTGTGGCGTATTGAACTTTTGTTTCAATGGAGCCACTTACAAGAGCCCCGGGACTTCCTGAGGAGGTGAAAACCAGTTTAAAGCCCATCATTCTTTCTGTGAAGTCAGGATTATTTTACCCATGTGCCTCACTTTGCATTAAGCTGTAGCAAATATCTTCCGTTATTTTATTACACATTTTGTTCTGTTTCTCAGTCTTGCTCTAAGACTTCATACAGTCAGCCTGCAGTCTGACTTATAAAGGTGGTATTGCCAACAAGTTTTCTTGTTCCACTATTCAGCCATTTCCAGGTTTTATTATGAGTATGCTGAACAGAGGTCTCATCACAGACCCCTGAAAAATTCCTCTTAATTCTTCCCTCCAATGAAAGAACTGATAATTTGTTCTCTTTCCTGTCTTATAACCATGCATGACATTCCATTTAAGAGCTGCATTTGGTGAGGGTCTTTCTCAAAGCCTTCTGGAATTAAAAATAGACTGTACTGCCAGACAACCCTGCCCCATATATAAGCTTGTTGACATCACAAAAGAAAAAAAAAGCAGGATTATGACCTTTTATATAAAGCTTCACTGACTCTATCAGTGCATTATTTATGGTGCAATGCTTATGCAATTGCCTGCTAACCCTTCATAGTTTCTATTAGTTTGTCCAATATGGACATCAGTCTGATATTCCTGTAATTCTCCACTGGGACCTCTGCATCACATATGTTATCCTCCAGTTCTAAGTACCCAGACTGTTTTAAATGAAGGTTACACAAGTCTCCAGCAATTCAGCTATTTCATCCTTAAATTGCTTTAAAACTCTTGAGTGATTACCATCTGGTCTTGGCAATGTGTTACTGCTCTTTACATCATTTTTTCCCCAAACTCCTTCTGGAGTCACTTCAGTATCTGTTATGACCTGAACTAACCCACGAGTCTCTCTTTACTCCTGGGTAGGCCAGGGCATAGAGCAGTTGAGAGACTAATGCATTTCTGAAAGCAGAGATCCTGCTGCTGATGTGTGGTTTGGGCTGGGCTATGCTTTGGTTATGTTGTATCTGTTAGCCAGTAACTGCATGTGTAAAGATGCTGTGTAAAGGAATGTAATAGTGTAGTAGTGAGAAGGTCATTTTTCATCCTTAATTGTCAGGGTGGCTGTGCTCGGAACACTGTCTGCGTTGGTCGGGGGACTAAGTGCCATGAAGCCAGAAGTACTTGCACTGAGATAGCCTAACCAATTTCCCCCACTATCATTGGATGTCTTGCTAAAAAAAACACTTATTCCATGGAAGTAGAGACATTAGTAAGCATTGCAGGAGCAGGGTTAAGGAGCAGGAGCTGCATTCTGTGTGGTGGTGGGTCCCAAGGAATGAGCCCAGGAAATTTCCTCCTTACAGCCTAACTAACAGCCTCCAGAGAGCTTGTAGCTGAGAGTAGAACACACAGGATCAGGGCTGCCTGGAACAGCAAGGCATCATATACAGCTCTTCACCAGAGCAATTACAAATGGCTTTCCTTATGCTTTGAAGCACTTGGAAGTACCAAGAATTTCTTAAGGCAGGGACAACTTTATTTTGTGTTATGCTCATCTCAGCTTAGGCTAAGTCCTTGCGTTGCAGCAGTGGGCACTATATTTGGCCAGGTCAGGCGATTGAATTTGTGTATTGGCACCAGTTTTGTTCTGTGTCTGCATCAGCTGCTTCCACGGTTTCTTCTGCCCCCAGCTCAGGGGAATGAGGAAAGGCTGCAGAGGAGGGATATTGTGGAGCAGTGAGGGCTGCTCTGTGCTTCCCTGGAGGTCAGAGCGGCCTGAGGGAATGCATGTCTGCTTGCTAGTTGATTTTTCCCTGGGTCAGCAGAGCCAACCTCCATGACTTCCAGGCCCCATTTTCCTTCTCTTTGCTTTCTAATAAAGAACATTTGGCTCAGTTCATACTGTTCCTTCAAGCTTCATTTTTTTTCGCTGTCTCCACAGTGAAAAGGTTATAAACTTTCTCCTGTCAGCTTTCAGCTCCATGTTGGTTCTGGCTCTGTAAGTTGCATATGTAGAAGGCACTAAAAGCATTGAAAACAAACCCTTGGATATATAATTCTATAATTTATCATGTTAAGCCCTGAGAGAGCATCTTCTCTATCTGAACGAAAGCAGAGTACTGTGAGCTAAGACTTTTTGGGTCAAGAAATAATAGTGGCTTCTGATAGATGACTTGCATGAATGAGTTTTCATTATCAAGTTCAAACATAACAGTTAAGACAAGGCTTAATAGCTGGTGTTTTTTTCCTTTAATAACACATTACACTGAACTGATCTCTTGATGGTCCACTAGTCTCATCCACCCACAGCTGGTTTCATGTCTTAATGAGAGCTGCTGAACAAGTGGGCTGTGTTCTGGATTGTACTGAAGTGTGTTTGCACTGTGGCAACCCCATCTAATTAAAAAAAAAAAATCTGTTTGGGACGTAGCATTATCTTAAGAAAACCAACCCTCTCCTGCTGTACATAGCTAATAGTAGAAGGAGTGGTGAAAAATAGCATGAAATAAGTGAGTTTGTTCAAGGGTCAGACCCATTTCCCTGCTTCAGCCACCCGAGAGGTAGATTTATCATCTACAATGGTCTGCCATTCTGGTTCATGGGAAAAATGTGTACTCCCATCTCAAGATAGAATGGAATGCCCTGTTAAGAGGTGTTTATGTTCTGTGTGGACTGTGGAGGAAAGCAAGGCCAATAGCTTGGATGGCTAGATTTAGCAAAGACGAACTCCAGGCTTCGTCTAATCTTGAGTAAGGCTTTTAAGGTTCAGTTTTCATAGAAGTAGCCATGCAATTGAATATGGGGCAGTATGTCTCTGACATGCCACCGACTTCAAGGTACATTTTTCTTCTTGCAATTAATGCAAGTCATTAAGTTATTGTCTGTGAAGATGTTGCAAAGCTCTGTTATTGACTTTGGATCTTTCCCTGATTCCAGCTTTGATGTCGTCTTGGAATAGCTGGGCTAAAAAGTCAGCAGTTGTGCCTGCAGACACTGAATTCCACCTAGTAAGCTGGATGCTTTTGTGACTCAAAAACTGTCTCTCTTTAATTTCAGAGTCAAACTTTCCCCACTATAGAAAACATAATGATATCTGAGTTGTAGGTGTGTTGCAAATAATAATGAGTTAATGCTTCAAAAATGCTATAGAAAATGTAGAAATGCCTTAGAAAAGTGTTGTCCTTTTCTCTACTGTTTTTACTTTTAAAGATCTTTTCACCACATTAATTAAATCAACTAATTAAACTAATCCTGTAGTGTAATTTGCAATCTCCCAATAGATCTCATTTGATTTGGATCTCAAAGATTTTTTTTATTTTGCTCTTTTCTTTGTCTTGCTCTCTTGACAAACTATAACACAGCACCACTTTAGCACACACCAGCTTTTCTTAGGAGACTCTGTGCTGGGAGTGGACACAATAATCTACAGTAAGTATTTCCAAGCTCTTCCTATTCCCAGCTGCTACTCAGAGATGGATCAGCAGTTAAGTCCTTCCTTGCTCTCTCACTAGACTGAACTTGGTACTCCCCAGGGTCTAAGTTTAGTCCTCATTTTTCAAACAGCTAAATACCCTGACATCCAAAGAACATGTGGGTAGTCTGTAGGTGGTGAACCTTCAGTTAAAAGAGATGGAAATGCAGGTGTCTCACCTTCTCTTTTTCTTACCCTTTCTCCACCTCATGCAATTAAAAATTCTGAGGTATCTTCCCATTGCCTCTCCCATTATAGCTGAAACACATCTGAAGCTTCTACAGAAGGAAAAGGCTGAATAGGGCCAAAATAAGAGGGGTTTGAAGAAAATGGTGCAGGGAAACTGCAAAACAGGAAAAAAAATTAATTGCAGATGCAGTGAAAAGGGTAAGGGAGATTTCTTTTTTTCTTTACAGCCATATTTTTGCCACTTTTATTCATAAGTGGTTTAATTTCTCACAACAACAGTTTTTTGACAATCTTTCATTAACATAGTGATTTCCCAGCAGTTATTTCAGTATAGAAAACTGAGATTGTTATATGGAGATATACAAAACTTTGTGGTTGAATTCACACAGACATACCGGTTTTTGGCTCAGAAGTCATTGGTTTTCACACTTCATTTGTTCCCATCCTACCTTTCCAAATAGCTAATTTTGAAATGATTTGATGAATACCCAGATCAGATTGAGAGTGCTTAGGTCCCACCATAGGCTGACATCACTTCTCTTCAAGGCTTACTCTGAATGCTGTGTTGCAAATCCCAAATGCTGCATTGTAAAACCATTTAAAACATATGAGACTGTAGACTGAATAATAGGTTTTGCTACAAACTGTATGATGGCCAGTTTCTGTTGAAACGGATCTGACTTGCCTGTGCTTTTAAATGATACTTAAAACTTATTAAAATCTGTGTTTGAAGTTACAGTTTAGCTAGGTAAAGGTCAGTTTCAAAAATGATCTGTAAACATTTAATCAAAATCTGATTTTACTTTAAGGTTCTTTGTCATATTTCAAATCTGTCCACTAAATGCACTTTTAGTATAGGTCCATGGTTTGGATTACTATCCAGTGCACTGCTAATTCTTTAGAATTGCCTTATTTCAATCCAGAGCCCACTATTTACTACAGAACATTGATCTGAATTTCTAAAGTGACTTAGGTGGAAAATGGTTTTGAAAAAAAGACTTATTTAGTAACTGAAACGGCTCAGTCAGCAGCTCAGAAATCAGTTTTAAGTACTCAGGCTAAAGAGATATATACGCCTACAGTCACATAGGATTGCATAGCTTAAATTACACATACTGTTATGTAAAAATTCGTGTTTGTCTTTCAGATTTGTTCATCTCTTTTACTAAGTCAGTCCATAAAGACAATGCAATTGTATGTATATTTTAGCAAAAGAGGCCTGCACTTCTTAAAAAAACAGAAAAGTAACTTTCAGCTTTCAGTGTTACAGTCTATTAGATTCCCTGATGTTTGCCCTGATCATTTTTGTCATGAAAAGCAGAGTTGAAAGAGTACATATACTGGTTTCTCATAAGCATGCTGTGGTTTAATCATGGCTAAATTGCAAAATTCATTAGGCAGTTTGGAAAGTGTATTTTCTTCCAATATTTTACAGTTTTATCTCTACTGTCAATCTCCCTATCACAACACAAGTCTTCCTCAATGCTGTTAAAATTTGGTGATTTCTTCCAGGCTTAGAGCTTGAGGTGTATAAGGGAGCAGCTCGTGAGACCTGCCAGGGCAGTTATCCTGTGGTTTCTGCATGCTTCCCATTCCCAGGAGGCCAGTGGGAGCCCGGAGCTCAGTGTAGCAGTGATGGCAGTGGGGACTTTCTCGTTGCCCTGGCAACTGCTCTGGCAAGTATGTGAAACTTAGGACGTTAATGAGGCTACCTGATTCCCTTTTCCACATCCCTTGCAAAGGAAAGAGTTTCTTTTTATGAGATCAAGTCTAAAGATCAGTATTTGATTGTACCATTTGTGTATATATAGTGGTCCACAAAAATGGACTACACACCAGAGACAATCAGAGGAAATAAAAAGCAGACGAACACAGGTTTCTCTGTGGTAATGAAGAAAATTGAAATGTTTTTTTCTGCAAAGTAATTCTCTTTCTATGTAATAAACAAAATACTTTCTCTTTGCTTTCTGCATTTCGTTATTTGGTTATGAATTATAAAGAGACCTTTGTTGTCCCTCTGCACATTCCTAAGAACATATTCCTTTTGTTTCTTAGGAAGAAGACTAAGTACACCATCACCAGATACTTTCATATGGATTAGTGATTAATGCTCTTTACTGTAACAGGAATGACTAGATGTCTGCTAATGGACTTCCAAGTATTCCCAAAGAGTGGCTGTCGATGCACTCTCTGGATTTGCATTCAGAAGGTAATGACCTGATAGTAAAAGAGAATTAAATTGGACTGATGCAAATATATTGTCACTGAGTCTTAAATCCAAGTCACCTACTGGGTTTTTATTTCGCTTCTGTTTTTTGCTAGGTAATGAAGGATTGACTTCTAACATTCATTATAACATGGCATTATAGTTATGAGTGAGAAAACTCATGGTAAAATCTTCTATTCAGGTGCATAAAACTTTCCAGCAAAATTACCCTTTGGGCTGAAATTACTTATTCTTGTTCTTCTCACAGAAGTAATTTGTTTTTAAAAATCATTACAATGCTCTTTGGCGGTGGTGAGAGAAATACATTAAAAAAAAAATGAAAGGAATTACCTCATTACCGAATGTGATTCTTTGATCATTAAGAAATGACTTATAATTACAACTTCAGACTTGCTGGGTTTCATACCTAAGGAGCACAGGTGATTGTTCTGTGTTTGGAAAAGTTTCATTAGTTAGAAATATCAGCGCAGTCTTGCCAATTCCATTTGCCTTTTCAAGGCAAACTGTGAGTCATTCTGCAAAAATATGTTCAGGGTATCTGCAAGTGTTTGTGTTTGTGCAGGCAGTGGGACATTTCATGTTCACAGAGGACTTGTGTGGCTAACAAGGTATTTTGTACACGTAAATGTATGTCTACTGTCATGTAAAGCTACACACTAGCACATACTCTTTGTGACTTTTTGGAGTTCCATTGGGAAAACTGGCCTTTGGTATTTGTTCTCTTGCTTCTCTTTTCCTTACAATAGCTTGTATGAGTAGAACCCCAAATGCACCACTGAGCAGCAACAGTTTAGAGGTTATTGTGGTGGATGTTGTTTTCCCTGTCCAATATGAATTGTCTTGCCTGTATAAATCCTAGAAAAAAGAAAGCAACGTGACAATGAGTTTTCAAGTACACATTTAAAAATAAAAGTAAACCAGTGGAATTGGCTAGGCAAATAATTTATTACGTTTTTTTTTTTAAATTATTATTATTTTCACATTGCAGTGGAT
The DNA here is from genome assembly GCA_013396775.1 of Cephalopterus ornatus. Lineage (NCBI taxonomy): Eukaryota > Metazoa > Chordata > Aves > Passeriformes > Cotingidae > Cephalopterus > Cephalopterus ornatus. The sequence goes on from VZRE01010698.1 coordinate 89,444, forward strand.
TTGAAAGAACATCAAATGTAGCACATGAGGGGAAGTAGAGCCATGAATAAATTAACTGGTTGCTCCATTCCTTGGTTTTGGAAAGTCACAGATGTCACTGTAGGAGGTCTGGCCAGGAATAACAGTAGTGTCAGTGAAATTACTTGTAGTACCACAAGAAGAGGCTGCTAATGTAGTAGGGTGAGCAGGTAAGAGAAGAGCACTTGGAACGTCATTGGTTTGCCTTTCTGACTGAGACATTTTATTTCAAATTATGCAGTATGTCTCTTGCTTATAAAGAGAGACTTTGAGAAATTTTCAAATTCAAATGTAGAAGTAAAGCCTGCCAGACTTTTGAGTCTGGGCATGTCCCTCCATTCTTCTGCAGCTGGCAATAGCACACCATGACAATGTGTGGAAGCCTGATATTCTGCTCTGATAAATTTATCCCAAGTCTCTGTGGACAAATAATCACATGATTTCCCTGCTCTTTGATGCACACAAAGAAGTATGGTCTACAGGCTGGACCACACTCAGAACAAAGGGAAATTGTGTCACCTGCAACCCTATTCTATCACTTTGAGGTTAAGCTAAACTCAGAAACCATAAGGTCAACTAATCTTCATATTTTTGGCTCATCACTTCCAAATTTGATGCAATATTTAGGAATTTTAGAGTTAAAGAGCTGTTTGGCTCTTTACATGAAAAAGAAGGAGGTCAGTTGTGATTCCACAAAATTTCTCTTTAGATCAAGGCTGACATGTTTTCAGCTATGATGATGATAGTCTGTGATCAGAAGGAGATGTTCTAGGAATCTTAGTGCAGACCAGAGAGATTAGTAAGTCAATAGTAACGGGGAAAATTGATCTTAAATAAGTGAGAGCAGTTAGCCAGGGGACAGCTAATAAGCCTATAGGAAAGAAAGCGGAATGTAGCTAGGAGAGAGAGAAAGGGGTCAGAATCAGCAGCCGGATTTAAGACACACACTGCAAAACCCACCTAAGACACAACAAAATCAGATGAAATGAATCTATGAATTTCCCTTTGGTTAGTGTCCCTCAGTAGGGTCTGAGGTTCATGCCCAGTCTTTTTGCTCTTCATTTCACTATACACCAGATGTCATTTGGCATGGCCTGTGCCTCAACCTGACAGAGCCCTGAAATACACAATGACGAATATGTGGGCAGTCATATGAATATATTAAGGTATTTCATTGAAACTGATCCTTAGTGCTTTAAGAGATCTGGTTTTATATCTCCCATATACTTTGAGGTTTATAATTTTACGACAGAACTGTAAACCAGGGCCAAACTCGGGTGCTCAGTACCTAGGATTATAGGACTATTTTTCCCCCAAAGGCTGATCCCTTCAGTTTGTGTTCCAGAACTTGGAGGACATGGCTGTAATGCATTGAATCTTGATTTATCTTGAGCTATCAGTGGCCTAGGTTCTTGCAGTTACCAGATATAACCTCTTGAATCTCAAAAAGGTAGCAGAAACACTAGAATGGGAGATAAAAACATCCTATACTTCTTCCGTGATTGAAATTCTTCAGGAAAATAAGACTTTCTCATTTTAATGACCAATGTTTGAAATGTAGAATAGGCCACCAAAAAAAAAAAAAGTTTTGTAATCCTCCACCTCAGTGCAAAGCAGGCCCTGGTTATCAGCAGTATAGATAGCTTAAAAAAGCAATGAAATTCAGCCAAAGCTGTAAAATCCAGCTTTAAAGCTATCACTCTGTCCAGAGTTTGCACTTTTGTGCCTTGCTTTAATGAAAGTTTTGCTCAACAATGGGTGATCTTAAAGGAGACTAATGAAAATTTATATTTTAATATTGCCACTTATTATGTTCTGAACTACTTTTGAAACCAGTGTCTCACTCCTCCTCTCTTGCTCCAACAGTTGAAACATAGTGACAGGCTTTTCTTTTTCTAGCTCTGAAATACCTAGCTTACCTGAGAGTTACTGTTTTTCACTGAATCCTGGAACATTGGTGAGACCTAACCAGCTTCAGCCAATGCACCACTGTAATCAGTGAGAGCAGCCCATTCTGAAAATGCAGTCAGGGGATAGCAAATTGGCTGGTACAGATTTTACAAGAATACTTTTAGCCTATCTTCTCCCCACATGTCTAGATTTACACATTTCTCTGTGATATGGGATAAAGCAGAACACCCTCAAGTGTCTTCAGCATCCCCTCAAGTTTCTTCAGCATCCCCTCAAATGGTCTTTGAACTCACAACATCATAAACAACAACGCTAACAAGGTGGGTCTCAGTGATTTTTCTTTCCAGGCCTGACCTCTGCTTTGTGGAGAGCTGAAACCAGGTCTATGTTAACAAGAGTGGAAAACAGTGCTTCACGCAATTTGGAGTCTGCTGAGGGGGACCGAATGGTTCAGCCAGCTCTGGGAATACATGTCTAGTGCAGGGACAAGGAGGACAGGGCTGCACTGAGCAATGATACAGGTGTGACTTGCTGTCTATTTGCCAGGGAGACTCAGAATAACAAAAAAGGTAACTAACTTCCAGGCAGGAGGTTTTTTATTTTATTCAGACTTCTAGATTTTCTACTGGGATAATTACACAGCTGATGTACACACATGGTGTTCTACAAAGCTTGTGCTTATGGGCATTAGCAGTTGTTGTTCTCTCCCCACAGTAATTTTTGAACCAGCTGTGTGATATCACCCAAACTCAAGAGGGAGACAAGGGTCTGACAAGAAGGGAGGAAGATCAGGAACCCTGTTGAGAGCAGTCTGATGGTGAGTGCAGTGGGAACCCCATGGAGCAGAGCCTTACACCTGTCCTAGCTCCAGTCAGAATTTCAGCCATAACTTGTACCATTTTATAAAGTAGTATCAATGAGCCTCAAGACATCAACCTGCAGAAACCAGGCTTCTTCAGTCCCAGTATTCAGTAACCTACGTTGTCCCTGCAGGTATTCAAGCACAGAGTACCTCAAGGGAGGTAAAGGATTTCCTCTTCTCTTTCCTCCTTCACAGTTACACCCTCTAGTAGGGTATATCGTGCCTGTCCTGCCATGGGAATGAAAGGGAGGCTGTGCATGCTGCAGGCCCCCAAGACCATCACAATGATTGCTTATGATTTACCCTCTGCAGCTCAGATTCTGGTGTGAGAGGTGTATGTGTCTGTAGCTCTCCCTAAGGGCAGATTCTCATTGTGGGTAATTTCTCTAGACCACCAGCTCTGTGTAGGGATGTTGTTCGTCACAAGATCAGTCTAGTCCCAGTGACCTAGGAACCCATGGACTACAAGGGGTTACTTCTTTCTTCGTTTTCTCCCCCAGGTGAAATTTTGCTTGGCAGAATCCAGGCTATGCTGAAGGCTGTGCTCTGAAATGTGCAATAAGTTATTTTTGCCTTGGCAGTGCTCTCTGGACATAGCAACAGTATTTGAAGACAAAGGGCATCAAGCAGTAAAATATGCCAGATTTGAGTATTTGACCAAGATACTAATAAACCTGGCAGTGTTGGCAGGGATACATGCCAATGAGCTCACATAGCAAATGTATGCAGATGCCTCTTTTTATATTGAAATTACCTCTTTTTTTGCATGAAAGAGGGGCAGAAGTTGTTGGCCTTTTCAAACCGCTAATATTTGGATTTATGAGCATGCCACCCATATTTTTGTGTGGGGAGGACTGCCATCTCTAGTCTTGCCACTGCTAAAATTAACTGGCATCTTAGGCCATATAAACTGCTTATTCCCAAATGTCAAGTTACTAGGGGCACTTACAGCAAAGAGAATGTTAATAGGATATTTCTGAGAATGGGCATTAAGTATGGGAAATACTAGAGCAAAGAAATGCATGTTTGAAAGCCATCTAAATACCTTAGGCACCAACCAGAGCATTCTGTGATGGGAAGCTGGTGAGAGGCACAGTTGTGCAGAGGGAGTTGTGAAACCCAGTCATTTCCTCATCCTGAGCACTTTGTATTAGCTTCTATTCCCAGCACAAGGAGCACTTATTCCTCAGCTTGTTCAGCAAAGATGTTCTTGACTTAGCTGTCCCATCAACCCATCTGTAACAGAACCTTATGTCTGTGGTCATGTCATTCATATTCCAGAAAGAAAATTATTCCCTACCACAAACAAGAATATAATAAGGGAAATACTGCATGATAACAACTGTTTTGTGTTCTAGGAGTGAAGCCTGGGACTAATCAGACCCTAATTTGATTTGCTGAGATCAGAATCAGGTCAGAAAGAAGGAAAATGTATGCTGTACTTGAGATTAGTATTTTGTATGTTTTCACAACTGACTAGCTATAAAAGCTAGTCAGCCAAGACTGGCTAGTCATGTGAAAGGAGATCATTTGCCCATGAAGCCTCACTGCTGTGTGCAAGCTGTTTTAAAAGAGACTATGGAAATCTGGGATCTCTCCTGCACTTGCCCAGACCACTGAGATAGATTTGCAATGACAGCTCCCCTACTGTGTAAAAGGTGTATTAGATTAGAGATTTAACACCTGCTTTTCTCCTCTGAACTCCAAAACACACCTGGGTAGTTCACCTCTCTCCCTTCTCATAATGCTTATCCATCCTTAGGAAAAAAAAAAAAAAAAAAGAAAGCTCTAACATACAACCACCTGAAATCTCATCCTCTTTGACATTTGTAGAATACACCACATTATCGGTTTCTTGTCATTTCCCCTTGCCTACCCCCTTTCACCCACTCCAACTTTACTCTAATCAAAGTTAATACATTCCAGCTAATATCTATGTTGACACAGGAGTAACTTGGTGTTTCTGAGGAGCGTGTTTGCTAGGTAACCTTGAATGCAAAAAGTCGATGGGGTCTGCAGAAATGCATACGGATGTCCTAGTGAGGGAGTTCCCTGGGGAACACAGTCAGGTCTCTCTAATTGGGAGAGCTCAAATGGCAGCTGGCCAAGTGCAACTCCAATTACTGGAACCACTTATGCAAACCTCAGGAGTTATGTTCAGGTTTTCAGCAGTAGATGATTTGGGGTAAGTAAGTACTGGAAATTCAGTAGGCACACTGGGCCTTTTTTGAGTTTGACTGTCAAATCTACTGTTAGTGAAACCAGTTTTTTTCTCATAGGAATGTAGAGAGGTCAATTCTTCTCAACTACACTGTTTCAGGTTTCACATTCTTTAGTTTAAAAGCCTCTTCTTGGGAGCAGAGGATACAGAAAGGCACTGCCTTAATGAACTGATTGCCAAGTCCTTAGCAAAGTTGGACTTTTTGAAGCCATGTTTTATAGCAGAGATGAACTGAGATTACACCCATTCACCCATAAACCCAGTAATAAACTGCATTACAGTGCTGATTTCATGATGTTTCTGTCTAAACAGCTTCCCATAGCAACTATTTTATTCATTTTTATATTCTACCTCTTCTTCCTGGTATATATTTGCTGTCTAGCTATCTTAACTAAGGCCCAACCTCCTCATTACTGATCTCATCATAGTGTATGACATTATGACAATTTTATGCATACAAATTTTCACATGGTTTGCTTCTCTTTCTTGTCAGCAATTATGAGCTGTCATTAAAAGCATGAGAAATGGTTACTGTGCTGTTAGAATTTTAAACTGACAGATAATCTAAAGGGAATAAGGGGGAGAGAAGAGCATAAAGACTCAGAAAAACAGTGCATAAGAGGAGAACTGGGAAATAGATAAATAGTGGAAGAATATAAAGAACAGGAAAATATAGTTCCTAGTTTCATAATTTCAGTTTCTTGTCTCATAAAGGGAACATGTGACAGTTTTTTAATCACAGTTTAAGCAGCTGTATTTGGGCAAGGGGAAGGGGGTGCCCTGTAAAAGTCAGCAGAATTGTCTCTAGATAGTCAGCTAGACCATAACATAATCAAAATCATCTACAGCCGTGTCATATGGATTGACATGGATGTATATTTGTGGTACCTTAGCTATATATACAGGCTTTCTGTATAGTAGCTGTTTCACTCTGTCACAGTGTTCCATAATGATACAGCTCTGTCACTGTACTGTACTATATACTGGACATCACTGTTACGTATTTCTAATTCTTGTTTGCTTGCACAGAAAACTAAAAAGCCATAAATATAGTGGTATAATATTGCCTATCATAGCCTACATCAGTATTTCAAACTTCTTGCCCAATCAGTTCATGACACTTCTCTGTTCTAGTGGAGAGAGAGAGTGAAGCCTGTGAAGAAAGCAGTCTTTTCACCCTGAGACAGGTGGGGAGCACAAAGAACTGAGCAATCACCAGGAAGGACTTCCCAGACCCAGCAGCAGGCTCAGGATGCGGCTAGTGTGTCCAAGCTTTTGCATCACCAGTCAGAAAGAGAGATTGTTCATGGGTGATAGAGAGTCTGCTGAGTACCTTGTCCAGCAAAGAATGAATGGGACTGAAATGGCTGATGGATATCATCACAGCAGTAGCATCTGCCAGCAAAGGATTTATGACAGCAGCTCTAATTGTTTTTACCGAGAGGGAGAAATCTTTCTCACAAATAAGCCACTAAATTGACTGCTTGATTCTGGTTGTTATCAGAATTTATTTGTTTGTCATAGTAAGAAAATTCTGCATCAACAGAGGCAAATACAGGGTTAAAAGAGACTTCACATAAGAAAGCTGAGAACAGTCAAAAGCAATAGGGCCTGTCATCTCTGTCACGTAGTTATGCCTCCTGAAGCCTCTTTTCTGCAAATGTGTTGGCTATTCTTTGCTGTGGAAGTTTTTTCACTGACACTATTCTTTGCTTTCTCGCAGGATTTTATGGAGAACAGAAACAAATAATTCTATGTTTATGACATAGTAGAAAATGTAAAGAAGATGTCTGGTATGATGCAAATGTAGATTCTAACAGAGTAGTGGGCTTTCTTTTTCTCCTTGTAGTGCCCAGATCATTTCCATCCCATCAGCTGAGGGAAACATTACAACCATCATTATAAACAGATATGAGATTCCTACCATTCAAATGTATCCACGTATTGGTCTAAAAATGCTACATTCTAGGGCTGAGTCTGGGCATGATTTTGTTTCTGCTAGGGAATATTCATTGAGCATCCTAATATCTGGGGATATCAGGGAGAGATTCAACACTAGCTCTTTAGAGAGTTGTGTAAAAAGGAAGGTTATTGCTGTGGAGGATTAAAAGGAAATTAGGAAAGATAATACAATGATGTGTCTTGAGAATACTCCAGACAATTATAAGCATGAGCATGTCAAAGCAAATTCTTATGCTTTTTTTCCCCCCCACCCCCAGGGTATGCATTGTAAAACCAGACATTCATCTTGATATTTGTCTCATATATAAATAAAGGAGGAAAAAGCTACAGAAGAGTAGTGGAAAAAACTGGTAATACAGTTAGGGAAAACTGTATAAGGATATCATCTAAAAGGAGGAAAAGGAGGTTTTGCCTGATCCCAAGATGTATTGCATACCTTCACATAAGCAGATAGCAGCAGAGGTAAGTCATAAATACCGTTGCTAAGTAAGTGTGAAATGGAGTCATGGGATATTACTAGTCTGTGACATTCTTGGACAAAAAATATAATGAAATCAAAATAGAAAAATGAGAAAGGAGGCAAAGAAATTCTCATTTTTGCTTCCACATGCAGGTTGAATCAGCCTACCATGTAATTCTGTATCAGAAGGAAACTCTATAAGCTAACAGATCCCTCCATCTTTCATAACTGATCAAACAAGACACTGCCTAATAGCAAGAAGATTGCAAGAAATTTTAATAACATCAGGTTATTGAACCAGTGAAATACAGAAACATGACAAACCTCTCCTTGAAGGATGTTCACTTAGTTTGTGTTTTTGCTGACTCAGGGAGGGAGGGTCCTGGGCTTATCTTTCATGAGTAAAAGCACAGAGGCCAGGTTCCAGCAGATATTGAGCATCCACAGCATGTCACCAGGACAGCCCTTTCTTTGAATCTTTAACTTACGTAGCATTTGCTAGATCTCTTGCTCAAGCTTTTACCTTTTTTCCAGAAGACTGTGAATAGTGGCCTTTTAGCTTCTGCTATGGTTTACTAGTTTTCCATCACAAGCTGGAAGGAGTAATAGCTGGCCCAGGAGATATTACTTCGGCATATGAAGATGGATCTTGAGGTTAGTGTTTAGCACGGACCTGGGTTTTATTTAGCAAGGAAGAGAGGTGGAATAAGTTCCTGTCTCTGGCACAAGCCTTCAGGACAAGTAGAGGGAAGTATCAGGCTCATGCTAAATGGGCTAAAGTAACTGTGTCTAAAAAGTTAATAATTGTAATCTGAAGTCTGAAATATCATGTACCACAAAATCGTAGAGATCTGTCTAGACTTTGATTGTGGTGTGTGAAAGAATAATTTGTCTTCTAAGTTGGGCAGCTCATTGGCTAATTCTTGAATCAAACCAGTCTGGATTGTGTAAATGAACATTTTCCTCATTCTTATGGTGTTCATATGTTTTGAACACAACATGAGTGTTTAATTTTTCAGATAAGAATTTAAAGTGGCAATATGACCAGTTTTGAGACTTTTGGCCTCTCCTGCTAGTTGTATGTATTTTTATTTATTAGTTGTTATGACCCACTTTTGAGGCAGGGTAACTGAGGTTCTTGTTAATAGATCCCTTGGGGTGGATTAGTGTGAAACAACACTGAATGACCCATGAATATGTGAGTGAGGTTTATTTTAAAACAATTTGGTTGTGGTGGAAAGGAGGTATGTTGCTATTTTTCTTCTTTTCTAGAAAAATGTAAAATTATCTTGTAGAAAATATACAAGGAAAAGAAAGAAAGAGAAGGAAAGGACAAGAGTAGATAATGGAAAGATATCACCACCTGTGGATCCAGCAATGAGACTTAATCATTGCAATTTTGATGTCCATGGCCGGAGTGAAGGTCACAGTCTTGATCTGTTGCGGGTGGGGGCCCAGGAAACAGAGTTCATGGGTTATGCATGTTCAGGCCTAAGTGTGAACGCCCCAAATCCTCCCCGGAGAGGGATTTTACATTATCTGATACAACATTGTGGAAATGAGTCGGGAGGGAAGGGGGTGGAGGAGTTGGTAGCGGGGAAGGGGAAGGGGGGGGAGGGGCGNCAGGGAAAGGGAAGGGGAGAGAGGGCTGAGGGGGGTCTCTTGGGGGTGGTGTGTGCTTTGGGGGGGGGTCTTTGGTGGTTTGTGGCCCCTTCTGATGACATGTTTGGCCCTGCTTCCCATGACTGTGTACTTGTGCCAGTTGTGCCTTATCAGGAGGGAGGAATACCTTCAGGCTTACATGTGAATGCCCAGTACTTCCCTTGGGGGGAATTTTTACACTGTTGGGTACAGTTGTGCCTTATTGAGAGGGAGGAAATCAGCAAGATAAAAATCATGACCCCACCTCCAAAGGATCTGCTTCTTATCTTCTTTTTCCCTTATCTGGCACTAAAAGCCTTAAGACATCAGTCCCGGGTAATCAGGGAAAAACTGATCACAGGGCTCAATCGGCTCAATCAGTCTACCTAAGCAGAGTTCAGTCTATTACATTAGTTCAATGTATTTTAATGTTCAGGGAATAATCAAATAACAAATCTATTCTCTAAGTGAATGAACAGCTACCACTATATCAATGAGAAAAGAACTCCAATTTTGGCTGAATCACAGGCTTTCAAAGAAGTGAAATGGTTGAAGTGCAAGAGTTCATAAGCACTGAAACCCCAATGATTTGTAAACCACTGAAGCCTAATAGGGCCAAGATTTTGGTTAGAAGATATGAAAAAATGTACTACTATTTCCATTTTCAAAAGTTGGCCAAGTGTGCTGGTGACCTAAAGCTGTGTAATGGTTTATAGGAAGATTTTTGGACTGAGGAAGTCATGGTTTCTACTTGCCCAGTGTCCTGTTTTATGACTCTGTCATGTTTTGTGCATTTTTAATTCCCATCCTTCCTCTGTGCTTCTTTCCATCTGACTTTGCTGTGGTCTCTCTCGTCTCTATTTATGTTGTAGTTAAGACAGTCTGGCAAAAAGGAAGGAAAATATCATTATTAAGTAACAGTCAGGTAAGTCCTAAAACATGTCAGATCAGGTGCTGATTGGCTTCATCCCCAGTTCTTCCCTTCTAGCTTCAAAAGAAAAAGATGAAGTTGTCTGTCTGTGAAGGTTTTGCACCCCAAGTATTTTCATCTGGGAACAAATAAATTGTAATGAAGAGCTGGCTGAGCTGGCTGAGTGCATATAACATATTCTGTAGGAAAACGCATGTCTTTCATGCAAAGGAAGGCATAGATTTGTGCAAAAGATGACAAACACCAGCCATAGGAAAAACACTGCAGCTTTAAGACGTTTTTAAATAATTATAAGTTAGAAATTTAAATAGGATTGATATCAAGAACCAAGTCACATAAGACTCATATTTTAAACAGTTTTCTGTATGCCATCTCACAATGTCAGAAGCTTAATTAAGTTTGGCTTTAAATTCTTCCAGCCTAAAAAAATAAATAAGTGATGGAATTGAACTGGCATGCCAGTGATTTAGAAGTAGCTTGTACACAGTCAAGGGCAAGGAGCTTATTGTTAAATTCAGTACCAAATCAGAGGTTTTACATTGTTTTGAAGCCCAAGGAAGAGGACAAAAGCATCCATTTTTTTTGAAAACTTAATTCTGTGAATTAAGACCTTCTCATTTAGTCTCAAAATTCGATCAGTGAGTTCTTATCACTTGCATGAGCTTCCTCAGAATTGCTGTATAAAGTATGCTGTTTGCTCACCTGTAAAGACAGTGAGTCCTCAAGGGAAAGTAAAATCTACTCCTCATAAGATATGAGGTTAAATATTGCCTCCAATGAAGTCTATAGGAAAATGTATGATCAGTTTAGTGCAGACAGGTTTTCTTCCATGTGTATTTGTTGATATCAAGAGAACCTTCTGGGAAATAATGGAAACTAACGAAATTTTTGTGTTATAGAATTCTCTTCTTATACAATTTAATGCTAAGGCTACTTCCAACTTTTGTGCTTGATCAAAACCATAGATAAAAGAGTAGTCAGGTGTCTAGGGTGAACAGGCCTTGATCTGACATGTCTGCAAAAGACTGAAAAATAGTGTGACATTTACATTTTTACAGTGTGCTAAAACCTGAACTGAATGTATCTGGATACTTCAGAGCTGTAGCTGCGATGGCTTTTCTGAAACAGAAACATTGCTGGGACATTGCTCTTTTTATCTTTCTAATTTCCACTCACTAAAAACAAAACAGAGGCAAGAAAAGAACTGATTATGGCAAACCAGTATTTCCAGATGTTACAGGTAAATATTGACTTCTGAAGATCAATTTCTCCCCATCTCAGAAGAGGTGCTTATCATATCAAGTGCCATGTCTTCAGTGCTTAGGACTAATGAGATTCAACTATTTTCCTCACCTAAGTATGCCTTAAAATCCTAATTGATCACTGAAGGCAAGATTCAAGTCCTAACAGTGCTGGAATGGGGAATACAGGGACATCTGAGTAACATGCTGGAAGATGGAGGGCTTAAAGAGTTTGTAATTTTGTCTTAAAATATCATGAACATCGAAGGTTAGTGGGCCTTTTTGTGTACAGGATGCAGCATAGAAAAATGTGCACTGCACAGGTGATAGTGAACAGCTTTCTGTTCCTCAGAGAGTCTTAGACCAGTCTGTGGGTGTTGTTTTGGCAAACTGTAAAATGAAAGATACATTCAATTCTCTATCAGTTCAGATGCATTATAGACCTATCTTTCACCAAATGCTTTTTCCTCCAACATTTAAACTTCTGAGGTTGCCTGACCATGCATTGACTTATGCTTCTGTTCCCTTTTATTTTAAATGCAACTTTTCTTTTGTAGCTTCTGTATTTCACCTGTATGTGAGTGAGCTTCTATTTTTAGCATGACCATGCCAGATTCTTTTTGTTGATCATCAGTAAACCCGTCTCATTATTTGCCTATTCTAGACACTAAATTTTCGATGCTACCGATAGCAGAACATATGTTCAGTCATTGCAGTTTTATTGTGTTTCCTTAGATAAGTCTAAGGGAGAAGAGTCTCTTTGATTTGGTTTTTTAGTTTAATTTGGTAAAAGCTTGACTGGATATTTCATTTTGATTTTACTTCTTTTCCTGAGTTAATTAATGTATTCTCTTTGCTACATTCAGTGAAACTGATAAGAATGCCTACATTCTGATTCAACTGAGGATATGAAAGGAGCCTCTTGGTGTCTAATTACAGCAAGTAAGAAAGAGGGCTAAGGCCAGAACTGGTTTATGGACTAGTACATCACGTACTCCACCTACTGTAAGTCACTGAATTTCTAAATGGCAGCCTATGGAGGTAAAAAATCTACAGTATTTCTCCATATTTTCTTTTCATGCCAACAAAATACTTAGCTAGGAGGTAGAAGGTTATTTTGTATTAATATGCTTTTTCTCATTTTAGGGAAAAAGGGAACCTTCTGAGAGCAGTATAAGGATAATCCTCATTAAGACATTATTAATAAGGCATATTATTAGAACTGTTAAAGCCATTGCCCTTGATTATAAATGAGTAAATTGGTTAATGAGAACAGTAGTTAATTGGGGGTATTATTGCTAAATGAGGAAATTATATGAAAGTTAAATACATCACAGTGGATCTTCTACACAATTAAAGATCTAGGAGGAAAGAGATTAAGGAGGAGAGTATGAGAAAGTAGCAGTCATAAAGCAGAAGTGCATTTTAAAAAGTGTATTGCAAAAGGCTATTAAAACCAAATAAAAGTCAATGGTGCATATTTACTCTGCTGAAACTCATCTGAAGCTACTTCTTGTAAGGCTACAAACAGAAAATCTCAAACTCCATCACTGTGCTGAAATGCTGTCTAATCATAGAGCCATCTGGTAGGGATAAGATTTGCCCCCCTGCAAATGTGATGTCATGCCTTAAGATCCTGGCATCACATCTGTCCTTCCTCAAGCTTCTCCTTTGATATGTTTTATCTACTGTAATAACTCCAAGTGTTTTGAGGCAGCTTTTTGCTATAAGGGTTATATTTTTTCTGTCTTTTGCAGGCCTAATTGTACTTTCTTTTCCATTTAGCTCTGCTGAAAATTACATGCCTTCCTGCCAATAAGCTATTGTGAGGGAAAACAGTGCACTTAAGCATTATATCCAGGGACCTCAGGAAGTCATCTGGTCAAAAAACCCTTCTCAAGCAGGGCTACCTAGATATGTTTGACCAGGACCATGTACAGACAGCTTCTGAATAGTTCCATTACCTCTCAGGACAACTTAATGAAGTGCTCCATCACTCTCAGTGATGTAAAAAAGGTAAAAAAGTGATTACTGATGTTCAGACAGAACCTCTTTGGCTTTGTCTGTGTCCATTGCCTCTTGTCCTGTCACTGGGTATCACTGAAAAAAACCTGTCTCCATCTATTTTTCACCCTCCCTTCAGGTATTTATGTACATTAATGAGATACACTCCTTGATCTCCACCTGAGCCTTCTCTTCTCCAGGTTAAACAGCCTTCCAGCCCCAACCATTCTATGATTCCGTGTTTTCTTTTAGGCAACTGAAATACATCCTTGGTTAGTTGCAGTTCGTAACCTAAAAATCATACCTGCCTTTGGAGAAGAAAAAGGTACTGTGGGGAAGGAAATTGCCTTATCAATTCTGCCTTGAAACCACAGGCACAGAGGTGGGTGTCCACATTACCACAGAACTCAGTGCCAGGCCCAACCCAACAGCAGGCAGAATTATCTTGGAAGGTTTGCAAGAAAAAGCAGCACCCCTTTGGGAAGAGTTTGCTTTGTCAGGTAAATCATGTGGACAGGATGCTAGTTCAGCTTAGAGTGTGCCTAGGGCCACTCTCTGGGGCTGTACAGATACAGTCCAGCAAATAACACAAGTGAACACTCATTCTGTACCTTTGCTGTCACCTCTAGCCATGCTGTGTATTTTTAAGCTTGATGCACAAGGAAATCAGTTCAGCCTAGGGTTGTTAAAAGGAGTATGACAGACTTCTGACTTTGGAGTTCCTTGCAGCTCCTTAGGTGCAATGAGACTCTGTGGCAATGCCTTAGTCTTTAAGGGGTTACATGTGGGCAGTTTGTCAACCAGCTGCCTTCAGCTTGTGTGCAGTCAGGGTTAAATTTGGAGACAAAGGGAAAAGGAGGGTACAGCTCTGGCAACACACTTCTCAACTTATATTAGTCTCCATTTAAAGCAAGAAAGATGCACAATTTAAGGCCTTCCAGAACTACATCAGCAAGTGCCTTGTTAGCAGCTTGTGGAATATTTAAGAGTTTAAGTTGTATGGCTGGAGTTACACCAGAAGTGTTAGGTGTGACTCAAAGCTGGCCACTTGAGAGCACTGGTGCTGCTGGCTGTAATTATTAATTGTCTGTGGGGTGAACAGCCTGGGGCACAGGCTGTCATTTATAGTGGCATGTGCAATGGACTGCTTAGTTTCCAGATGAAATTGTAACACAAACACAGATGGAGTGATCACGTCCCACCCACTCTAATTAATTCTTGAAATTCCCAATGCAGTATTTTCTCTTCCAGCTTTCCCCTTTGTGAAAAAAAAATAAAAATGTTGTTCTCTGGAGTGTGGTTGGAGAGGGGAGGTATGGGTTTATGGCTCCCTAGTGACACGTTAACAAATCTTATACTAAGCCTATGAAGGACTGAGGCTTTCTTCGACTTTAGAGCTACTTTGGAAACCCAAAGGCAGGCAGGAGTGGGTGAAGAGGGAAGGGCAGGAGATCCATACTGAACAATCTTTTCCATTCAGTTGCAGAAAGCAAATCCGCAGCATGCTGCCAATTTCCTGTCATTTGTTTGATGGTGGTGGCATACTGTGGAGCGCCAAGCTGAGCATCCCATAGATCTCCTGCATAAAAAATGTGTGGGAAGTTGATGATACATGTCTTGTAACAAAACAACACATAAGGGCTGTGCATCACTGAAGTCTTTTTCTATCTCTTTATTTTTTAGTATTACCCCGAAGAAGAGTTTGAGTTTATCATCCTAAAGCTACAAAACAATTTGGTTCTTATGTGAGATAGCAAAAACATCCTGCCGAAAACAAAATGTGGTGGAAATATTAAATATTAGATCATAGCTCTGTGAAAAGAGTAATGTGAATTATCCACAGATAAACACCCAGGAATACTTCTTTTCTCTGATCTTATCTATCAGAGATCGTTCTGGTGATATGTGTTTCATTTCATATCTCACTTTAAAAAAGCAGTCAATCAATATTTGCTCTTCCATTTTCCCACATTGCCATGAGTTAACATAAATGTTCTTTATCTTGCTTGATGTAAGAACACAAATCCTAGAGCTGTTGCTCTCCCCCTACCCTCTCAGTCATCACAAGAGCTGGTCACCATTATGCTCTGCTAAGCTGAAGGCTCGGGAGGGCTACTGTGTTTCCTTCTAATCCTTCATAACCATTTCCATTTTAGTTTAAACAGCTTTCAGTTTTCCGACAGCTTTTAGCCTTTTGTTCCTCAGTTGCTTCAGCTATGTCTAGGCTGTTTTAAGGAGAGAGAAGAAATTTGTCTGAGAATAAAGGATGCCCTTTAGGCCTCTATCCTGTTGAGGGAAGGTTAACGTATTAACATAAAGCAAAGAACTGACAGTTTTGGCCAGGCACATCCATGGCCTTTTTCCACTGTAGTGTTTAAATGCCTCGTAACTACCTGTGAACTTACTTTTACTGTGCTACAGTCAGCTTCATAAATCATTGTAGTTAACCCCGTCCCCTATAAAACCATAGAAAAATATTAAAATTGCCCAGATCATGCCCCTTAAATTGACATTGAAACCGAGAAGTTGGTTCAAGTCTGAATCACCAGCCAGTATTTTAACGAGACCTTTCTCCCAGCTCTCCTAATTGTTTGTGTGGTGGGGCTTTACTTTTTCCTAAGCAGGGTATGCACACTGAAAGCCTTGGGGTGACCTGTTTTATGCAGAGTCACTCATGAAACTAATCTGGAGTGAGGCATAAACTTAAGGCTTTTTCAGGATATTCTGGATGTCTTCAAACAACCAGCACCCAAGCTGTGCATGCAAGGAAACCCATTACAGATTTTCTGAGATGTAAAAGAGGATCTTGACTCCAGATCTGCTAGAAATAGACAACGTATTGGCTAGAGCAGGAATATTCTGCATAAAATTCACTCTGAGTCAAGTTACATCAGGAACAAGACAGCCGAAATCAAACTTCTTCCCCAGCTAAATTATAGATACTCATAAAGTCTAGCTGCAGGCTCACATAATTGAAGCTAATATGCTAATTGTAGCAAAGCCTGGACTCCCGCCAGGATATAAAGCCATGTTGCAACACTGCTAGATGATCTCCTGGCATTAATGGGTATAGAGTGATCTCTTTGCTTAGGGCCCCTGTTGATATCTTATCTGTGCCACCACGAGATGCTGCTGCCTCTCCCAGGGGGGCTAAAATGTGCTGTGGTAATGACAGCTTTGTTATGGGTGGGAGCTGCCCACTGAGTTGCAACAGGAAATTACACCTCCATCTTTAGACTTCTTTTAGAAGATCCAACTATTTCTCTGATTTTCTTGAAAGATAGCAATGGGCCATGCTTTAAATTGGTGAGCCAATATAGACCATCAGCGAGCAACATGCAGAGGTGGTGGTACAGGGACAGGATAGTGTCCCAAAGCCTTTATAAGATCAGTCTGTGAAGAAAGACCAAGGAGTCAAAAGGAGCCTAGAATAGACAGCGAAGATCTGGTAAACATCTGCGCTAAACTGGCCAACATGGCAATCCCTTGTTGGAGGTAGAACCTCATGTGGTATAATTAATGGGTAATGTTTTATTATATCTCAATTTGCCCCAAAGTCTCCATCCCTTCCTGATGGACCTATGTACAATTAATCACTTCTCCAATGGCAATTTGACATCCTGGAGCACTGAGCCTTTGGCAGGTAAATCCTAGTAATACAGATGACTGCTTGGTACATCCTCAGGGCCAAGGCTCCCGTGGTATAACCAACTAGTGCTTCACTTTCAGCGAGGGACTCCAGATTAAGTCAGGATGTGGGTTCTTGAAGACTCAAATCTCCTTGGCTGGGCTCTTCTGATAACTTGGACTGACTGAATACGTTTCCTTTACTAGACTTGTAGTCACTGATATAGCTTCTCTCAGCTGAAGCAGGAGTGCTAAGACATGTAGTGTGTTCAGGTTCCACTGCTAATAACAGGTACTTTTGTATGTATATCAAATATGCTTTCAGGTGCCTCCACAGGTGGATTAAGCTTGGTAGTGCTACAAATGACACAGTGACTTCTGGACAATCTATTACTGTGCTCACAGTGAAGGAAACTGGCTAACAGTGTCTGTAAGGAGCAGATAGCAGATCTGAGGCAGATATGTGTGTATGGAACGTATCTCAGTGTTTTGCGTACCCCAATTACCTAAGAAAATGCATACTGGGCTAAGGTATTAATGGTACTTTTCCATTGGAATTGCTGCTGTGCTCAGGCCTTGTCTCACTGTGCCATCCTGCCTGAGCAGCTGCGGAAAATGGTCCCTCAGTCAAGGGAAGTACTGGAAATTTTACTGCAGATGAACCTGTAAGTTCATAGGTTTGGTCTAAATGTTGTTATGGTTTTGCCTATAAAGGTATCACTTTATAATAAGAAAATTATGGATTTATAATTATAATTTATTAATTATTAATATAATTAATAATTAATGCATTGTTTTTGTTACATGTAGCATATATGTAAACACAGAAAATATTTTTTATCTCTTTATATGACATAAATATAGAATAAAATGTAATTTCTTTTAAATTAATTCAATTCTTGGCTATGGGACACACTGGCACGGAACAGAGGAGATCTGACCCTGGAAGCCAAAGCCTAATTGCATCTTGAGATGGTAAAATTTTTCCATTCCAAATAATAAGTATTGTAAACACAGTTATGTCCCAAATCAAGGTCAATTATAAGATTGCAGAAGGCAGTGTTTTTCACTAAAACATCAAGGCTAAAATTAAACTACATGTATTTTTTTAAAAAAGTCATCATGTTACAGAAAGCAATAATGAAAAAAAACCCTTAATCCAGAAGATGGTCCCTCCTCTGATGCGTGTAGAAAGAATGCCTAAGCACAGTTCACATCACTGTATTCTGCCCAGTAACAAAAAGCTGGTGGAAAAGGCGATGGGGTTTTTGGAGTACCAGCAAGTACTATGTTAGTATATCAGGCTTACATGTGTACGCAAATATGGGACACACATCTGCTCTAGATTAGTTTAGGTGATTTTGTTTTCCATTTCGGTCGCACATTCAGTTTTCTTTGTTGATGAAGTTATTACCAGGATGCCTCAGGGAAAATCGAGTGATGATGCTGGTGTACTGTCAGAACTGTTATTTTAGTTAGTTAGTTGGTTAATTTAACCCAGGGTGAAAAGTGTGAGGTAGCTGTATGTCTGAGATGGACACACATTCTTAATGATTTCTCTAAAATGAATTTTTAAAGCACATGTAGCCAGATAATTCCCTGGGGGCACCACCCTGGGCTAAAGACAACCATTTATCTAGGGGCAGTTTTTTAGAGATGCAAATTTGTTCTAAATTTACCCCTACAGTAAGCAGCAATATTGCTTAGCATGGGGTTTGTCCACAAGAGCTCTGTAACATTTCCCATTAGCAACTATCTGCTCACACCAGCAAAGCAGCTATTTGACACTGAGGCTGCTATGACAGCTACTTGAACATATAAATAGAATCACGCTTCGTAAATGTGACAGTATCACATGGTTGAATGCATGGAAGTGCTGAAGTGGGAAAAATTTCTCTTGCCCCATAATTATGTGTGTGCTAGCATTACATTCAGTGAAGTGGTAGGCCTGGTTAGACCCAAGAATGAAACACTTTTGACAAGCTTTAATTTAAAATATAACCATGATAAAATTATTAAATTCAGGTTTGTGATGTAGATAAGTACCAGCACTGTATCTGTGCACATAGCCAATGCATTTGGCCTTCAGTTCCCTGGCTGTTACAGGAAATCTTCAGGTGATCTCTGCGTGGATGAGGCAATGAACTGACTTGAGACAAGGAGATGGATTGATCGCTTACTTGTCTCGCAGCAAAGCAACTGACTGATTATTACAGCTATCTGGGTATGAATTTCAGACAATTGCCTGTTGTGCCTAGACCAGGTGATAAGCACTTTTTGTGTGCTTCAGTGTTGGTGAACTCCCTGGGGGGAGGAATCCTGGGCAGTCCCAGTTATAGCCTTAGTTCCTGCAGCGGGTGAGGGAACTGGCCAAACTGTACATGGATAAATTGTAATAGTCCGAAGAATGCAGATGCAGAAACGTCTTTGGAAACGTTCAAGATTTAACTAGACAACTACCTAAGTAGCCTGACCTAATTAAGGCGGTGCAGCAGGAGGTTGGATTAGATGACTTTCATAGGTCCCTTCCAACCTAAATTATGCTCTAGTTCTATGGTTATAGGAAGGACACTCTGCATGTAGTATGAAAGTTAGAGGATGTTCTATGCACAGTTTTAAGACAATAAATAGGAATAGATCACTGATGTACTGTAGTCACCATGTAGGACCACAGACCAGCTGGACTGCAAGAAATCATCAGAACAGATTGTGGTATCCAGTCTTGATCCTGTAGAAACCACACTTGCAAGAATGCTTGCAATGGAGACTCCCATCCAGACAGTAACTGACCATCCTGTTTGAGAGGTTTGATTCCCCACATGACTGAAAAAGTTTATGCAAACTACCCCACTGTTTGTCCATAGCTGTCTGTGCAGTGTAGCCCTGCAAGCTTCCACTGACTGGAAATGGATGAACTATTAGAAACTGTGTATTGGAAATTGTGTGGACCACCACAGTTTAAGTGGTTTTTTTCCTGCATCCCAGATTGTGCGTCTGGTCCTGCTTTGCATAAGAACACGGGAGTGGATGGGATGTTGTGGGTCCTGAATTCTTCTCAGAACCTGTTCAAGGTTACCATTTTGTGCTTAGGAATGAAGGAGTTGGGCAAGAACTGGACAGTTCCAAGTGGTTTTCTTGTGGGTTGTCTTCTTTCCCACCAATATGGCTTGTTTAATGTAATCATTGCAAAAAACACTAGTGGATTTTCTTTAAGAGATACAGGGGAAAAAAATGTCAGTCAAAAAAAAACAGTGAAAATTCAATGGCAAATTGTGTGAATTTGTGGTACTTGTTCTATAGCAATGGAAAAGATTGGAATAGAAACTTGTTAGCAGATCCTGTTTTTTTCCTTCAGAACAATTATTCGGATGACATAAATACTTGAGAATTTTCTTTTCCTTGTTTTACTTTTTCTTGTCTACTCCAGTCCAGATACCACAAAAGGCTATGTCTCTATGCTGTGATGAAGTCTGCAATTAGTACTTCTATGTGCAAGAAGATGTAGCTCAAGAGACCAGCAGCAGAATTTATTTTCTACCATATACACAGACACATATATGACAATGACATTTTTCAAGATGTTCCAAATATTTCCTTCTAAAAAAGACTGATGCCACATTCCTGCAACCCAGTATCATAATCTGTAAGTGTTGTGGACGGATTATGCCAATCAAACACTGGAAGCAAGAATATTTTTATGTCACTCTCGCGCAGTCAGTCTTATCCTGGAGATAATAGCAAGAACAATTTTCCTTTAAATCCTAATAAATGCACCATTTTCTAGATATGGCTTGATTTCATGCTGTCTTGAAAGAGTTATTGACTTCGATTTTTTGAAAGCCTGTGCACAGCATAAACACTGCAAAGTATTCTTTCCCGTTTATAAAATATTATTAGCAGCCCTTGGAAACTTTGATTTCTATTTAATCTTCTGCTTTGTGTCTCCACTGATAGTGAAGATCATTATCAAATGCCATTTTGATGTGTTACCTCATGCAGTGAATTACTGGAGTCAACTGAACAGTAACAATCAGAGTGAAGCCTGCTCTGCTTGCAGACCTGTATAACTTCACTGATGTCAGTACTATTAAATTTATCTATGTCCAACTTGAATTGAACCCAAATCTTTATTTAGTTTGCTAGCAGGCTGTAGATTTACATTCTCAGAGACTGTCCCAGTGCCAGGTGAAGTCAATGGCTTTAAGTGGTTTCAGATGAGGCCTCAGTTCTTTAATGTGATGACATAAAGGTAAAAGATTTATGGGTCTTTTTTGGTGAAAATGATGGGTGCAAGACAGTAGAGAAGATTACTGTGCAGCCGATGGCTGTTTCACTGGATGGAGTTTTTCTGGCTGGGAAGCTGGAGCAGTCATACATGGTAATCAGGAGAGGTTGAGAGGGAATTGCCCCTTTTGACCAGATTTGGGGATCGTTTTTCCCTTTTTCTTAGGATTTATTTTTTTACCAGATTCTGAAACTTTGAAACACTAACTTTAATTGACTGAGATTTACATCCACTAGGAATCTGACCTGGAGGTTTTGGACCTTTCTGATAATCAGTAAAACAGTGTATATTGACAAGCCCTGCAACAGTTCTCATTAATTGCAAACTGTTTTCCCTGATTTACAGTGCACAGCAAGGCCATCTGTTGTATCAATTCTCCAGGGCCCTGAACTTCTTACTCCACCCCTTAAAAACACCTGGAACACATCATCAGTGATTCACTGGCTTCCAGCCAGCAGGTTCCTGCCCTGACACACAGCCCTCTCTTACTGATTGTCTTAGTGCCTGTGAGAGCCAGGTGTGACAATGGAACTCCTGCCTCTTCAGAAAACACTCAGGACATTAAATAAAAATAAAAATAATGTCCTGTACATGATTTATCTGCAGCATTATTTCTTTCTTGGTGGTCATTTTGTGAGTGCTTTGTGTTTGTTTTTGCCAGGTCCTAATCAACCCACCAAATTGTAATCATCAAAGCAGGTCTGGACATATGGATCCGTATGATTGTCCTGATCCCAGTTCACATTCTCACTTGCTAGGTACTTGCTGAACAAAAGGAGATTACATAAATGCTCCATAATTCCATGGCATCCTTTGGCAAGTATTTCAACTCGCACAAAGAACCATTTCCTTTGTTATTTGTTCTGAATCTGGCTCCCACCAGATCATTTGAAGATCTGCAGTTCTGAAAGTAGAAAACACTGTTGCAGTGGCTTCCTGTTACCATTGTTGTGCCAATCATCATTTATTTTGTCGGATAATTTTTCTGAACTCAGAAGTCATAGCCTGCCTCAGTTGCTTCTTATATGAAGATGTTTGCTGTTTCAGATCATCCTTCTTACTTTTCTTTGGATCCTTTCTAATTCTAATATAAATTTTCTGACACAGGGAGATTAAAACTGCATATTTTTTAAAGTGTAGGCAAACCATGGATCCATACAGTGGTACAGTAATGTTGTCTACTGCGCTTTATTTTTCTTACTGATCTACTCATGACCAAAGACTATCTGTACTTTCTGTCTCCTGCTCATTTTGTGAGCTTTTGTTCCCCTCTTTGTCCAGCTGGATATTAATGAAATGTTTACTGCCTAGTTTTCCTGCCCAGCTTTAGATGACTGTAAGTATATTCCTTATCAAACAGGTACTTTTCAGGGAGTAAAAAGAGATGCATTAGCTAATCTTACACTGGGGGAAATCTTGGGTTTAGATCCAGGGCCAGCTGCACAATTCAAGTATTTATCATCACATATTACCAAGACCAAATCATACCAGAGTGCATTTACGGAACGATGCTAGATAGCCAATGTGATGCAGACGCTCTTCAAAGATCATGGAAATGCTGACTTCTTTCTTCTGTGTTTTTTCATGAGCAGGATTCAAATATTTACCAATTCAGAAAAACCTTATGTTCTTCTAAAAGTACAAGTGACATTAGAAAAGTTCTGGAGGAAACTCTGTTTCTCAGTTCCTGTTTCACTAGGACTCTTTCGTTTTAAGTTGATTATCATAAAGTGATATTGGCAATTGCCAAGGCAATTGCACAGGGTACAACTCTTTCCATCAGCTGAGCAGAGGTAATTAGGTCGAAAACCTGGCTGCATTAGTCTAATCCAATACTGGACAGAAATGTACAATCAGTTATATATCATATCATCTCAGCACTGTGTCAGATCAATATCTGTTTTCAGCAGGAAAAATGTGCAGGTTGTGCTGAAGATATGACTGATGGGAATGCTTTCTGGAGTGTGTGTGCAGTTTGCACTGTAAGGAATGATGACAATTGCTTTCATCTGGAGTAATTACAGCTCAGTGACCACTAGTTAGGCAATTGCTCAAAGGAAATCCTCTTGAGGGAAGCACATCTCAGCTTTGAGAAGAAAACACATCCAATATAAATTCCTTATGTATAGTAGAAAAATATTTATTCTTCAAAAAGAAATAAAAAGCAATGAAAACAGAGTAACAGACAATTCACCAAGTCCCCTAGAACGTCATGTTTCCTATGTGGAAAAAATATCCTCATTTTGTAGTGTCAAGTTTTAGACTTGAACTTCTTAAAAAGGTAAAAGAGAGAGGAAAGGTAGTTTTGACAAAGTGCTTGTTCATCTACATTTCTAATGCACGATGTCTCCAGAGAGTGCTCAGGCAGAACAGATTATGCATCGGGTAAGGTATGGATGTGATTAATGCAATTTATGTCACATGCTTTATGAAACATTGTGGGAATGTTGTATCTTGAAATTATCTTTGAGTGGTTCTGACCTGCAGGAAGATCATTTTTAGCAAAAAGAACATGCCTAGACAATGAATTCAGGATGTCCCCAGGGAAGTAAAAGAGGTATTTTGCATGTGATACTTCAGAGTGCAACTCCAGAAAGTGAGGTAATAGGGGAATGGTGCTAATAATTAGAGCTATATTTGAGAAAGCGTTCTGTTATCAAAGCCTCTTTGTTATTGGAGTAAGGAGCTAAGAAAGACAAGGAAAGGGAAATTCGGAACAAAAGAGATAAATGTAGTGCCAGGTGGTGTTCCCAAGGCTCTTCCCTTGGATTAAAAGACCGTCTTCCATTTTGGTCTGCTGTTACAGGTATAAGCAGAAGCATTAATCCCAGTCTATCAAACTTCTGCAGAACTACACTAAGGAATTTACTCATCAGTAAAGCCTTTTTTGGACTGTAGGATTTGGCCTACAAATAATCAGGTCTTTTAACAAAACCTATTGACAAAGCTTATAACACAAAGATATTACTTTTTTTTTTTTTTAGTTTTCCCCAAGACTGCCTAGAAGTAAAATCATAGCTATGGCAGTGCATAAATAACTTCTGCTGTTTCTTCTACTTGTAACCCAGATGAGGATCAATTCACAAGAGGAAAAAGAGCCATTTTTTTGAAGTGCTGTTAATAACAATGTAAAAATTAAATACGAGACACAAACAGATAGAAGGGTATTTTATTGCTGAATTTTAGTACCTACTGTAAGAGGGCAGTGAAGGATAGATTCTGCACACAGATCCTGGAACTTTCCAGGCAGGTATCATCTCAGGGCTCATTACAAACTTCACTACAAACTCTCCTCCAGGGGTTGCAGACGACTCTGACACAGAGGAACTTCTGAACTACTGAGTCAAACTTACCTTTGATGAAACTTCATTTCTCCCTAGATAGCTCTGATCTGTGACCTCCATCAAAATAACATTTTTACACTAGTGTAAAGCTTTTTAAACTGCATAATCCTTTATTTCTTTACTTCTTTATTCATTTTATATGAAGACAATTTTAACCCTAACAAAAAAAGAAAGTATGATATGTATTACCAGTATAGTTGAAATTTACCTTGAGGAATTACTGTTAGGATTAGCCTGTGTTATCAAGCTCTCAGACAATAAAGAGAAAATAAATATCACCTATATTTATTATACCTAAATAATGTTTGCGTAGAATACAGTATCTAATGTCTGTCTTGGTACAGACCAGGCATATTAAATCTGAGTTTAAATACCATAGCATTTTTCATTGGTTGAGCTACAACCTTATAGAGATTTTAGTTTTGGCAGTGACGGCAGTAGTAATTTCTTTAGTAAATCACAGTGCTCTCCCTAAGTAGAAAGAGCTTTACAATTTCCCTAATGAATGGAAAAATAATTTTGCAGGATCAGTAAAGGTAGCAATAATTGTTATAAGGCTATATGCAGTTTATGCAAAGAACATGTTATTCACAACAGACAATTAGAAGTAAGACAGCATGAAAGTGGAATCCATAATAGGCATAAGTGTAGCATAGTTTAAATAACAACTTGTTTATTGCTAAAAAATATAAGAGTGCAGAAAGTGATGAAGTGACTTCAGAAGTAATGAAGTGCAGAATGCCAGGTCACTTCATTGTGATAGCAATGCGAATAGTTTTTTCCAAGGTACACTTAGAACTAGAATGTTATTGGTAAGTGCAAAAGTTTTTTTCTCTTAATTTAAAAGGCCAATGATATCCCAATAAACAGAAATACTAAAATTAGTTCCATTAGTTGTTCCTAACTGTATGAGCAGATGTATGGTCCATTAATTACTGTCTATTTTGTTGCTTATTTTGAAGGCAGCATGAAACTGCATAAGGAATATTGGAAGATATAAAAAATATTTAGCTAGAAACTAGTGCAAAAAATTGAAAAATTTGAAAAAAGTGTTGAAAAAAATTAATATTTGAACAGACCATGCAAATACTAATTTAGGGAGATAAAACTATCTACATATTAATATAGTTAGAAAATTAATATTATTCCAAATAATCTCCTAGTCCACATATTGCATAATACAAAATAGGAATTTTATATGACTCATTATATGGCCTTGAATGTATACAATGAAAATTTAAATTATTTGTTCTGTTTTTGCTAAATACCTTTTATAATTAAATGGCAGTTTCCATTTTGTCATCCTTGAGTGCACGGAAGTGTTGAGTAATTTCTCTGCAAGGTGGCTAGCTCCAAAACCCAAACTAAGGAGTCCGAAAATGTTTCTCTTATATTAGAAGTTGTTGTATTTTAGACTTAATTTACTTATTTGGCTAAGACAGAGATGATGAAAAGACATTTTGAATAACTGATACTTCCTTCTTTACTCTTCTGTCATAATGATGACTTTTATGTGTTAATATTAGAATAATGAAAGCTTGTAATGCTGTAGTTGATAAAATACAGAAATTTTTTTCCTAAAATATGTTCAGGAAATATTAAACATTTCTTGAGGACCAAATTAAAATCTGGGTGCAAATTGCTAGCAAACAGAACAACATGTGATCACCTCAGTGCCACGTCTGGAAACCTGTATTTTGGAACAGAATAACATTCTGCCTTCCCCTTATAGTTCTTTCATATCTCTGAAGTTCATTTTTTACAATCCAACCTCAGATGCAGGACTAGTAAGAATATTTTCCTTTTGTGAACAAACTTGGACAGTTTACAAGAAAATGCTGAACATCAATTCTCTTAAGACAACACTTCAAATAGATTAGTTTAAGTTGCACACAAAAAGATTTTAATGGATTGATTGAAAAGAATTAAAAACTATAAATCCCATTTTAAGTGAAAAAAATTGAATTTTATGACAATGAATTTTATGATGAAGGCATCAAATGTACATTTGAAGAAAACTAGATGATATGCTGTGAAACAAAGTGTTTTTCGTAGAAAAAACTAGATTAAACTTGCAGTGAATTTTAGCTCTTCGGATGTTAAAGTGACTCATGTACAGCTGATAAACCTAAGCACTTCGTGTAGACACCTGAGTGCTGCCTAACATAACTTTTTACTATTTTTTCAAAGGCACTCCCACCAGCTCCCACATTCACATTTTCAGTTCTTTGCCCTCTCCCTTTTCTTGATGTAGCTGTGGGTAGTGACCTGCCCTGTAAGCAGGATCAGTGAAATGGAGCTGGTTGAAAAAAACCCACAAACATGTTCTCTGGGGGAAGGACAGCCTTGCCCTCCAGAGCAAGACCTACCTGCAGGCACCCTGCAAGGCTGAGGGCTGATTTGAGAGAAAAGATTCAGCATAAATCGGTGTCCCTGGATCTCTGGTGATGGAGAAAACAGCTGGCATTCCCAGCACCCTCAGCTGTGGCCAGACCATGCAGCGTGCTACATCTTTGGACTTTAACAGGTAAATGAAAATGGCTCTGAAGCTGTATCTGTTTGTTGGCTTTTATAGGGAAATCTGAGAGTCACGTAGGTGGTTCCAGGAAAAGCGTGTTTCCACCCATTTGCTAGCTCTGAAATGCTTCATTGCTGAAAGTGCACAGTTGTGCTTTAGGCAACATACATTTTAGACTAAGCCATCACAGTGAGCATGTCACTCAGTGTAAGTAATGAAAGTGCCCTGCAGCATGGAACCATCTATTTAACTTTTCTGAAAGAAGGTATCTGTACCAGTGTGGGTAACAGCAGTCCAGACTTCTCTTGACGGTAGCTGGAATTGAGTACTTTAACATTGTTCAGTATTAATGTCTGTTAGTTAATACTTGTATTAGCTAATGGTGTATTGTTCCAGGTAGCAGCACACTGTGACAGGTCAGTGAAACTCTAAGAAGCAGTCAAGATAGTTAACCAGTGAGCAATTTATTGATTTGTGGGTTTTTTTGGTAATAAACATGTTTAATCGTATAAATAAAAGAAATTAGAAGTGATCTAACTTGTTTCTCTCCAAGGAGCAGTATGAAGGCTGATCACGCACTTGGTGCTGAGCACTACAGAATGAATCTATAAGAAAAAACCTCCTTGGTTACAGAATACTCATATACTAGGGAGAAAATACTATGAGTGAATCATCTATCTAATGTAGCAAGCAAGGGCACAGAAACAACCATGAACATGAAGCCAAAGAACAGCAAATTCAAACTAAAAACAAAACACAGGTTGTTCTGGTAGAAGTGATTGAAACAAACTATCTGGTGAAGTGATAGATTCTCCATCTTTCAATGACTTCCAAAGCAGGCATGTTCTCTGAAGATGTGTCGTTTTTGCCAATGACAAGTTAATCGGAGGACAGTTTGAAGGGCAGTAGCTGATGAGCTGAAGATCCCCTCTGGTCTCAAACTCCCTAAACATGGTACACTGCCACAGATCTTACAGACAGAACACAAAATACAGACGATGCCACAGCTTTCTTTTGCAAGCTAAAGGTGGGAAGAGAAACAATAAAGGCCACAGTGCAAATGAAAGCCTGAGAGAAGTAAAGCTCCTGAGCAGGTATATCTAAAACAAATAGGCTGTGGGATATAAATAGACTATAGTCCAAGGGTGAGAAGAGGATGTATGAGCTTCTCTATGATGCTTTACATAAGAGATCCCCTATTAGCTTAAGTGTACATTAATTCAGATGCAATATGCATAAACCTTATCAAATCCACGAAGCTGCAATATGAAAACAGCTGGAGTACTCTTTAATTATAAGGAACACTTTCCACATGGGATGATGGGGATCTGAGACAAAAATTAAAAACAGTGCTGTGAAATGTTGGACTGGTACTTGTACTACAGTAGTGAAGACACCTGTGGCAGGTGCCTACCTGTGTATACCCATTGCTGGCCAATTCCCTAATTTTTCAAGGCATAAGGATCTGACAAGCACACTACATATTCACCTGGTGCATAGGATAGGGCTTGGTGCTTTATCACTGGGAACAAAACATGCCTCATTTCAAGGTCTTAACTCATGGCTTAACCACACCATGCAGAGTTGATCACATCACCTTCACCTAGGGGAAAATACTGACTACCAGCCTTGCCCTTGCACCCACGTAGCTCTCCTGTCTGGTTTGGGAAGCTGTGTTGGCAGTTCTGGCGTGTGGTGTTTTTTATGCTCCCGTAGACAGGCACCAAAGGTAGAGCAGCAAAGGTGGTAGTGTCTGGTTGTCTTCTTGAAACAGTAAAATGTGAACACCATGTAGCTGCACCTCTAAACTGTTTTTTGCAAATGTCATTACAGGATATATGGGGGAAGGTGGAGGGGACAGGGGAAGTCTCAGGGGAGTGATTCACAACCCCCTCAAAGTCTGTACAAAGGTTGTAGTCCAGAAGTAATATTTGTTTCCAATTTCACTCCCTCTCCTTTTTTTTTATTTTTACATAGAGCTTCTGCAATGTGCCATTTTGCTTGTACTGCTAAAATCAAGTGTCCTTAATCCTTTTTTCTTTTTTTTTTTTTTTCTGAACAGGAGTCAACGTGATCATTATCTTGCAAAGGTTCAAATCTTTGTAATTTCCTGGGCACTGCCATTACACTGATGTTATCAGTGGAAGTGCACAAGCTACTCTGACCTGTTACGGATTCATCATTAGCATAAATCCTATTGATTTTCCATATCTTTTTTCCAAGGCTGAGTTACATGGATAGCCTAGAATATAATCATTGAGCACCAAGTTTAAATTGAAAGTACTACAGCTTTTCAGTTGCCTCAAAGCAGAGTGAATAACAGGAAATATTCACAAATATGTGAATCTGAAGATATGGGTTTGACTGGTAAATTTGTTTTTTTTGCTCTATGGTGGATAGACATTTTCTGATAAGTGCTTTTCAAATGGAAGTTAGAGACATATGGTTGTTTTGTTGTTTTGTTTTTCTTTTTCTTTTTTTCTTCCTGCTAGATATTCAACAAACAATACTTCTTCAAATGTTTTATTCTATTCTGTCCGTAAGACCCAGCCTTGGTTACCTGCATGCTGCCCAGGAGGACTGCATAGGTATTAGTTAGGTATTTTCCTCCAGTTTATAGCTCTTTTCCTTTATTTCACTATCAAAGGTCTGCTCAGTGTTGAGTATGTCTCTCCTTTTTGTTTAGCTTTATTACGTATGGAATGTGGCTCACTGGCACTGTATGCTCTATTGCTTCTTGAATTAGGCAACTTCTGAGTGGATTGTTCTTTGAATGTTGCCTGCAGATTCATATGAGTACATCCTTCCCTGGGGATGTACATAATCTTCTCCTTTCCCATCAAGGGGAGTGTAATTACAACAGAGAGTGGTGTGACAGATGTGAGTATTATGAACAGACTGTCAGTGCTTTCTGAACAACTCGGGCACTAGTTTTCTCTTCTACCAAACACTGACGGAATGTTCTGTGTATCTCTGTATTGTAAATTATCAGCTTGGTATCAGTTCTCATTCATTCCAGCACTGTATTTTAGCCAAGTACGTTGCAATGTGTATGATCCCTTCTTCCTTTGTCTATTCATTTTTTCCTGCCTCCTTTCCCCTGCTTTAGTTGCAAGTACCGGGAGCCTTTACTAGTTCTTAAATGGACCTCAGTCTAGATTTGCTATATAAGTATGTCATCCTACCTTTCATGTACTGCCTTTTTATGCATTCCTGAGTGCTGTATTATTTTTCTATTAATAGAGAACTGTCTTGAATATTTGCACCTTTTTTTGTGTGTGTTAATGTAGCTGTTCAGATCACACAGCTTGTGGCTCACTTCTCCTCAGAGTCCACTTTTTTATTGCTACAAACCTGAAGCAAAATTAGAGAAGGACTCTGCTTGGCAGTACATTTTACACTTACATGAACATTCAGATTGAAGACATTTTATTCTTAGAGGTTCCACCTCCTTGTAATTCATTTCATGCTAAATAAAATGAAGGGCTATCCATTTTACCTCTGACCTGGAAAATGAAAAACAGAAGAAAGCTCAAAAATGAAAGCAAACCTCCACTGAAGTTTAAATGCAAGAAAAAACCCAGGAACTTTGGATCCAAATATTTAGTTTTTTTGATCCAAATGCAAATGGAGCTAGAGGATGCTAATGTATACTTTAAAGTTATTCTGTCAAATCTAATTGCACTTTTTTATTTTGTCCCATTGAGCAGATTTGTATCACTATAGTATGGAAAATATTCATAAATGTTCATAAATATTCTTCCATAAAAAGACAACTCTCCTAATGTTTCTGAATTATTTTTTTTTTAACTATTATTATTACTCAGAAGTTCAAAGTCTGATATCTGGGCAAGTATCTTAGTACTCTTGGTTGTTAAGCAAATGGAATCCTGTTTTCTTTTGCTGCCCTGCAGTATGAGAAAGCCTGAACACACAGTACTGATGCTTGAGCCATCAGTGAGATCTTGGAGGCTGAAACCCATCTTCACAGCTAACTGATGATCAGGCCCAGGGAAAGATAAAATTTGAGTCTCTCTCCCCTACTCTGCTTTCAGCATCTCCTGTCTCCAGGTTTGGACTCTCAGTTCTCAGCCACAGCCCCAGCGCTTGGGGGTTTTGACAAACTTTGGTGGGCTGATTCCACTCTGCATACCCTTGGCTGGAGGGCATTATCACTCTAACAGAGCTGACAGCTGGGCACGCCACAGCAGCACAAGTGCCCAGTCCTTCAGATTAACTCAATCCCCTCTCCCCAGCAGTTTAACACAGGGCATCAGGTTGGCACTGAGGCTGCTGAGGTGCAGAAGTGTGTGCCATGATGCTGATATGGAGGAGGGTAGCAGAGGCACAGGTGGAGATGCAATGTGGACAGCCCTGGGCTGTAATACCTTCTGCAGCCCATGGGCTTGAGCCAGACAGTCCTCCTATTCGGTACATAACTTGATCATGGGAAGACCAAGCAGAACCCAACCCCTGACTTCCTAAACACTACAGAGTGCAGCTTTCTATCTCTTTCTTCTCAGAGAAGTAAACCCGAGAGCATTACTCACACACTGGTTTCTCTCTTCCTCAAGCTGCAGATGGGCTGCAGAGTTGCTTTGTAAGTACTGCCCAATCCCAAAGCATAGACTGAATCCTAGTGGGAGCCCTTCCGAAGTTTTTTTGCAGGCACGTTTGTGTACATTGGCAGGAAATGCAAAAGATCTGCCAAGTAAAGAATTCCCTAGTCCAATTCTCCCTCTAGCCCCATCCCAACCCTTCCAGCGTAATGGTCTTTGCAGGAAGCAATATTGGAAAATCTTTTTCACAAGAAATATGCCATTTCACACAGCTCCTGGCATCCCAACCCAGTGCAGTAGGATCCCTCAGGCTCTCCTGTATGGGTCTAGCCATGGAAATGCAGTCTAAGTGTCTTTCTAATTACTTGTTTTTATTGCAACAGTGTTCATGGGAAATGTAAACATTATGAACTCCATCCCAAACTAAGTCATGCTCCAAACAGTCTTGCAGCATTTGTGTTAGTTTAATACGATACAGTTCCCCATGTTCACAAAAAACCTATATCAGGCAACCTCTTTCCCTGTGGGATAGAGGACATGGGATGTGCCATTCCTTCAGAGAACAGAAATAAGGGGGCACAGCTCCTAGTTTCAGTCAGATGTTACAAGAACTGAGCATATGTTTTGTTCCCAGTAGCAGCTTTGTGAGTGAATTGGTGGGTAAGATTTGTTTGCAAATGTATAGAAAAATTGTTAGCAACAGTCTTAACTGGAGGAGAAAGGCCTGCATTCACAAGGTAATTTATTTGGAATAAATCACGAGTGACTCCAACCTGCTTCAGTGCAGCTGTTTACATGAGGTGCCACCAAACCAAGAAAGAGGCAGGAAGGACAACCTGAAAAGAATGAGGTGAACAATTTTTTTCATCAGTGGCTGCTGTTGCTGTGTTGGCTGTGTAAGCAACTGTTAAGCTCTGCAGTCTGTTAGAATGAAATTTGTTTCAGATCCAAGCATTTTTTCCACATTTTGGGTTCATATTTACATTTGTTAAGGTTAATAGACCTGACAATTTCTACATGTTCTCACCAGGGAGCAGTCACTGACAAACTGTGGGAGGGACTGGAACAATATTCTCCACAGAAAGTAAAATCTATGCCTTGCAGAGCTGTTACACATTCCTCCCTAGTAACAGTTCTCAGTCCTTGATGGTGCAAATCAGTGTAGTGCCCCCGAATTTACCTCAGCAATACCAGTTTGCACCTGTAGATTTAACTGTTTATCCTTGTTACATCTTCCTCAGTTTTCTTCCAGGAATCATGGTGGAGCCTCAGAATTTCCTAAATCCACTATCTTCTTTGTTTTTTCTTCCAGAGTGTTCTGGTTTCTAATTTTTCTATGCTTGTGTTACAGAGCCCCAACACTATGTATTCTATCTTGCCTTTTAGACCCCATCTGCAAAAAGAAAATTTTTAAGAGCACCGGTAGAAAGGAGAGGTCAGGCAACAGACGCTTTTGACCACTTGTAAGGTTGCATGCCTTTAAAAAGAAAATAATACAGGAAGTCAGGAAATTCATTCAAGAGAGAACTGAATTGAATTTTTAAGGGTAGTACATAATCAGGAGAAGTATGAATCTGCATTTTTCCCACTGGTATCAGGGCTCTCAGGAAATCTGAGGCAGGAACATTACTGAGTCTGAGACACAATTCTTTCAGCTTTCTTCCCAGACTCCATGGAGGACCACACAGGCAGACTTTAAAGATTCAAGCAGACAGCTAAGATCTAAGCAGTTATCTCTTTTGAGCTGACCTGCAGTAAGTGGCCATATGCCTGCTCTTAAACTTAAATAAATGTGGGCTAACGTGCATTAGCTAAATGGAGGGATTTAAGGTAAAATATTTTATTTGCATTTAAAGCAGGATAAATGTCACAGGCAGATCCTGTTACTAAGCTGACATGGTATCCTGCCACTGAGGGAACCAAATCCAGTATGTGAGTCCTCAAAGAGAGAACTCTCTCTTCCCCTTCTTCCAGGTTCAGTACAAGGAGGCAGGAACTGAAAACTGGTGACAGCATTTAAAAGTCCCTGCTTTACAGACAGGTTTTACAAAGATTCATCCCCAAAGCTCGACAGGTGTTTTATTAAATAGTTTCATTGCATTCCTTTGTGCTCTTGCCTTTAATGAAGTCTGACTCAATCACTGCAATGCTCACCAGGGAAAGATATTCCACCACAATGTCTTGACTTTAGAGATCTCCATAATAAATGTCTCCCAAAATTAGGTAATAGAGTAGCATGAAGAGATCAAAGTCTTGCTGTTAACAACCTTGTTGTGTAGAAGGTACGTCAGCCTTTTTTAACACTTTGTATCACCCTCTGTAACAGGTCATACTGCTCTTTGCATAAGAGTCCAAGCAACAAATGTGCACATGGCCAAGTACTAATCATAGTAGTTTATTTGCAGACCAGCCTTCCTCTCACCATGCCTGTCTCATTTTGCTGCCTCCAGCTCCACCCTCTGTATCCTTTGGCATTTTGGAAGTCCAGGAGCTGAAATGTCATGGCTTGTGATCAGTCCACCTTTGCAATCTGATGTCATGGCTTGTTTGCCATGTGGTTTTTGTTTTCATCAAGAAGGTCTAGTGCACATCCTCTCTGTGAAGTTTTAATTTAGTCCTTTGTTGGACAAATCTCATATGGTGACTTAATGCAGGAAGAAAGATTGGGTAAAAGTCAAATAAGGTCTCAAAGATTTGGCCCTGAGTGAAGATGGTAACTATAAATGCAAATAGGAAAGGTAGACTGGGGGAGAGAAAAAAATGCTGGCTTGAATACAGTTTTTCTTCAGAGATAAATAAATTCAGAACATTTTTAGACCCAGGCTGAATAGAGTATAATGCTGTATTTGTCTTCAGCTTTTATCACAACTGAGAAGAGTGAAAAATTGCCTCATCCATAAGGGCTTGGAATATAATGAGCAAGAATGAGCTTCTCTATCAGTCCTAATAGCTTTCCCTCTGAACAGATAGCTGCAGTGGGACAGATGTCACTTCTTCCAGCAGTTACTGAGTAGAGCTAGTAAACTACCAAGTTTGTCTCTGCAGCTCAGCTCACTAGTAAGAAATACTGACACCTTCCATGGTATGCTGTGAAGCATCGGTTACAGGCATATAATTGTAGCTACAGATACACATAAAGAAAGGCTACACATCCAAATGCATACAGAGAAGAGAAAAGGGCTAAAAAAGATGTAGCCTACAAACTGTTGTGCTCCATCATTTTAAATACACAAAGTAAAACTTTATTTGGACTAAACTTTGCATAGAGTAGCACCAAATTTTCTTAAAATATCTCTCTATACTAATACATTAATACGTGCATCTAAAATACAGAACATATATGTACAAAATATATATTTACCACAAGTTCATCCTGAGCAGCAGTGAATATGTTATTTTAACTCCCTAAAACCACAGGTTTATTTAACCTCTAAACTTAAAGAGCAGTAGTACATGTTCTTATGTACCACTAGATGGTGACTTGTGTAATGAGTTGTTGACTTTTGTTGTAAAGCACATTTCTCTTTTTACTGGAATGAAACAGAATCACAACATTACTATCTGCATTGTTAATGATTTACTTGCAAGTATATTGCCATAAGCATCTTGCTGGTTATGGGGATCTAAGGCAAAGCTATGGAAAATTAACGTGAACATGATCCATGCTAGATTCTATTCGGGGTTTTTAATCTTTTCACAGTTAAAAACTTTGTTTTGGTTTTTTTTTGGTTTTGTTTTGGTTTGTTTGTTAATAGGGGCTGCAGGATGTCACGTACAAATGATTAGGCTACAATTCATATGTCTCCTGAGACAAAAAAGCATCCAATTACAATTATGTAATGCCATGTGCATCATCTTGTATAAACAGTAAGCCTTCACACATCAAGCAAAACTGTCTCTCTCCATGTGTGTTGTGTTCCCACTCAGAGCAACCTCTCATTTTAGCTATCTGCTATTAAAAGGCTACTTCAGAATCATACTTGGCCCCTTTCCCTACATGGCTGCAGCAATGAGATTGAACAAAGGCACTTTGTTTGGCAGCTGTACTCTCATTCTTCAGCTGGACAGGGGATCAGACTCTTATCAACAACAGGCTGTACTGCAAACCCACTCACCACTTTCATCCAGTGACACTTGTTGCTATTAATACTCTTCATCTGGCATAAATGACGAGAGCCTCGGATAAGTGGTGAAAGTTCATTGATGACTATGCACTGAATAAAGAAAAGTAACATCATTGCATCATTGAGACTGGAAATTATTAAGAGCTGAATTTCTCTTTTTTGTACAACATATTTTGCAAAACTTCCTGCAAAGAGGGGACCTGTCTCCAGCTGTTTAGCCCAGGCTGCCAATCTTTGTCAACAGCAATGCAAGTAATAATAATAATTCATTGCGACAAGAGATGACTTCCTGTAATTTGTTGGTTATTTAACAGACTGTGATATATATATATATATATATATATATATATTATGACTTTCAAAAGCAACTGAAGAATGAGACTGTCTTGAAGACCTTAATTCCTGAAAATCAGACTCCTTTAAGGAGACTTAAAATCTGTAATCACAAATCACTTTTGACCTATACGTTAGACCCCTTTTCTATAAGTGATTACTGAATAGTCTGTAATGGCTATTCCTGTGATTTGTAGCCCAGGAGTGTGACTAGGTGTCTCCTTGCTTTACCTGTGCTCTCCTGCTGGATGACTGCCATAACAGGGGTCTTCTCTCCACCAAATCAGATTTTCTTTTTTCAACAAGCAAACTACAACCCACAAACTAGCATTTGTTTTCTGGGAGCATGAACACAAGCTGAAGATTTCTTATGCAAAGGGAAAGCCAAACCAGGTCTTGGCTGAATCAAAATGTGTCTGAAAAACCACAAAGGCATCTGAACATCATTCTGGTCTTCATCTACCTCCACTGTTGATTGATCTATTATAGCAAAGCCTTTTGCGTGGGTGGACTCCAGGCATTTTCTGGTATGGTGTTTATTAATGTCTCGCCAAGATGAAACATTTCTGAAACAAGATTAGCATCAGTATTTACAAGCAGAGGGTTAGCTCTAGAAATAGCTCAATCAAAAGATGTCAGATCAGGCAGCTATTCATGGGAAATTATTTGCAAGGGACACATTCTCCCCTTCTCAGTTGTGCTTAATATTTTCTTACCAGCATCAGATTCACTCTCCAGTTCAAAGCTTAAATGAGGAAAATACACAGTTGCTTCCTAGAGTACAGCTCTGTTTATTTTCTGCTACCTTTCTGCCTGCAAAACTGCCTATTGATTTCTTAACGTGTGTATTTCTGTCCTAATGACTAATGACTAAGCCTTAAGCTATGCCAACCCTGGCAAAACAGATTGTGTCTGTGCCACACTGAAGTGGACATAAGAGGATTTTTTTTTTTTTTAAATGGAAATAGTCTCTTACTGTGTCTTGCTAAGCAGATACTGCTCTTATCCAGCTGTATGGGGATAAAAGAGATGGGAAATATCCGGGCAGAGCAGAAGCTTTGGAGGCAGAATTTATACTGAGTTCATAAACTATTGGTCAAAGACTTGGACTATCCTAAACATGGGCATAGTTTTTAAATCTAGCTTTGTACCCTGGAAGGGTATGTTTTTGAGAGACATAAGTCCTTTATTTTCCATTCTGAGGAAACAACAATCAATATCCTGGCTTTCAGAATGGGTATACGGCCAAGCCTTTTGAATGCATTATAGCTCATTTGCAGTGTCCTGCTGCAAGCCTAGTGACAGTGTAACCTGAACCCATGATGTGACCGACACTGGCCTCAGGCACGGTGCATGTCTTCTGAAGCAAACACACAAAATGCAACAACAAAATCAAAACCCAAACCCAATCCCAACCCAAAAGCAAGTAAAAATTTTGCATAAGGGGAAAGTGAGAAGAAAGTGATGATTATTCCTTATGGTGTTTGAAACAACAGCTTTTGCTAGACCCTAATCTATATTCTGCCTCTCTTTTCACTACAACTTGTCAGATGACTTTTGAAATGCAAGTCAAAAATTGGTAGTTTAAAAAAATTGCTCCCATTAAACTATTTTAGAGGGTTATAATCTAATCTAATCAAGAAATATGTTCTAAATTTAGCTTGTGTTTACTCGGTAGAGGGATTTTTAAAGATTGATATGCTATGGCAAACTATACATGCACATGCCTTGTAATTGGTATCAGCTGAAGAGTTAATCCTTACAGAAAATATGCGTAACATCGACTAGAGCTCCTGTGATTTTCTCTTTTCCTGTTGAACGAAGTATCTGGGAACAACGAACGGGATACATAGCTGCTACTAATGCTGTAGCCTGTCCCTTTGTTTAATTATTGCAATTAATCTTAATCTGTCTTTGTTTGGCAACAGCTAGGTTAGGAAGAACCAGCTGAATGCTTTTCATAGAGACTGTTGTTTTGATCACTAAACTCACAGTCTTTTCTTTGGCAGATAAAAATATGCAGCATTTTATTGCAATCTGAGTATGTGCTTTATGGTTCTCCAAAATACAATTGTCTATTACTAAGAGAGTGGGAAAAATATTTGCTACAAAGGAATTTTTTTTGTATACACAGTAGAAAAATGAAATTCAGTGTGTCTAGAACATTTTGCCCTGTTCTGTCTATAAAAATGACACAGCTGTGTTGCACATTGTATGAAGCACTCACATAAGCATTTAATTCACTCATTGTAAATTGAGCTACATAAAGATGATGTAATAATTAGATCTGAAACAGATGGAAGTCCTACTTTAGATAATACACTCACTAAAATAGCATATGTTGGCTTCCTTCAATTCTATACATTTTAGTCTGTAAAGCTGTATTTTTGATCAGATGACAGTTGCTGAAAATAATAGAATAGGCAAGGTTTGCAGAAAATTTTCTGAGACAGAAGCTCTTCAGTTTTTTCAGTGCTGCATTTTTGTAGGCATTGCTGTATATTCATAGAACTTCTTGTACAATTTCTTCGTTGTGATTCTAGGAAAACACAATTCACTGTTCATTATGAGTAGCAATCTCAAGGAAACAAGTTTAAAATTTTCCTTTGAGTGTCAGTGAGTGGAATTTTACCCTATGTAGGCTGAAGGAGCTGCTACGGTCTCATCTGGGCAAAGATCAGCCACATGGGTCATCTGGTCTCTGTCTACCCTTGATTATGTGAAGAACAAGACTGTGCATGCATAGAGAGGATGGAGCACACTGTTCAGATAGTCACAACTACACGGGTAAGCCCTCTTTTGCAGGTGGGCCTCCAGCATCCCTGCAGTAAGAAAATGTTCTTTTGATCCATTTCCAGCGTTCGTTCTTATGAGAGCCCAGTTAAGCAAAGTTTCTACTGTTTTCAGCTCCTCTGGCCACAAATAAGAGCTGTGTCCCATCTGCCATAGCAGAACTTCACCTGGGAGAAAACTGGAACATAATGCAGCATTTTGCAGAGCAGGCACTGCCTCATGAGTGAGCAGGTAAACACAGCTTCAGCATGTTTCAGCGACAGCCTTGGTAAGAAAATACTGGGTGTGGTGACAAAGCCATCTGGTATTGTAAATGCTGCAGGATAAAGTTGGTCATGGTACATTTGCAATTTCTATGTGTTAAAGAAATTCTAGGGATATAGGGACATGCTAAAGTTTGTGCTGGCATTGTATGGCAGTGGTTAGTGTGCTCACATCCTGGGATCTGGATGATTTTGTTTTCAGAGTGACTTGATGCCTGACCTCTGTTCCAAAAATATTCTAAATAGTAAGAAACCACCTGGGTCTTTTGACCTTCTACATGTCCCAATGACCTTCTACATGTCTACATTTCCTCAACATAGGAAAGACATGGACCTGTTAAAGCAGGTCCAGAGGAGGGCCGCAAAGATTATCAGAGGGCTGGAGCACCTCTCCTACGAAAACAGGCTGAGAGAGTTTGGGTTGTTCAGCCTAGAGAAGACAAATCTCCAGGGAGACCTTAGAACAGCCTTCCAGTATCTAAAGAGGGCCTATAAGAAAAATGGGTGGAAAACCTTTTAGTAGGACCTGTTGTTATAGGACAAGGGGCAATGGCTTTACACTGAAGGAGGGTTGATTTATATTAGATATAAGGAGGAAGTTTTTTATGATGAGGATGGTAAAACACTAGAACAGGTTGCCCAGAGAGCTGGTGGATGCCTCATCCCTGGAAACATTCACAATCAGGTTGGATGGGGCTCTGAGCAACTTGTTCTAGTGGAATATGTCCCTGTTCATTGCAGGGGGTTTGGACAAGATGACCGTTCAAAGGCCCCTTCCAACCTAAACCATTCTATGATTCTATGAATTTATGTCATCCCTACTGATGGCCAGTGTCTCACACAGATCTGCTTGCTATGAGGTGACCTTTTAACATTTATACATTGTGTTGCTTACAGCTACGATAATGCAACTCAGCCAGGACTTGTGTTGGGGAAAACTGAAATGGTTGCATGGATTTGTTTGAAAAACATGGCAGAGTCTGTAAAATTAATGTGCTGAGGGTTTGAGCTGATTCTTGATCTTGTGTTGACTAGGTTAGGCAGGTAAGGCTGAAGAAATCCCTCTTTGTACCTGTAATCCCAGTCCCTTTAACAGGGGTCTCTGTGCTCCAGGGGAGTGCAGTCATGTTTCAGACCATTGCTCAGAATCAATATGAATGAGAGTAGACTGAAGAAACAACTAGCATTAATACCTCTCAATTTAATCAGTACAGAGTCACCCAGCTGTGACTAGGCAGCCATCACTTGCTCCCTGAAGGCCCAGTTCAGCACTAGGAGTGCATGTGCTTGTGTTTTGCCCAATAAACTTCAGTCTGTGCTTGCAAGATGTCCTCCACAGGGATGCAAGTCTAAATCATATAAATACACATAAAATGACTCCATGAGTGATTATTTTAAAAGCAAGACATGGTCGTTTTGTTCACTTGAGGAAACATTCAGCATCTATTTATTATTATGAACACCAGCAGATTATAATTATTATTTTCTTTTCTTATTACTCTGGCAATCAGGAATAGTGCAGAGAAAAACTGCTTGTGTCTCAAAGAGTTTTCAAGCCAAGGTTAAGACAAAGGATAGTAGATAGTAGTGATGGAGGTGTCAAAGTTGTCTCAGAAGTGAAAATAAAGAAGTGTTACTAAAAAGAAAAGGGAAAAAAGATCTCAGGATTGAGCACAGTATTGCACCTGACCCCAAAAGAGAGCTTGTTATAAGAGCCTGGAAAAGACAGAAAGGAAATGAGGAGCTGGATTTTTCACAGAACCGTTACAGATCCAAGCACCTGGTATCTCTCTTACCCAATGGCTCACAGGTAGGCATCTTCTGTTGAGACTGTTGCCTCCCAGGAGCAGAAGAGCACGGACAGACTGTGAAGCTTTGTACCATTTTAAATTTGTGACATAGGTGGTATTCATAAGAGGGATTGAAATCAGAGCTCCAAGTCATCCCAAAGAAGTTTTCACACATCCCATATACTACTCCATAGCATTTCTGCTACATTTGTGATGCAAGTTTTGTAGAAAAAAAGCATTTTTTGTAAGGTTTGAAAAACAGTCTTTACTGCTGCCCTTTATCTTCACCTGTCAGTCATGCTTCTAACTGCAGGGAGAAGCTTCTTAAGTATACTGCAGAGATGTGTCCCTTTGTTTGGTTTACAGATTCTTCACAGAGAACTTGTTTGTTATTTGGCATTATTAAACAGCTGATTTTGCAGTAGCGTATTTGAGCCATGGATTGTTTGCCAGCAGTTTGTAATAAGCCAAGAAAGAGCAACAATATATAATCAAATCCGTTATGACTACATTAAGATTACAGTAGAGAAAGGAAATTAAACAAACAAAAGTATTGCAAAAGTACAGCTAAGAACAATGAAGATATCTGAGCAATGTTGTAAACACTTATTACTACTTACATAAGGTCCACATGTCTGTTTACTCTCAAGCCTGAGACTGAACAGACTTTCCTTTTAAGGCTGCCCTCAGATAAGGTCAACCTCTGTTAATATGGAATCATATTGAATACAAATTTGTTTTTTAGCAGCTCTCTTAGCATTACTGAAACCATTCCTTAAGTGGCCAAACTCTTCCTTCAGTCTTGATAAATTTTATTATTGAATAAACAACAGGAATGCAGGTGAGATGGTAAAATCACAGTGGACTCTATCAACCCTGTAAAAAATAAATATTGAATATAGATAAATTTAAAATTTAAAAGAAAATACTAATTACCGTAGATACATAATGGAGAACCAGTATTTAAAATGCATTAATGCAGATACACTTGTGAGTGCAAAAAAAAAAGGTTATGAAGTAGGTACAAGTGTCAGTTCAGACCTGAATGGTCACCTTCTTCTTGATGTGGGGAGGGAATAGAAGGCAGAAAAAGTGAGTAAATACAGACAAGCCACTAGCAGAGAGCGGGCAGAGGCACCAGGCTCCACAGAAGTCAAATCTGTTTCCCAGTTCTCCCTTACATTTGCTGTGGGAGAGGCGTTGGAGATGGCTGACAACACCGTCCGTCTGCCCTGCACACCACGCTGCCGGCCAGCCCACGCACTGGCAGCAGCTCTGTCTTGTCCAAGTGCAAACACGAAGGGCAGTTGCAGCAATATGCAAGGTCCAGCCAGCAAGAGAGGCATCCTGGCTACTGAGAAGCATGTTTCTAAGGGAATGATCTCGTGCAATTATTGCTATAAAAAGTCTGCCTTTCTCTGCCAGCATCTTTTGATGAAAATTTTAATAGCAGACTTTAAATTATTTGGCCATAAAGTGGATTGAGACTTTGTTCAGTCGGCTACTCTGGTATTAAGATCAGTGGCTTTCCTGGGATTGAATTTGTCTAGAAAAGAATTATTCACTGTAGTCTCAGAAGGAAGGATTGTGTTTCAGTATTTTGATAGAGAAGGCTGCTGAGGCAGAAAGAGAATAGGGAGAAAGGAAATACATAGCATGCTGTGCAAATTATATGGTCCTCCTTTCTTCTCTGCATAATTCAGTCCTCACCAGATTTTAGCAGACAGGCTGCACTCATTTTTCCTTTCAGAAGCTGCTGATTGGAAATGCCAGCTCTCCCCTGTTTCCCTGCCATAGAGAAAACATGCACCTCTAAACACAGCAAATGATTCCCTCAGAATGGAGACTCTGAGTAGCTGG
This sequence comes from Cephalopterus ornatus, assembly GCA_013396775.1. Lineage (NCBI taxonomy): Eukaryota > Metazoa > Chordata > Aves > Passeriformes > Cotingidae > Cephalopterus > Cephalopterus ornatus. The sequence goes on from VZRE01010698.1 coordinate 132,191, forward strand.
AAATCACTACTTTTCCCCCAGGTTTCTTCTCTGATCATTTTGTCATTTAGTTTAAGGTTAGCATCACAGAATTAAAACAGAAACTAGCTGCTTGAGGTACAGGTAAATTAAGCTTACTGAGACTGAAAACACAAGCTCTTTTCATCAGTATGTTTACACTGAAGTAAAGCTGTTGGGAAGCAGTCATGGATCTGTCCCACTAGGGCAGACCCAGTCATACAGGGTGGCATTTCTACCTTATCCCTAAGGGCTTTCTGCTCTCAAGTAACCAAGTAGTAAAAATTAGTTAGAAGGGCATTCTTATTCCTCTTAGGCACAGCCCTCTGGGAATTAAGTCAATGCCTTTGAAAATTAAATTAGGGGGAGGGTTGCTGGATATGCAGCAGTTCAAGATCTGAAGTGCCTTTCAGGCTTCATAGAAAGAAAACCACTGATCTTTTCTTCATGTGCAGAGAATGACATGATGGTGAACTTCTTTCAGTGCAAAACCTAAGATGAGCTAAGAACATAGATGTGAGCTGCCTGGGAGAGGGGCTCTGGTGGTAAACTCTTCAAGGGGAGGGGAAGGCAATCTGAGATCTCATGGGTCTGCACTTGGCCCCAAAGGGAGGTGTAGGAATTTTGGTTATCTGCAACCCAATGCCCTGCCTGGCCACACAAAATCTGTAGCCTGCAAAAGCCCGACACAGCAGCATAGCACCTGTCCAGTGTATGCCTCAGCCATACTCTAAGTGTGGGCCTGAGCTCTATTCACCCATTGAGAAGTGCCTGGGTGCAAGTCCTCTGTGCAGTACAGAGATGCAGGGACAGGATGAATAAAGCCCAGGACTGAGCCATCCCCTACCTCTGTGTGATCAGGACACGAGCAGCAGCCAAAGCTGTCATCACTTATCCCACGCCCGTGGGAAGCATTGGGTATTTGGTGTCTGGTGGGGTGCCTCACTAGAGAGACCCAGCACTACAGGCTGCCGAAGCACAGAGATGAGCTAAAGACAGTATGACAAATGGGCACTGGAGGGACTGCTGTACTCTGTGACTCCTTTATTGTGCATTTGGATAATGTTTACATTCTCAGTGATCTATAAATTAGATTAAAAGCAGAGAGATAAATCCCATAAAGGATCAGGCTGCTGAGGCGTCTGTGCCAGTATCCTCCTCTAGGACCAGCTGCTCTGAAAAAAAGGCTCACAAAACTCAGTAAGTGACATGTAAAGGAATAAACTCCTCCCTAGTCCTCTCTCAAAGAGATTTTGTTCAGCTTGAAGCTTGGTTGTGTTTAGAGATATTCAGAGTTACTTTTTTTTCAAGGGGGGGAGAATTTTTGTGTAACATTACAAGAACAACCAATTAATGAAGCATTTTTATGATGAAAATTAATTTGTACTTATGTATGTTTGTTTATTTTGTTGTGAATACAAACATGCAGCAGCATCCTACACCTATTTACCTCCACCTAGACCTGTATACAAACTATATATTTGCAACATGCTCAGTTTCTCCCATAAGTTAATAGGGAGATCTCTATCTGTCCCTGTCTTGGTATACCCTCTCTTCCCCTCTCTCATATCACTTCAATAAAAAGCCAAAATTCAGAGGAATATAATAATGCTGTACAAACATTTAAAATGTGAAAAGAAGTGAGAGAAAAAAAGTTTTGCTTACCCAAAACTGTGAGGGATAAAACGAAGGCTCATCAGCTCTGTGTAAAGAAGCAGAGATTCAGGTCAGGTATAAACCTTTCCCAGTGTTAAGGCAGATCAGGTTGTGGAATAAACCACCTGAAAATATCACTGAATCACATCAAAGGAGGGATCATGGAGCCAGAGGCTGTGGAAATTGTGTTGGCATTAGAATGCAGCTGTAAGGCTGGCTCAGCCGCCTGACCCTGCCACCTCCATCTGCGGGTCAGTTTTTATTTCATGCACAATTAAATGTGACTTTTGCTTTATCTGCATGTAACAAGCTTGTTGTGCAGCTCCTGGTGCCCCTAGAGTGAAGTCTCAGGCTATGACTAAGTTTATCCCGCCTCAGACGGAGGGGAAGAGGGATGACTGTCCCGGCTCCCTGGGCTGTGCACTTCCTAGAAGCCTAGGAGTAGCAGGACGGCTCCTTTGTGGGCAGGGCTGGCAACAGTTGAGGGAGGTGTAACAGCTGCTTCCCACCTGCAGCAGGTGAGACATGAGACCAGCACAGTGGTCACATGGAGCTGTGCCCTAGACCACTGCTGTTCATGTTGACCACCAGCTAATGAGCTGGAGAGAGCAAATAGCAGAGACGGGTAGAAAAAACAGCTGTCTTGGCACGGTTGTAAGCATATCAAGCACAAACACTGATCAGTCACTGCCATTTCCTGATGCCAGATTGACCAGTTTCCCAGGTGCCAGCAGCCAGCACCAGTGGGAGGATGATTCTTGCTCCAGCACCTGCACTAGGTCGGGGAGCAGCCTGCCCAGTGGAGGCAGCTTTGTCTGCAAACAGAAGGTGCCATGTACCACATGTGTTTATGTGTTATACGTTATAATGTGTGTTTCTCTCTAACTGGAATTTCCTTCAAATTACTTTTTTCTGCTGCATCTTTCTCACTTCCATGACAGCACATTCCCAGTGTCACTGGCAGGTGCTTATACTGGGATCATGGGAAAAAGGTCCTTGGTCATGGTAATGGTATACAGTCATCCTAACTGAGCTGTACTGTGATGTCTTCTAATTGCCTGGCCTTTCTTCAAGCAAACACTGACTTCACTGAATCACAGAGTCACAGAATCACAAAATTACAGAATGGGTCAGGTTGAAAAGGACCAAAGTGGGGTCATTTGATCCAACCTCCCTGCTCAAGCAGGATCATCCCAGAGCACATGGCACAGGATTGCGTCCAGACAGTTCTTGAAAATCTCCAGTGAGGGAGACTCCACAATCTCTATGGGCAACCTCTCTGAAGCTTCATGGCCCCCTCTAATATTGGATCAGGATGCAATTGAGTCACTGTGACAGACTGTGTTACACACAGTGACTCTGCATAGCAGTTTGAAATAGGAATTAAAACCAAAACCACACTAAGTTTGTCTGGCTTGGGGATGCACAAGGGCAGTGTGTAACAGCTCCTTCTGGGACCCAAGGTGGGAAAAACACTCCAACAAGTTAGAGGCAGGCACTGGGCAGGCTGAAAGGAAAGTGATGTGTCTGGGTGCAGTCGGCATCATTCCTCACAAGCTGGAACTGGACACTTCATCCTGGCTGCTTCTGTTAAAGGGAGTGCAGCTGGTGTCCATCCTCAGCAGGCTCTGAAAGCACGAGCAGGGAAGAAAGGGGTGTCTGCAGGGTTTCTGGCCCTCATGCTTTGCATCAGGATAGATGGATGTAACATCTTTACCTCTCTCTGGTACATGCCTAAGCTCCTCCACAAGGCTCTGAGTGTGAATAATGAAATCTTCATTTATTTCCATGAATTACAGAGAAAGTCTTGAACTACTATCACCTGGTCACCTGCCAAAAGTAACTGAAGTTATGTGAGGTGAATGATGTAAAAGAAACTGTTTATAACAAAGGCACTGGAGAAATGACTACTTAAGACTTGTAAATAACCAAACTAGTTGTTTAAGACTGGTGGCAATGAATTTTTTCCAAACTAATATCCCAAGTACTACAAATGGTTAAGACTGAAGGTCTTAAAGAACCTCTCTGGTTTTTGAATCTACTAAGTGTTTTATTACAGTGGCAAACAGAAGGACAAACCGTTCAGATTGAGTACACCTGAAATAGGGGTTTGTAATGAAGGCAGTGGGTTCCTAATCTGTGTCAGGTTGCTTCAGGCTTATTTTTGAGAGTACCACCAATGTATACATAGTCAATAAAGAGGGTGTAGAAGGCTATAATCTGGGGTTTACGGTTATTGTATGTTATATGCATTGCAGGTGCTATCCTTCTGCTTAGGGATGTGTAGCTGGTCTTCTATACTGGACACTCAGCAACTCTAATCCTGGAGAGATATTCCTGTTTGGCTTGCATTGCATTTGCATGAACATTCATCATTATATCACATGAAGATAAATTGCTGGGAAGAAAATTATTTGAAAGGAGGTTCAGAATAGTTTTCTGAGAAGAAGGCTGTGCTAAAAACAAATACCTATTTATGTACATGCATAGTGTGAGGATTATCCCATAAGGAAAGTAGGATATAATGCAGTTAAGTGTGTGTAATGCTTCTCCACACCTCTACATGCCACTGTGGGAATTAGCTTCCTTTCCCCTATAATATCCTCCTTGTTCTGGCAAGAGAGAGTCCGGAAGGCAGATGCTAGCACTAAATGAATTGCCCAACAACCATTGCCTACATCCCACTGAACTGGAGAGACTTTCTATTTTCATATTTTCTGTTTTTCACTCCTATAAATAAACACTTTGAAGCCCAAAGATGGTTGACTTGCAGTAGACAATCACAGCCTCACTGGGACATATCTGCATGCCTTTCCTATTTATCCTACCTTGTCTTAAGGGCCATCTCTCTCGCTAGTGAAGAGCAGGGCTGAGTCTGTCATTAATATTGTTTACTAGAATCATGTGCTGTTCTCCTGCTAAAGAAAACCCAAAGTCACACAATCTCCTGGAAAACAAAAAGAATACTTTACATATTTATAGATCTCTCATCAGGCTGTACTAATTATAGGCTGTTTGTTGCCTTCTGCTCAGACTCAGAAAAAGCAGTATGCACAAATATTCAAGTGAAACAAGCATGCAGTATCTTGCATGCTTCTGTGGTTAAAGGGTGCTTTTAAAAGCTGAAGCGAGTATATGTCCTGTGTATGAATGAGGAGCAGAAGAGTACATTGTAATTTCAGCCGAGAATCCAACCAAAACCTCCAGTAAAAGTATTGCCTGAATGAAACACCTCGTATACTATACTTGAGAACACTTTCAACACCTGTAGCTACAGATCTGTGCCTGTGAAGTTTGCCTTTGCTTGAAGAGTAATTAAATTGTTTCCACCTTCCTGGTGATAGATTTGCAGGTCCAATAAATGACAGGGACAAGCAGGTAATTAGACAGCTAAATGTTGTCATTTACAATTGTATTTATTTAACCTACAATGTTATGCTTACAGCTGAACGTTAGAAAGGGGAAATGTGGACTCACAGGCTGTTTAAATGCATTGGGTTCATGGTGTCTGACTAGGTCTAAACTGATGTAACAACTCTCCCTTATATTTCCCTTATATTTCTTGTTGTCTTGCTTTGCAACAGCCCCTTGCATGTTTCCCGTTCTCATTAGACACGCACCAAATCACTTTCCCTATTCCCTGCTACATGGTTGGTTTGTCTCTAGCGAAACACCCTTCCTCTTTTCCTCCCTGTGATTTGAAAAATGTCTCATCCCTTGTTGTTCTGCTCTGGAAGGTAAGTTTGGTTAGGAAGCCACAGGTCACAGAGCTTGGATAATTCATGTACAAATACATTTGCACTAAAGGTTAGACACTTGCATCATCCACTTTCTTAGCCTGCGGTGCTCAGTAGCTAATATGTGCAGTAGCTAAATAGCAGCCTTATGTTTTTTAAAGGTTACATTGCTTTTAGCTTATCTGCATTATGCTGGGCATGGCATTACTGGCATTTCATGTCATCAGGGTTACCTTTATTCTGACAACAGTACAGAAATATCCATAAGCCGCAACATGATTTAAGCTCTTTATGATGGTTATGTTTAAGGTAGCCTTACAGAAAAATGCAGATTTATCTTCAGTCAGAAAAGTAAACTTTTCTCAGGGCTGAGGTATAAATGTGAGCTCTCTGCCCATTCCTTTCTACATCTTCCTAGTCACTTATTTCAGTCTGAAAAACTATCAGACTACTTTCCATATGAGATAATCGTAAGATTTTTCTGTCATATTTTAGGCAATCCTTTTTGCTGAACTGAAAGAAATCAATACAGAAGGTAGAACACTTCTTCAGTTGTAAGGTAGAGGAGAAATAAAACTGTTTCTCCCTGTGTGGAACCAAATATTTCTTAGAGCCACACAAATAGATAAAGAAGACAAAAATCCCCAGCACACCCCTACACCCTCCTCCCCTAAACACCAAATTAAAAAAGCAAAAGAGCCAGAAGGTAGGTGAGTTTCTGTCTCTTTTCTGTGTCTGTGGGGGAAAAAAAAAAAGAAAAAGAAAACTGTTCTTTTGACTTTAAATCATAACTCTTGTTCAGTAACAATTTTAGATATTGGATCAGTTATCAACACATTTTGATTCAAGACAACACTTTGAACCACACGTGGAGGGTAATTGAAGGCCTTGTACATATAATGAGTTGTAATTTTCTATGCACTAACTTCTAAACTAAGCTTCTTTTATCCATGCACAAGTAAAGGCTTCAGATTACACAAGCGGGACGCTGCAATCTGTAGGGTTCAGAAAAGGATTGCTGTACCAGGGCTTTCAGTCTCTTTCTTCCAGCTTCACAGATCATTTGAGAACCAAGGAGATCTGTGGAGATGAAGCAGGGAAATTTGGCATTAGTGTGTCACTACACACGGAGAGCAGTTGTTTGTTTGGATGCTGTACAAAATCCCAGTGCAGATGATGAGAGCATTTCCTGCCCTGGAATTAACCAAGACTTTTGCAAAAAAAATACAGCAAAGGACACTACTGAACAAGATGAGATATGCAGTAGTCAAACAAAGGACAACTTTGATTGAGATGGCAGAAAAAGTGAGACGCTAACATGGTTTTATTTAATATGAAATGGATTTAAAAATAAGCATTTGCCTAGCGTCAAGATTTGAAAGTGAGGCTGAGGAAGAGCACCTAAAATTACTTGAAGATGGGTCTATGAGAAGATCTGCATATTATTAGAGTCAGGTCAGGTATCTGGAGCTAGAAGGAAATGACAGGAAATGTTGACTAATGCAGCAGGAGAGATTCTCATTGTGGGGGTTCTGGTAAACGAGCTGAACCTGAATCAGCATGGTGCTTCTGCAGTCACAAAGGCAGATCAGATCCTGGGCTCCATCCTCAGGGACATTACCAGAGAGATAGAGACATGGTCATTCCACTCTATTCAGTGAAGGAGAGCATTTCAATATCTAAGGGAGGTTTATTTTTCTGCAGGCTTGGAGGAGGGAATGGTTAACATAAACACACACAAAGCCATAGCCGAAAACAGAAAAGAGAAAGATTTAGGTTAGACATCAAGAGAAGTACCAAACCTGCTATATGACACTGACTTGTGAAATAGTTCCTTACAAAATGTGGAAACAGATGTTGGAAGGAAGTCCAAGGGGAGAACACCTTGGGAGTTAATACCACTAAATATATCTGTCTGGTCGTGCCTGTTCAGATACAGAGAGAGAAGACATGAGTAGTTTTTCCCATCCCTTACCTTATTATCTGGTACCAACACAGTAAGAGATGCAGTCACCTGCTACACTGTGTGCCAGGTTAACCAGGGACAAGCTTACATTCATGAAGATCTCACTTTAATATCTCTCCAGAGGTCTCTCCACTGGTGTTAGGAAGCAGCTTTACATTTCAACCCCGTCTATGAACCTGCCTGGATATTAAATAACAATATGGTACCTTTATAAAAAAAATTACTAGCTCTTTGTTTTATATTGCGAATATTTTATATTGTCAGAATAGCATGAGGAATATGTTGCCAGAAAGGGGAAGAAAAGAGCTCCTGAACCTTAAAGGTGTAAATGAATCATATTATCCCTCTTGGTAAACATACACTGGTTTATTCCTTGACAAGGAACATTCACTCACCTTTGTTTCTGCATATTTTTCATATTGAGTGAGTAGGCAGGCTGTGATAAGGGGTACTTGATTTGACATTGCATTTATTTATGACCTAAGAAACTTGCTACAGACCAAAAAGAGTGGACAAGGGAGAGAGGCTGAGAGATGGCTTTATAGTTGAATGTAGACCCAAGAGCCAAGAAATCCCCAGTAATAATTGTACTGCCTTTACTGATTTATGGAGTGGCCTCGGGCACTGTTAAAACTTAGCATTTTGAGATGGAAGAGAGCTATGTGTTTCTATTGAGATGGTATAATGAGGCTTTAATTAGGGTAAAATTGGCTACTTGTCTGCTGGGATGGAATAACCATTGTAGATGTGAATATATAAATACACTGCCGAAGCTGAAAAGAAAGCTACTGGTGCCTCTTACATGAAATCTTGAGAATGGGAGCCATAGAACAGTTTCAATGATTATTACAATAGAGATGGTATATAGTTTTGTATGTGTTGATGTTGCCATCAAAGATAAATACACTTTAATTAATTTTAATTTATAATTCCTTCTGATTGAAAAGATTGTTTTCATTCCATGCAATTCATATAAACCAATATATACTCAAGATTAGTGGAAACTTGGCCATATATCTTTCCCACAGGAGTATTAAGCCAACTTTGACATTTTATACATTTTTAATTAAATCTCTATGATCTTTGCAGGCCAGTGTTTGCTCTGACAGACTTTTTAGCTTGAAATTCAAAGGTAAATTATTTTAACAAATGTGCAGAAAGATTAAAAAGTGAATCCCTTCAGTGTTGAGACTGCATTGTCTGTTATCTCTGTTTTGAGTGAAACAGATGGTTCATATTGCAAATGATGCATGAATAGGACTTCCCCAATGTGATGCAAATGGATCTGTGAAAATGGATCTGGCACTGTACAGAAGAAAAGAGTAGAAACTTCTTGGACAAACATCAGTAATGAACATGTTCTTTGATTATGTTTCACTACCTACTAAAAAGCAAAGCATGTTCAGAAAAATTCATCAGAGAGAAAGATGACCTTTCAGTGACTGTTTGTTCCAAGGAGAATAAACCAGCTCAGTAAGTCAGTGCCTGGTGCTGCTGCTGATTCCCATCATCACTTTTGGCAAGTACATTTACTCAGAGTCTCTGGGTCAGCCTTTGTAACACGAGGGTCACAGACTCCTACTGTTTATCATCTTTCTGATGTATTCAAATCATGCATGTTTGGGGCAGACATTTTTCCCCAGTGGTACACTGCCGTATTCCAGAAGTTGGTAACTAGCAACGGTGTGATGGGAGCAATAATTCCCTGAGCTAAAATGACCTTCCATGTGCACTGGATTCTGTGGAATAGATCTGTGATCACTTATAACACAAAAAAGCCATTTCATTCGAGTTTCTCACTTCACTGTGTTCACAACAAAGCATTTCCTTGAAATACACCATTGCCCCTTTAAGCAAATGAGAATCAGGTCTGAATTCCTCTCTAAGTTCCCAGTTTAGAACAGGACTTAATGAACTTCCAGTCTATTCCTACAACTGTCAATATATGTGTTTTGGTGATTAAAACGAAACACATTCCCAGGCTGGCAGTATGCTGACCAGATTTACATACTCTTTTCAGTTACTGATTCTTCCAGTTCTTGAGGAAAATTCAGATTTATTTCAACAAACCAGTATGCAAAAATGGGCTCTTGTCCTTAATCACGGTATGAAAATGCCCAACAGCCTTGTTTTAAAATGGAGCACCCCAGTCACTGAGTCACCAGCTGCTCTTTCTTTCGTGTGTTTTATTTCCCTGAGTATCATAGATCACAGAATATATGGTGTTGGTTTTGTAAAATAGATGAATGAGTTATTTATTTGGGTGTTTGAGCCTTGTAGCCTAAAGGTTTTACAAATTTATTATATGTCTGTGAGAGCAGCTGCAACAGGTTGAGCAGAAGTATGGGAAAAGAATGGTCATAAGAAGTAAGAACCCCAAGCTTTTGCTTGTCCTTCTATTTGCACATCAGACTATCTTGCAGATTCTGATCACAAGGGTTCACTTTCATGTGTTTGTTGCCCCTATTCCACATGCACTGAACATGGTCTCCCTGTTAAGTGCCATAACTGATTGCCAGTTACCTCCTGAAAACCTTTCCTTTTCCCTATTCAAAATTAGGTTTGCCAAGAACATTAAAACCTCTGCCTTTGCACAATTTCCCACAGGACTAATGAATTTCAACCTTGTTTGCTCTATGACTCTTAATTCAGTGCACATAGGTGGAGAGATCAAAGATGTACCCTACCATGAAGAATCTGAGAAACCCTGGCATTCAGGATGATCAGTTGGGAAGGACAGAGAATGCATGTGCCGGGCTGAGAAAGGAGTGTGACAGAGCATGTGGAAAAAATGAGGCATGGAAATTTTAAATTATAAGAAAAAATAGAAGTTTGAAATACCATGAAATTTTGCCTGGTTTTAGTTGTTCAACATTATGCATCCTGTCCTCTCTGTCAGCTTGCAGGGGTCTCTAATTCCTGTATTAATTACTGGCTTTATGGCATACTAGGCACTCTTGTGCATGCTTCAGACCTCACCAAATTGGAAGCCATGGCTGAGGTTTGCTCCTTGCTTAATAGAGAAGTCTGATCTTGAAGGGGGCTTATCTAGCTGAAGTAGCAAGTGATGCAGGCAAACCTCGTAAAATGAAATGTTCAGTATTCTGTGTGTGGAATCACATCAATTTTCACAATACCTAGAATGATTCCCCTGACTTTTTAGGGCTCTTTAGCCTAAATGCTCCATGAAGTCTTTGCACAACCAACAGTTGCTGCTTTTTTTTTGGAGTGAGAAGAGAATGTACATTTTTGCATCCATTTGTGTGACTTTTGGGACTTTTTCTGCTTTTAACATTCTCTGGCAATGCCTTGTCCTGAGCCTGCCTTTGGCAGCAGCCACTGCACTGAGAGGCCATGCAGGCAGAATAAATAACAAGGCAGTGTTGAGAGGCTTCTCTTGATACAAATTGCTGTAGGCTGGGAAGAGAGGAAAAATTTTCTTAGCAAAGAAATGTCCCCCTTGGCTGCTGCTATAGGAAACAGATCTGTTGTTGTTACTCTCTGTTCTGGAAAGGGACAGAAGAACTTTTTGATTTTCTTTGCTTTTGCTGTACAGTCTGACACAGCAGTCAGCATTAGCAAAACCAGACCCATTCTGATCTGTTCAAAATATGACTATTATTTCTGAATGCTGATTACTCAGGCAGACTGCAAGGCAGAGCCGTCAGAGTTTCAAAAGCAGGGCAACAAATCATTGTACTGGAGTGGCAATGACACGAAAAATGGAGGCAGGGGACAAGCAATTCTCTTAAGAGACCCGGAAAAGCTGTGAAGAAAAAGGATTGTGGCTGAAGGACAGCAGCTAGATGAAGAAAGCATTTACTCAGCACTTTCTAGACTCCATCTAGAGTATCGTGTTCAGCTTTGCCCCCGGCCCCCCGTACAAGAAAGGCACTGATGACCCAGAGCAAGTTCAGCAAAGGACCTCCAAGATGGTCTGCTCAGGAACATTGGCCTTGTGAGGAGAGGCTGAGAGAGGGGGGCTTTTCCCATCAGGAGATAGAACGATTTTGGAAGGACTTAACAGCTGATGTGTACAAGAAGGTCACTGAAAAGAGGAACCAAGCTGCTCATATTTGGGCATTGCAGGTGGACCACAGGCAATTGGATTCTCAGTAGGTTTAAGGAAAAGTTTTTTACTGCAAGGACAATCAGGCAGCAAAGCAGCCTATCCAGAGAGGCTGTGCAATCAATCTCCACCCCAGGAGGCTTTTCAAGACCCAACTGGACAAACCCTCAAGCAAATTGGTCTAAGTTCCAGGATGACCTTGCTTTACACAGGGGCTTGGACTAGAGACCTCCTGACCCTTCCCACCTGAGTTACTCTGTGGTCCTGAATACCAGACTCTTCATCACACTAAATGTAATGGCAGCTCTGCACAGCTCACTACACCTCAGTCATCACCCAAAACTCACAGCCACTTCACTAGCTCCTAACCTCAACAGGCAAATGCTCAAGCCTCCCTAGGATTTTTGCAATATTTTGATTTTCTTAAGAGACAAACCTTGGAAACTTGACCTTAGCGTCTTCAGTGAAGTTATAGCAGTTTAGGGCTGCAGAGAGCATGGAACAATGGTTTCCACTCAGAAATGCGCCCTACTTGTGATATATTAAGACTGAAACCTCCTGTTTTTGAGGCCATCAGTCCTCTTAAAAGTAGGTTGGTGTTGGGTGCTTTACATGGCTTAAGTGGGCCAGCAAAGTCAAAGGCTGGGGTACCAGGAGCAGTTTGAGATGCTCTTTTCTTTCACACTGTGGCAGAGGAAATGATGTTAATCTTCTTTTCACACTCTCTGGTTTGCTGTTATTATATTCATATAATGGTTCTCTGCTTTAAAGCTTCTAATTCAATCCAGGGGTAAATGTAAGCCACAGAGCTATGTAACAGTGTTAAAGAGGGGTAAACATTAGCTATCAGTGAAAAGAGGGCCACTTATATCTGCAATAGACAAAAAAGGAAAGAAATTGTCAGTAGATTTTCCATGCTGTACTTGGAGAAAAGCAGGTGATAAGCCTATGCTACCTTAAATGTTTTCCAGTTCACTAAAAAGCAAGGAAAATTCTAGCATCTCTTTAGGAAGAATGTTTATAAATCACCAAACCTGAGTAAGTTGCATCAAAATATACAGTCAATTATTCAATCCTTTGGTGATGGTACAGTAAAAAGGAAAAATGGGTTAATATGGGCAATCAGCTTGCTATCCTGACCTATATCCCATATGGAAAAACAAACAAGATTTAATTATTTAAAGCTGTAAATAGAGATAAAAGGTGGGAATACCATTTCATGACAGTCAATATGATGCTATTAAAAAATAAATCTTGTCGAAACAGCCTGATTTTACTGTGAATTATGTGTTTGGCTGATAAACACCGTTGTGTAGACATAGGAGATTTCTATGGTTTAATGTGTACTATTTGCTGGCATAGGATAATTTGAGCTCTTAAAAAATGAGCAACTGCATGGCAAGGTTGCAAAAATGAGCAATTAGTGTCAATAAAGCTTGGATAAGATGAATTTAGAACTTGCTAAATGGCAGATTGCAAAGCTGTTGCTAACATGAAATTTTCTCTGAATGAGTATGTTTCTAGTGGCATCCCATGGTGGTATGTACTAGAAACAATGTTGACCAACCAATTTCATCAGTGATCTGGAAATAAATGCAACATTCCTATTGATTTAAAACAAATCTGTGAATGTCACAGATGCTGCTGGAATAGAAATAATGATGAGGACATGACAACCATATGAAATGGTGATTAGGTGTAGGGAGTGTAATCAAATAAAGCTTTTTAATATGGCTGAGTTATACAGGCATAGACTACAAGCTGTATCCGGAGTGTTGGGGAAGCAGCAATGCCAAGAAGAGTCTCAGAGTTGCCACAGTACAAGCAGAGCCCCACTGTGATGCTCTGGTAATACAAGCAAATGTAATGTCTGGCTGCATAAACATGAGATAAACAAGTAGAAACAGGGAATTGATTTCACTGGAACTGAAATACTGCAAGAAGTTCTGATGCAGGCATCTTGAAAAACATGTTGAAAAATGAAAATGTGCAGGGATGATTTGAAGCCTGATGAGTTTGACAAAATTCTGAGAGGGTTTGATCTATTTATTGTGAAGTGGCTTGATAACAGCTGAAGCAGGGAAAAAGGGAAGATTGGGCTCAGTGAATTCTTAATCTAGTGAGAAAGGTTCAGCAAGAGACAAGAACAGGGGCTTATCAAGCTCAAGTGTTGGAAGCCAGAAATGGTTGTAGTACAGGAAGGTGCCTTATTTTTCTAACAGTGAGGTGGTAAACTTTGAAACAAATTACAAAAGTCATGGTGAATATGTTTCTGGATCTTCATCTCTGTCAAGAAGAATATACTTTGAAAAATAGGCTTTAGTCTTTTGGAGATGTCCGGTGGATGGGCTTGTGAGGGTAATTTTATGCTTGTGATTATGTTTTTGGTTTAAATGCCTACAGGGTTTTCCCACAGCTGTGGGGCTGGCTGTGTTCTAGAAACACTGGTTATATTCATCTTTTTGTTGTATGCTGAATGGTTATCACAGTCTTCTTTTTCTGAATGGAGAATAGCCGTCTTTGTCCCCCAAGTTCTCCTGTAGGCAGGGAAGAAACACCAGGAAAATATTCTGCTAACAGAAATTTGTTTTCTGAAACTTGTAAGTAAGAAACAATTTGTGAAAGAGGTATAACCCATTGTGTTTTCTCCCTGAAAAGATCCCTTTCCATATTATTAAGGCTGGCCTTATTACAGCTGTCTCCAGCTGGCAGGAAAGTTATGTATGTACTCAATAACAGCAAACATCAATGAAATGAGCCTTTAGAGCCCCTCACTGTGCTTGACTCACCTTTATTGATGCAGTGGGATGCAAACTGCATTTCCAATAGCAGTAGCTGATGGACCTCAGGGCCAGACAGAGGAAACTGCCACCAACTGGGGAGAGAAAATTTGAACAGTTCCCAGGTGCCCCAAAATAACTTCTCAAGCAGTCATGGTTACCGGAGGGAAGGCAGAGCCAGCACCGCTACAGACATCACCCAGCTGAAGTGCACATTTGGAGTGGCGCTTCATCTGCTTGAATAAAATGGGAATGGGAGTCACTTGCCTAAATGTAGGTCACCTGTGCTGACTGGTGACGGGGGTGACGGGATGGGGGGAGGTCAATACTGAATGGAGCCCAAAGTGTGATTCAGCCCACCCTAAAATAGACACCTAAATTAAGACAGAGGTCTGCTCCCCAGAAATGTCCTCTCTCTCTGTTGGCTGCAGAGGGAGTTTGCTAAGTAGCTCAGCTACAGACTACTGTGCTGCAGATGTCTGCCTTCATTAATATTTGGGGTCTTACATCCAACTCAATTTCTGCCATCTGTCAGCACTGGGACAAGGCCCTCATGGACCACAGTCCCACTCATCGTGTACCATGAAAAGGAGCAGATGTGATTTCATTGTGTTCCACATGCACAAAATGCATATTCACACTGGCTGGTGAGCACTTACTGCAAGCAGTGCAGGGAGGCAATCCAGGCTTCGATCATCTAGTGTTTGTTAGCAATCTTTGGACACCACTTATAAATGAGTGAAAGTGATTCCCCTGCTCATTACAAATGAGGATTGATCCAACAGTGATATCAAAAGGTAACAGGCTCATTTCACTTATTAACTGGGGGCAAACAAAGAAAGCCAGTTTGAACTTTGCCCCAAAGACACATGGATAATATGGTGGTACAGTTTTTCTGTGTTTTCTGATTATAGACTGCATCCTAAAGGTAAGATAGCACTGTCACATTGCCAGAACCAAAGTGTCACCAGTGGCACTACCATGCTGAAGGAGGAGCAATGGGCATAATTGGAGGGCTGAAAGAGGAGCTAGGTCCTGTTGCAACTCAGTGCTAGGAGGTGAAAACCGCATTACTGAAAAATTTGCAGAGAACTCTGGGACTTTTTGTGTGCTGTGGGATGCAGCACTATTTTTGAAAGCTATAAAACTAGTTAAGTGACTTGAAAACATCTCATTATGTCATTCATTGGGAAAAATATCCTCCGTATCAGAGATGGACTGTGAAGCAGTATAACAGAAGCCAAGATTAGTTCAAGATTCCTAGCATTTGTAAGAGCTGGATAAAATTTTACTTGCATGAGACTATTTCTTTGCAAATGGAAGACTTTAGTTACAATGTGATGGAAAAGAGGAGGGGAATCTGTAGTTGACTACCAGAGAATAATCTGATACCAAAGAAAAGCCTGAGATTTGCAGATTTACACTGCTCGAATAAATGAGAAACTGCCTAGTAAGCCTCTTAAAATGACAACATTGCTTAAAACGGGCTAACAAATGAGCTGCCATGTAAAAAATGGCACTGCAGGTGACACCAGAAGCAGCTAGTTGAGCAACTTCAAAAAAAACCCAGACCACTGTGAATTTTTACGTGAAAGAGGACCTTAGATTTCTAATACAGAAATAACACATTGGCCTAAAATAAATATTTTTCTCTTTCCAAAATACATCTTCTGCCTTTCATTGTGATTTTTGCTTTCATCTCTTGGCTAAGACCAAATTAAGTCAGTTGTAAATACCCTTTTTCTCTGTCGCAAGGGCAAGAAGATGCTGAGTGAGCACTGTGCTTAAAAACATCTTCATCTCCAGAGACTAGACACAGAAGATATGTGATGGAAAGAACCCAAGAGCATGCATTATTTCTGTAGGGAAATACTTGCAGTAGTACTACTAGAGGGAAGCATCTTGTTGGTGGTATCAAATAAAATGGGACAAACTGGATGGCAAGTACAGCATGTCTCAACCCACACTCTGTAAAGTGAGACCCAGTCAGCAGGCAATGGAGGGTATGCACAGGCAAATCAGCAGTGATGTGCAGGATCTGTTCCAGTGGAAGTGAATATTGGACTGGGTCTTGTTACATGCAAGCAACAAATGGTTAATCAAAACTGCGCTATTGTGGGCTGTGGGAATTGCTAATGCAACTAAGGTGCATGGCCTTCCCCATTTGTGTTTATTCCCAAATGCATTTGCTGGAGCTAAGATGCTGTTTACAGATCTTCAGTGCACAGGTAAAACCTTTGTGCTGGGAACTGTTTTACTTTTAGTTCACGTTCCCAAAGCCCTACTCTGTGCAATTTCCTCCTTTGCCATTTGCTCTCAGTGTTCTCTCTCCCTCAAGTTTTGCAGTACCATTGCTGTGATCTCCAGCGTGATCATACCCGACATTATCCTGTCTGTTTTTTTCTTCCTGACTGCCAGTCACAGGAAATTCTCATATGAAGGAGGATTTGTGAAGAGACCGTTGTCTCTGTGTGTTGCCTCTGACTTGTTCCCTTTTTGCAGTTCCTGTCATAGCTCCTTGCTGCTCAGTCTCAGTTCTCTGCTGAATCTAATCTGTGTCTTCCCCCTGCTTCTTGACTCAAGGTACCTTCAAAGCTGTTGCTCAGTGCATAGCAAGGGAGACAGTCCCATCTTATTACTGTCCTTTAAAAGCAATAGCTCTGTGCATAATGTTTTCTTTCTTGGGGGCTGGACTAGATGATCTCCAGAGGTCTCTTCCAACACTAACAATTCTGTGATTCTGTGATTCTTTCCTTTTAAGTCACTCCTTCCTTTGCAATTTGAGGTGGGCTCTCATTTCTCATCCCAGCTTTAGACCTCGGCCTTGGAAAGAACTGACATTTCTGTCACCTTTCCCTCAGCCACCAAAGTCATCTGCTTTCATCTGGAAAATTTATTTTCTCTATCCTGGACAAGTTCAGTAAATGCCTTTAACTTAACTGTGTTCGTTCCCATAGAGGTGAGAGCTTGGAGGTAGTTGTCAGAGATTCACCAACCTCTCTCTTTCCACCACAAGGTTCCATAAAGTCCCACATTTTTCTGCAGACCTACCCCTTGCCTGTGGTTTCTCTCAGGTCAACTGGACTGTGTGTCCAGCTCCTCCATTTAAAACTCATTTGTTTCATCACAGGGTTTATTAGCATGAGTCAAATAAACCTCTTCAACACCTTCTTCAGACTGTTTCTCATTGAAGACATCTCTTTTTTTCCTTCTGAAAAGGAAATGCTACAAACATATTTTCACTTTCTAATACCGCAGCCCTTACTTGACAACTGCTTCCTTGGAGTCAGTGGAATTTCCCAGAGTGGATGTGAGGAGACAACCCCACTCCTGAGGGTCATATGGCTCCCAACCAAGGTGTGCAAATTCCCATCCCAGCTCTGCGAGAATGCTGATTCATTCATTACAGGGAGCTGGGAGTTGAACAGCAAGGGGAAAAAACCCTGCTTAGTTAGGTGCTCTGTGAACAAATTTTTCCCTGCAACTAAGGGGAGAAGATGCTGAAATGTGAAATGATCTTCACTGCTCCTACTAGGGATCACAGTGTAGTTGAACTTTATTTTTAGCTCTCTACCTCTTTTCTTGGCCATTTATTATTTATCTCACATCTTGGGAGAGGTCACTCTTGCTCATCACTCTCTGAACTTTCAGGTAGTCAAAGACTTCAGCTCATGCCTTTTCCTGCTTTGATTAGGTATGGTCCAATAAGCCTGACTAATGCTGGCAGACTCCCAGAGTTGCATTTGCTTAAAAAAAAAGTCTAATGTCCATTATTTTATCCCCAAGGTACCCCAGATTTCGAGATAGCTTTCAAATTTGAGATTAGGAGGCATAAACAAGCCAGTTGATTAATTACAAGAGGTATTTTATACATCAGATTCCATTTTTCAGCTGCTAAGGAAGAGGAAAGCCTTCTCATCTACCAGAAATGTGACTTTTTGCTCCTGTGGCTACTTTGCAGGGGAGCAGGCTGCTCTCTCTTTAAAATTCCTGTTAACAAAGAGAAAAGATTTTCCAGTATTTTTTCTTCTCTCCTTTACATGCGTAAGACAGAATTACACTTTAAAATTCCAAGCATCTTCTTTCCTCATGTGTATGTTTTTCTTTAGTGGAAGCCAACCTTCTGTACCCCTATCTAGAAAATTAGTTTTGAGTTTCTGGTGTTAGTAGCCATGCCACAGCATGGAGGGCACAATTCAAGATGGACTTACAAACAATTGCATTTTCTGGTATTTGTAACCTGCATGACAGATGGAAGGTTTATGCTGCACTCAGACACGAGCTAGCCCTTAGAAGGAAGTTTACCTTACTATTCCTCCCTAGACTTAGCTCAGTATCCGGGGTCTGCAAAATCAAACATTCTGAACCTTTTGCAGAAAGGCAGGGGGATTCAAACACCCCCCTCCTTTTTTTTTTCCCCCATAGAAGATTCTTCCCTACATACAAGCACAGAGCCCCTGCTAAGCTGATTTCTCTAAAACCATAAGAATTGCCTAATTAATTTGAGGAAAGAATAAAGGATGAGCAGCATGAGGCTAAGAAGCAATATGCCCACCCCCGCTGTCCTTGCTACTGGTTCTTTTCCTGGATGACCATGGAATGAACGGATGTGCCTTCTGCATGTTGCTCTTTATTTTTCTCAATTCATCTTATTGGAGGTTAACAAAACCCCAGCATCAAACGAGCACAGCCAGAGTTCATCTTCACTGGATGGAAAAAAAGCCTGTCTCCTGCTTTCCATGAAGGGACTCACCTATAGCTCCAGCAGTCATTCCCAAAATTTGTGTTGCTCCCTTGCTGCCTCTGTAGTGGTGTCCCACCCCAAGGCTTATCAAGCTGTCCACACTGGTGGCAAACTCAGCCTAACTATGGCATTAGAAAGGGCATCATAGGAATCCCCCAGTATCTGCCAGGTTAGTGTCAGAGATGCCGGGGTCCTTATCTCTTCCTCCTAACATGGGTCTTCATGACTCCTGCTAGTACTGACTTCATGGGGCTGGGACACCCTTCCTCTACATGCAGGAATGCTATCTTTGCAGGTGCAGTCTGAATCTGCTGTCCTTCCTCTCTCTCACCCACAAATGTCCCCACCCCTAAAGCTAATCCTCAGTCCCAGGCTGAGAGATACAGGAGAAGGGAAGACTAGGCCTACAAATAGTTTACCTGTGGCATCTCCCTAAAAGCATGTCATTCATTTGAGCAACTGCTTGCAGAATTTCCCCACGGACGTAAGTTTTTAGCTGGCTTGTAAAAACATCATTTTTTCACGAAGTGAATTGGTCATACTACCAAAGCAGAAGCATTGGCAAATTAATGACATCTGTTAATCCCTATCCCTGCATAATTCCCAAGTGGTTAGAAGCTCTGAGTGCAGAAGACAGCAGGGAAGAGGGCAGGGCAATTGAGCAATGCCACGAAAAATGAAAGCTATCTTGAAAAAGAACATTAGAGTATAATTGAAAGCAGCTGCACTTTTTAGTTTAATGTCCATCTTGGATACAAAATTAAAACAGTAGCTACATTTGTAATAAAATAAAGGCTTAAAACATTCCTCACATATGTCTCACATATCACAGACCCGATCTTCTGCTGGCTTCTGAAGAAAGGTACCAGGGTCACTTGGAAAGTGCTAAGTGGTGTCATATCACAACATTTCTAAGAAACTCTAGTAATATAAATGTTAACCTTAACACTACAATAGGTACCAAAAAATGACTGAAAATATTATGAATGACTGAAGAAGAGGGAGAGACTGCAGTAAAACATATATTCCCCTCTACTACCCCACCCTGCTCTGCTGACAAAAATGTCTGAAACTGATGCACTGGGAAAAAAACTTTATTCCTCTAAAGCGAAGTAATAAGCTAGACATGGAAGACTGTGGCAATGAAGACACTGCATCCATATTTCAAGTGTTTTCATGACTGATGATGACAGATCTTTTCGTGGCTGTGAGTGGTATAAGAAGGAACTATTTTCTTCGGCTTTCCTTGGGCATACAGGAAAAAAGGCAATGAAGCATAGATAATATGGTTGGCAAGTGACTTCTCTGAGTATTCAGTAGGTTAGATCTTTAGCTTGCATATATCAGCACAGCATCACTGCCTTTATGTATTAGTTTATCATCTGCCCCAGTTTATCAATGGTTCTGTTGCTATTCTTTCTTAATGAACATTCCTACATATCCCAACAAAGAAACCTCCAAAAGAGCTGTCTTAAACCAGCGGACCAAAACAACTCGCTCCATGGTGGAAATAAATGTCAGAATGTTATCCAGGGGATTCAGGCCAATGCGAGTAACTGAGCCTGGGATTCTTTTGCAAGAAAAATGAAGATTCAGGGCATGGTTTAATTAACTGCTGCCAGGACATGGCTGCCCACTGTTGCATCTCTAGCCTCTATGCATGCCTGCCTCTGTCTACTAAATGAAATCCAGTACTAGTATTCAAAATCACTCCCCAACACAGGGAGGGCTTTAATTAGATTAACCATCACTGAGCAAGCATGTGTCTAATCCTTTACTTGTATTCTTCTATTGATCATAACTATTTATTTTTTTGGTATTCTGTCCAAATATATTCTAAATATAAAATTCTGTGTTTGGTGTTGACAGATGAGGAATCAAGGTGGAGAGCAGGAGTTGTCTTACTTCTCGGTCAGCAACTACTAGCTCGACAGATTCTTGCCCATCTGATTGCCTCTCCTTGAACCTGAGACTATTTCCTCCCACAGGTGCTGAAACCTGTACTTTTGGAAGCCATAGTAATAGGAATAAACCCTTTTATTGTTTTTTGGGTATTAAAGCTTGCCTCAAAGGTCCACATCTGTCTCTCGTGTTCATTAGCTACTTAACTGTTGGCTGTTCCTTGGCTCTTCTGTCCTTCAGTCCACTGGAAATTCATCTGCTCTTAATGAGGTGTCAAAAATGATTGATAATGCCTCTGTAATTTTCTGTGCCTGCTCTTTAAGAACATTGAGGTGAGACTATCTGTCCTTGCTCATATGTGAGCCTTTAGTTTGTCACCATCAATTTCCTCATTCTCTTTCTCAAACCCAAACAACCACTTCCTTAATTGTTTTATCATTTTCTCATCAACTGAATTGAAAGTACAGCTTCAAATGCAAAGCAACAAATTCTGTACTGGCACACACTTTGCTTGTGAATTCTCACGAAGGTCAGGGATAAGTGCAAGATACAAATCAGCACACATGTTAGCCTTAGAGAAAAGTGCTCTTCTATGCTTCTAGCTATTGCTTCCAGTCAATATGTTTGGATCCCAAATTGGCTTTGATTCCCGTGCTTTCATTTGCTGTGCCAGTCTGTATAACCGAGGGCCAAATTTTTGTACTAGAAGACAGATTCTACCCTTTGATGGACTCAGTGTCACTCCTGAAGGCTTTTGGTTGAACTCCATGCCCAAAGCAGATGGTGAAGTCAGATTTACAACCCAGGACCTTAATTTGGTATGGATGGATGCTCTACAGCACCTAATTTGCAATGAAAAGATAAAATTTTTTGCTTTTGAGGTAGGTAGGGAAATTCTATCCATTTATTCAGATTATGGTGCATTGGAAAACATCATTCCAAATTAAGGAAGTGACATAAGAGGGGCTAATAAAGGCTATTTTCAATGAAAAATGAGTTTAAAATAAATGTTGATGTATAAAAGTTTATTGTGGATTTTGTCTTCATAGGAAAGATTGAATTCATTTAAACAAACACAAACTAATTTCCTTTGATTACCCCTGGTTGTAGGTAAGAACTACATGACTGCGCCTTTTTTTTTCACCAATTTTTTTAGGAGTGTAACATAACTGAAAATTGAAACTGAACAGCAAAAGGTACTTGACATAATTTTAAAAGCATCAGGTCCAGTTTTTAGGAATTCATTAGAATTCTTTCTTTGGTGCACAGAAGCATCCACTCAATATATATACCAGGGCATATATAGTGGGATATTCATCCTGGTATTAGAGAGGAAGCTTCACTAAGCATATTTATTAGGTACTCCTCAAGCAGGCTCATCTCACCCAATCTTAGATATTTAAAGCATAGACATTTACAGTAATAAGTAACTTACTGTAGTCTCCCTCCACTCAATGGAATAGGCAAGGCATGTCCTATCTGTCGCTTAAGCATCACCTTCAGAAGAGGAGGAATTGTGCTCTAAAGCATCTCTTTTCCTCCCACTTGGGAGATAACTCCATTTGGTCAAAGGATCCCTCCAGAGTCTTCCTCCTCTTCATTCTCTTGGATTTCATGAAAAATCTGGGCTGGTCATTTAAAGATGGGTTTCTCCATGGTTGTTTCAGAAATCTGCTTAGGGTTGCTAAGATTTAGACAACAGGCTAATGGTTATGCTTTTGGTTGCCTTACTTGTGGAATAGGAGTGTTTCTACTGGTATGAGATGGAAGCACAGCTCTTAGCATCCTTGCTGCCATTTTAAAAGGGAATCACTACTACAGCATGTCCTGCTGTTTCTTCTGGCTCAAGCCCAATGAAATATGAACTGAAGTTTGTTATACTGATTCTTGCCTTCATTTCTTTTAAGATCTGTTTTTGCAGTTCTGATGGAGCACTGCAAAGAATGGTTACAGTTTCACTGCTGTCATTACTTTTTCATTAAGTTCTCCCACATCATGCAGTAATTGGGTTTCCTGATTTGGAATCCTGAAGGTTCTCAATGTTCTTTCAACATATCAGTCATGTTCATGTCCATAGCTAAATATGTCTTGTCCAGCCACTGGCACAGATCCATTACACACCCTGCACTTCTGCTCTAGGCAAGTCCCCTTCTATCCCAATCCAATTATCTCTGACACAGATGAATTTTGCAGGCGTTCTAACTATTCAGTTGGTAAGCAGAGAAGATCTAATGTTGGCACCAATAAGAGTTTTGTACATACCACTTTTTCTCCCCAAACTGAAGAAAGCACACTACCACTGTTGGTTGGGAGGATGTCACCCTGAAAACAGTATCCTGCTATGCACATTGCTCTGCACAAGCAGAGGAACCTGCCCAAAGTGATCAGCTTCCAGTTTGGTAATTTTTGTGATCAGAGTGATGACCTCTATAGCAGTTATCCATGCTGGCACTGAAAAGGAGTGTTTAGATTATTTTTCAACACATTTAGTGATCTTGACTTGTGTACAAGAAAGCCAGAATGTTTTATTCACATAAAGCCAGGCCTAGAAACATGTTATTTCAGGACAGACATTTTCAATACAACTTCTAAACACAAATCATGTGGCAGTTTTACTTTGTTTTTGTTTTTGTTTTTTTAAAGTGCATAGTTACTCAAATTTACATTGAAACTTTAAACCCATTTAGCGTAATGCTTAACCACTGTTATGATTTCTTTATTCACTTTAGGTTTTGCTCTTGAAGTGGACATCATGGGAGGGGGGACATCTTTCCTTGTGTTTTTGGAAGAGAGTTAGATAAATCTGAGACTAAGCATGAAGAGCCTGTACAGATTAAACTGGTCATTGTTAGATCTTCAATAAAGGCAACAATGTTCTAGAGCACCTTAGACACGAAGGCCAAACTGTTAGACCAAAAAAATTCCAAGCCAGAAGAAAAAATACGCACATTCATAACAGCACAGTGAATCAACCCCCCTCCTCCTTCCGCCCCCCCCAGCCTTGTTCACTCAGCCTGAAGCAACTACAAACTACCTCATGTTTGGCTCTGGTCATAACACCCACGCAATTACTGCAGGTCTCCTGCAGTATGGTAGCTAATGAGGTGCTGATAATGCACCACTCACTGAAGTGGATATTTCAGAATCCACTCCACTGAGAACACCTGTGTGGGGAAGGTGTCTGTCCAGGGCACAGCTCTACCCCTGATTCTGGGCACCCACTCAGCCTCCGTTCCTGGCACTTCCCAGGCCTAAGTGAATAATTACCTATATTTTTGAGATGCAAACATAAAGCTTCCTCTCTGCTAATTGCAAATTATTTAGACTTTGGCAGACTGTTACCACAAAAAGAAGCTTTGGAAGCATTAGTGGTAAAGTAAATAGTGCTGAGAAGGCAAGTGTGTAACCCTGAAAAAATAGGATGTTATTCAGCTATCAGAGTTACTGACATGTTGTTTAACTTCAGCACTTTCTTATTTTAATTAAACATGTCCCTTTCCTTCTTTCATAAAGACTCTGTCGGCTAAGGAGCATAATGATTAAAATAAAAATTAATTATTCAGAGTTTCTGAGGACAAAGAAAGATTTCTTTCTCAGTCAATTTACAGGGAGCCAGTCTGCCAGGGCCAAGAATCAGGACTAAGCAAAAAGAAACCCAAGTAGGTAATTAACCGCAGTAACAGCAACACCAGAGGTGGGAGCTCAAAACACCATAAACATAAATGTTCTTCAGATGCTGTTCTTGTTCAGACTGACTGGAAAATGAGAGCAATGAACTTTTTCTTCAGAAACTCATACTGAACTCTTTACCTTTGCCACATAACTCACTCCAACCTTATTCTCAAGGTTTAATTTTAGATACGCACCTTCACAATCAAAATTGTAATTGCATTATGTTGCTACTGAGAAATAGGCAATTAGATATAATGTTCCTAATGTGCCAAAATCAGTGCCATATTTGGGAAAAAGGCTTCGTCTGTCACTGGAAAAATTGTATACCCATTACTTACTGTTTTCTTATTATTTTACTTGCTGTTGTTTATCAGGCTGTTAGATGGTCATTTCATTGGGGGATCCAAGAAGTCATGCTAAGGCTGGCACAGCTCAAATTTCAGCTCAAAACCCACAGGAGTGGCAGTTTACAGGTAAAGCGATGCACAATCAAAGATGCAGCACAAAAAACTGATAGCCTTATTTTGATCATGGTAAAATATAGACTGAATACTGATGTGGGGAACTCTGGTGCTTGAAGAGCCTGAAATTGCCTTAACCATACTGCAGCCCATCGAGATTTTTGATTGAGCAGGTTTTCGAGAGAGCTGCTTTTTATTCAAATTTAGGTTACTTTGTGCATATGAAGTTATCTCTATAAATCATATTGGACATATATTGAAAACCAGACACACTTGTGAGTAATTCTAGTTTTACACTGACACAAATATATCAGTACTGCTTATTTTTGAGGATAAAGTATAATAATTAAAGACAAAAAATACATTGCATAAACAAAGTTATGTATGACATATCATAAATTATATTAGAAAAGGTCAGATGATAACAAAGCCTGACTATAGGCCAAGACCTCCAAATACTGATTCAGCTATTAATTGGGTACTTCACACAGAAGAGCCTTGGCTCTTGGCCATTACATTTGACAGTACAGACTAGGTAACTCCAAGTGAATGCTCTTTGAGGGTCAGATGGCTGCTGCTTTGGTTCTCTTCTCACTTCTGTCACATGCAGCCAGTCTGACTACAGACAGAGACCAGAGCTCTTCTGCACTTCTCCAACATTTGGCAGTGCTTAGCTGGCAACTGCCTTGTGAATCAAATGACTTCTGTCAGCCCTTTTAAGAAATGCAGAAGCTGGAGATTAGGAAGGGAAAGCAGCCTTTTATGTCCCCTCCTGGTGGTAAGGATCCTTCCTAGAACCTGTCAGAACCTGGCTTTCCAGTAAATACTCTTTTAAACGTGATTTTTCTCCCGACAAAGGTTGCCAAAGTAATTCATGCACACCATTTAGAGTAAGATAGGATCTTACCATTAATCACCTCATTTAAAAAGGAAAATATCCTCCTTATGTGTTTGAGGATTTTGCCTTCACTGGGGTTAACCCATGGGTCTCCCGCTAGCATCTTCTGCTCAATTAGTTCTTTCAAAAGGGTTATTGAATCTACACAGACATTGTGTAATCTAGGTTAAATCAGGAAATAGTATAATGAGAACAAGTTACATGGGGAAGGGAGGTCAAAAAAAAAGCAGCAACAGGAACTCAGAAAATATGAGGATATAAATAAAAGGACAGGTGCTATCTTCAGTCATGCAATGTGATTTCAACTCAGTAATTGACCTAAAAATAGAGGACACTAAAAGAAAACATTCTGAAAAGCACAGTAGAGGCCCTAACCTCAGCTGGTACAATTCACAGAAATGAGTATAGAAGTGAATCACTATTGCAGAATAATAAGATCTTACATATTTATAGAAGAAGTGGCAAAAATAGCACTTGTCAAAAAACGTTACTCAAAGCTAAAGAAAAATGCTTATCGAAGTAGACCACATTCTGTGAGCAGAGCTGTGATTACTACATTATGATTACAGTAAAGGCAGGCGATGCATAGATTAGGTTAATTTTAAATACAAGTTAAGCAAGAAACATTTGGTAACTATGATACAGATGGTAACAATCCTAAAAAAGAAGGGATCATGTTTATATTTTCCTCCATGGCAGTATTTTTGGAATGACAATGGCTAAGACAGAACAAATACTTAAGTGGATCATGCTCGGCTGCATATATATCTGATCACATTTCAAACCTTGCCAGTTTTGTTTTGGATATAATTATTGCAGACCCTGGAGAATTACTGAAGGAATTTACTTATCAGAGGCAACTGGTGATTTTAAAGGATGGGCATTCCCTATTGGCCTATGGAGAAAAAGACATTAAAGGCTAAGATTGCCTTAGACAACATAAACCTGAATTTTAGCCTTCTTGCTTTGAAGTGAGATATTAGATCTCCAATTTTCCCTGTTTCAAAACAGTCCTGCTCAGCTCCTGAGCAATTTCACTGTGAAGAAACTTGGAGAGACAAAATAGGTGAGGAAATGCTACTTTCCTCTTTGGTTAATTTTTTTCACTTGAATAGAAAACCTTCATAAAATTGGAGGAATTCTGTTACAAGAGGAGTAAACAGGAGGAGAAACATGCTTTTTGGCCAGTATCCTGCAGGCCAAGAATACTGCTAAATCTGTGCTTTAATCACTGACATTTTATGCAACTGTCTATAATTAAAAGCAGAGTTTTCACCCAAAATGTATCTTATGCAAGCAACATATGTTTTGTGCAACTGAGCTTAACTGTTCCTATCCACTGAAGGAACAACTTCATTCCTGGAGAGCTGAGACCAGACTGTCTCCTTACAACGCTGCTGTGCTTCAGGAAGCCAAGCTCAGCGTTACCACTGCCAGGCTCGTAAAGACCGAGTGCGATACCCTTGTTGTTGTAAAGTAGCGTAGCACGGTACTACACAGATTTAAACCTACAAAGACTGTGTAAAAAGTCCTGTTTAAGCAGGACTATTTGACTGCCGAGACTTCATGCAGCACCAGGATAATCGCATCCAGAAGCGGTTTTCTCCCACAGTGGCTAAATGCAAAGCCCTGTAGCAGAGCCAGCTCCCCAGATGCATTGCTGGGTCATTGCATCCATTTTGCACGTTCACAGCTGAGCAGCTTTGTATGAACCATTTCAGAATGGTGTAATTCAATACAACAGAGTTATGATAAAGGGCAGAAAGTGCTCTTGTATCTGTTTCAATAAGGTTAAGGAATAATTCAACAGCACAAAAATCATGCTGTTTAATTGAAACTTTTAATAGCTTTGAAAATATGTTTATTAACAAAACAGAGTTCCAGCCTTCTCAAAGATCAATGAAATCTGTATGAGTGTGTTATTTCTTTGAGAACTAGCATGGCCAGAAAGTGTTGCGGAAGTGTTATGGTTATTGGCTTTAAACGGAAGCCAACAAACTATAAAATAGCTAAACCAACAGCTTTGATTCACTATACCTGCTTTGCAACTGAATAGGCTAACGTGAAGTAAAACTAATATATGTGTCTCAAGGTTAAAAGGTAATTTTTCTGTAGAGTAACAAAATAACAGATATAGTTTTCTTCCAACAGAGGAAGGACAACAACAAAAAAAAAGCAAAAAAAAAGCAGGAAAATTCCAACACTACTTGGAGCTGTTTGCAAATCATCAACAACATCTCAAAAAAAAAGTCCATTTTTTTCACATTGTTTTGAGCTAACTCTCCTCAAATGCTTAGAAACCTCTTCTAAGAGCAAAAAAAAGAACTGGCACCAACTTCAATTCTGTGCTGCAACATCATGAAACACAGTGCAGTAGGATAATACAGCAATAATCCTTCTTGTTCTCTTAATATCTTCTCTTCAGTTTGTTTTGCCCAGAAATGTCCTATGGATTTTTTTTCATTAGCCCCTTTTTGTCTGAAATACTGATCTGATGCTGTGAATGCATTACTTTATCCTCTAACAGAAGTGTCATCAGCTGTCACTGCAAAGCTCACACAATGGTGCCAAGTTCTATTAAGATGCCTGCTGAGCAGCAAAAGTGTGTTCATGGTTTGATTATTTGTATTTAATCACTTTAGAAATATCAGAAACCATGCAATTAATCACACATTGTTTATTCCATCATATTAACGTAGACTGTTCAAGTCTTTTCTAGGTATTGAGCCTGTACATTACATACATGAGTATACTCTGTCTTCTGTGCACAAGAATCTTCTTGTTCTCACTGGAAACTGACATTAAACTTGCATGTGGTCATGAGAAATGAGTTTAAGATTATGCAGTGGCACTGAAATGCGAAGGAAGCCTCACTGTAAGTATATACTTCCCCAGTAGAGACAGGGGTGCCTGAGGCTCCACAGCAGCACAAATTTCAGATCAAGTTTGCAGCAATGCAAGATGTGATCAGCAAGTCTGTCTAAACGTTGTTTAATAATAGGCAAACTCTTTCTGACCATCTAGTGAAATCCATTACATTTGGATTGTTTGAAATCCCACTTATTATGTATTTACCAGTCTGTGTGTCCTCCAGTTTGACAGAAAACTCTGTCTTAAATGTTGACAGTGGCTAGAACAAGACTATATAGCAAAGCGGCCAGTGGAGTTGGGGCTGTTTTGAGATAGGATCGTAAAATAAGCAGTTGATTGGTAACCAGTGTTCTCCTCTACAGTTATCAGTATTAGTGGGCTGATGAATACTGTTTGTTCTCAAAAGCTGGAAACATTGCATTCATTTAAACAGCATCAGCATTGTTTTAGCTGTTATAAGGCCTCCGGCAAGGTACGTGGGAAAAGTTGACATGTTTTTGTAGCCAACTGACATAATTGGGAGAAAAAAAATAAGCAAGATTTTTTTCAGTTTCTGCAGTTTGCAAGATCTTGCCTGTTGGGTCTCCCTCCTTTTTCTCAGCTATATCCACAAGTCTAAGAAACGACAGTACTTTTTCACTTTTATAACAGGCACATTAAGCAAAAGACAGCAAGTGCAAATGTGCTCAAGGACTTAAGAGAAATGTAAGATCTTTGATAATTTAATTCAAAACCAACCAACCAGAAATCTGTGTGTGAACTTTAGTGTTCTTTAATGGTAGATAGAGATGATCAGGAAAAACATATTGCATTCCCCTATATATGAAATTTTGCAACTGCTTTGCTCAATGGCCTATCTGTCACCAGCAGTGGAACACCTTAGATGTTCCCAACGTTGACAGATCTCAGGTGAGAAAAAAAAGCTTAGACAGCTGGGTGCATTAGGGGACTATATAAAACACAGTTTATCTTGATCCTAAAATTCTGTCGCAGAGTATATTTTTTTATCCTAGTCTATCTTAAAGTTTTCTGTTGTTTCCCCAGCCCCTTTTCCTAAGATAACTGCAAAAACAAGAGAGGAAGGTAAACTCAGAGACTTACACACCATGTAACAAGCCAGAAAAGTTTGTCTCTGAGCAAACAAGCCATTCTGTTGTCAGCTACTTTTGAAGAGCTTGCAGATGCACAAATTGATCTTCATGCTGAATTTGATGAGCCAAGTGGAAGCACTTCAGGATGTCACATATTTTTGAAGCTAGACTTTCCCTGCCAGATGATTAATACATACTCCATTAGGATATGATGTCTGACATCAAGACCTTTAGTTGTAATGAGTGGCTAAGCATTCGGGTACTCTGAGCCCTTAATCCTCACTCGAGACACTAGTCAATGTAGTTTTTCCCTGGAGACAGTCTTGGAAAACAAGATATAAAAGGGATGTCCTTTCTTTAAAAGTGGTCATTAGCAAGCTGCATGTCTTGTAGAGGAGCTCTTTGGGTTTTGTTCTCACAATGCTGGAGCCCCTCTAACCATGTGCACAAGAGAGATAGTTAACACACCGCATGTAGAAAACAGCGTTCTCAAAACATGAAATTCCTTTTCCTCCCATTGTGGGAATCATGAATGGGGTAGACAAACTGTTCTGTAGAGCTTGGATCTGGATACATCTGCAGAACGCTCCTGAGCCCTTAGACTCTGCTGGGGTTTGTCACTGTTCTGTATTGATGCAGAGAACTGAATCTTGCCTTCAGTGACTGACAGGAAGGAAAAAAGCAAAATGAAATGGGAAGAAACACTTGTCACAAACATCCCCACACCTGCGGGTGATCTGGGAGATGATCTAGGTGAGCACTATACCAGTCCCATGCATTGTGGGGCATGGAGGCAGCAGCAGTGAAAACTCTTGCTGATGACCTGGTTGACAACCCATCAAACTGACTGAGCCCACAACCTGCCCTTACCCCAGATGGAGCTGGAAAGAGCAGCTCCTATCCACTTGATTCCCACCTTACTGGCAGCAGTATCCCCACAGAGCCTCACTCAGCATCTGTAAGCACCATAGCTCAGCACAAGAAGAAGAGGCCCTGGGCTTGGCTCCATTCTTCCAGGCTGTCCTGCACTTTTGAAATGAAGAATTGTTTTTATTATTTTAAAGAGAGATGCTTTTATTTCTGACTTTTACCTTCTTCTTAAACAGGCATTTCTAAATTTAGGGTCTTCACTAAGAAGATGCTAAAGGAGCCTTGTTCGTTAAGACAAATTTTTAATCACCTTGACTTCCAAATCTGAATAATCCAGCTCTAAGTCTCCTCATTAAGGCCAGATTTATAAACTCAATCAGACTTTTGCTTGAGGTTTTCCGAACTTGCAACTTGGTCCTATGTATCAGTGTACTTGGAGCTGGAACACACATCAGTTTGAAATTTCAGGGAATTAAAAGAAATTTAAACCGGTACACTAAATATTCCTTCCATTGTAGCTGACATGAGAGAACATACATACTTCGTATGGAGCTTTTCTTCCCTGTCAATTTGGTGGCTAAATTACAGCTGGGTAAAGTACAGATGAAGAGAATAAAGCTAAAACCTTCTTGATTTTCTTTTACTTTTACCTTAAATCTATCTGAAAGATACTGAGTTTAGTCTTTCACACTTTCCAAGGCTTGATAAGGGATGCTTGAGTTGCTGCATCTCCATGAAGAACCAAAATTGTTATTAAAACTTTATGATCTCTTTTATCTGAAGTTAATTAGCCACTGAAAAAAAATTACATGCTAACTGAGTCTGAGGCAGTCTGACTTTAAAAAACCCCTTTCCTTTATCTTGTTAAACATTGGCTCATTTGGCTGTGGCAATTCACTTCTTTGCTATTTCTGCAATCACTGTAACATTTTGGAACTCTGGTAGGACTTCAATTTCAAAAGTGAAAAGCAAGCAAGAGAGAAACAATAAAACTGAACCATCTGTTTTATGAACACCTTTCCAAGCATCCTCCACATACCTTTTCCTTTACAGGTGACTTGCACCAAGGTGCATTTGTCTAAAAGTTGAACAACACTCCTGTATTTAATTTGGAGTTTGTTGATATCAAGCATCCCAGCAGACAGGTCTCCCATCCATACCATTCCCATCTAAGAATGATGAGGTCCTAGAAGAGGCGGGTAGCAAGCAACAAGGGTATAGCTTTAAGGACTTCAGTATATTTCTTGGAATAATAGTAATCACAGTCCTGAGAAATTCTCATAAGGATCTTATGTAGAGACAGAAACTGTATCTAAAACATTAAATAAGTCTGCAAAAAAAGGTTATTTTTAAATGCAGGATGCCTGCTTGCAAACTATTTCTCCAAAAATTCCTTATAGAAGCAATGGACATAATACTAGCACTATAACCACTAACCTTAATATTGTTTATTTTATTTCATTTATTTATTTATTTATTTATTTATTTATTTATTTATTTAGTACTGGTTCAAAAGTACAGTTTTTAACTTACAACAAAGCCTAAGACTGAAATTTTTGAAGTTGTTTAGTTTTTTAAAATGTTTTTGGGTGAGGGAAGTATCTCCAAACTGGGAGGAAGGTGTGTTTTGAATCAACAAGAAAATGTTTGCATTTTAGCACGAAAGGTAGAGCACCTCATAGGTTCAATTTTAGAAACTTCCTAATCAGACCCTGTTCACTGGCAAACAATTAACGTGATGTGGAAAAAAGTCAGGGAAGATTTAGCTACATCAGCATGCTAGGAATTGGTGGGAAGGTATGAAACTTGGAGAAAAATATCAGAAGAAATGGTTCAGCGTATGTCATTTTGCACTCACAAGATACCACTCACCCTGCCATGTACACGTATGTATTATATTATATTACATATATATATATCTGTAATTGGATGGACCAATTGCTCAACTGCAAACTTCAGAGGATAAATACACCACAAAACTACCATGGTCATAGTAGGCCCTCTGAACACACAGGCTTCTTGCTTCTTCTGCCTCCATGTCTTTGTGGTATACTAGCAGGCACTCACAAGAAGAAGGAGCAGAGACACAAGTCGTCACCACTCCGTGGTACTTCCTAGTTAGATTATAACTTCTGTTTATTGAGCTCTGCTTCACTGTCCTTGCAGTATGGCAATAACACTTGCAGTATGGTAATAACTTTGCAGTATGGCAACAACTACAATAATATTGTACTGAATAATTCCAGGGAAAAAAGAGTCGTATTGGCCTTCACAGGCTTTGGGCTAAAAGCCAGGACTGTTACTACCTTCACGGTGTGAGAGGAGTTCATGTAGATGCTTCTTGTCCTTCTATGCACTGATAAAGAATCTGATCGTTTCAAAATTCCCTGAAGATCATAATTAAAATTAGATTCTCTTAGTTATCTACAAAGCCTTGCAGCTGTAATAATTTGGGTGCTATTCTTCTTGATCTACGTAGCCCTGACAGCTTAAGTCAATGTTGAATTAAAACTTGTGCCAAACCATCCCCTTTATCAGCATCTTTTTCTCTGACAGGAATCCCTAGGCACAACTGCAATAGGAGCACCTTTAAACTAGACTGGTTAAATATTCCCCCCAAATTACCATGGATTTCTTTCCCTCATGCTCAGTGAGGATGCTGGCAGTTAAAAATGCTTTCTGCAAGAGGACCTTCAATGTGATAAATGAGAGCAGCTCCTTTGATTTTAATGGAATTACATTAAACTACTGCAGGTAAGGATTTGACCCTCTACACTATTGAATTTCACCAAGGAAGGCATTACAGAGGGATAGGTGGTCTCCCAAATTACAGATTTTTAAAAAGACATACAAAGAAGACAGAAGCATGCAAGGGATGACTTGATTATATAGCCTGCTCCCTTCTTTACTGCATCTTCCCTGTGTTTTGAAAGGCACATACAGCTGGTTTAAACAGTTTTCAGTGCGAAAGCAGAGCATGGACATTATTTACAATTTGCTTCCGGAAAAGAAAAATATCTTTTCAATTCAGCCTTTGATGAGGGCTGAGCAGGCAAGAGCCAAGTATCACCTTTAAGAGCCAAGCTGTGGGGTGCAATATGGCACTGTGGGATCAACCCAGCAGCCACCACAGACGCTGGCACCTTTTCTCCCTGACCCCACTTGGTGGGAACCAGCCTTGCAGCAGCAGCTGTGGCAGTGGGATGCCTTCTCCCAAGCCAAGTCACCAGGCCAGTGAGGTCTCAGAGGCTGCAGGTGGCAAGGGAGAAACACTCTGGCCAGCCCGAATAGAGCTGGGGAACTGACCTACTCATCAGAAGCATAAGCATCCCCATACCCCTCTCTCCTAGCTCAAGCTTTGCCCCCAAAAGGCCTTTTCAGAGCAGAGAGCAGCATCGTGGTATTAAGGGATGTGGAAAACAAGTCAAGGAGTCAGCAGGGGTTGTGGTGACTGAACAGGGCAATTCCCTCTGCATCCCCCTCTCCCTCCCCAGCAGCTGCCTGAATGAATGCATATCTCCATCCATCCCTTCCAGGTAGTTGTCTTAACTCAGCCTATCCCACCTCTCCCTTCCCTCTCTACAGGGCTTATCCCATATACAGACTGCCAGATTTCTGGAGTTTACTGGATTTTCCAGGCATTCCTATAGCCTCTTGCCTCAAATCAGGTCTTCTTTCATCCACCCCAGCTACTCTTTTCTTCCTGGGTGCACGAGGTGCAGATTCGCATTACGCTTCACCCTACCCCTCTGAATGACCTCTTTTCTCCAACAGGAAATGAAGTTTGCATGTGTACACACACAACGTCTGAGAGACAAGTGGATGGTTTGCCACTGAAAGACAGAGAACCCCCCGCAGGTGCAGCTGCCTGGTGAACAAAGCATGTTTTGCTCAGACACAGGTGCCCAGTGGTCAGGCAGGGATGTACCAAGAACTTGGCTGACTCTTTGCCCTGGGGAAGTGCCCTCAGACAAAAGCAACCTGGCAGGCTCTGACATGACATATATCATGCAGTAATTAAGTATTTCTGCATTATGGCAGTGATTAGTATTGATTTAATTACTCTGCTTTCATTTTTACACAAAAGGTTCCAGTATTAGGCCAGTAAAAGAGCAGAAAACAAACATGAATCTCTTATGTGAATACTGGAATAGCACACGAGCATAGCAAGTACCCTCTGACCCTCTCCCACACACTCTCCAACAAGTCTGCAGATATTTTCCCCGGGATGCCGCCCAAGCCCATCATCTTTATATGCACTAACTCACAATATTGGGCATATAAATCCTTGCTCTCCTCCCAGCAAGACCCAGCTGAGTCAAATCCTGCTGCACCCATGCAAGTGCACACACACGTGTTTGGCAACAGGAAGCTGGAATAGCTGAGATCCGTGTATCATGAACCACTGTGGTTTTCCACAAGGGATGAGAACTGGTGTTTCAAACAAAGTTCATCAGAAACAGCATCATCAGGCCTGCAGTGAGGGGTACCATCTGCTCACTCTCCCCAAACTCAGCCAGCCCACGCAGCGCAGGCATCTTCTCAGTTTGTGCAGAAAAGCTGGTTCTCTGTGGAGCTCAATCCAGCACCTGCAGCAGAAGGAGCACCCTTGTCAGACACCCAATACTGTGCTCACGTATCGTGAGCAGTTGTCACCCATACAGCCCTACCAGCTAAAACTGACTGCTGTACCTCTAGTCATCACCGTGCTATGTCAAAACAAATCTACTGGCAGCAGAAGGAAAAGCATTTCAACAATGATTAAAGACTTGCCTGCAGGATTTTCCAAATGTAAAGCCTATTTAATCATTGCATTTCTGTGTGCTTTCAGGAAAAGAAACTCAGCTCTGAATGACTCACTCTTCTCAGCCCAAATAATTTGTTCTCTGTGCTAAGTACAGCATCTATTTACTGAGACAGTCAGGGGCCAGGCATGAAATGTGTGTCAGGTCTCCTCAGGTCCACAATTACGTACAGTTGTATTTTTAATTGAGGTACTTTCCATGAATGACCTTTCCTCCACACCCTCAGGACAGCTTGGAAATTCAGAGCTTGTTCCTCCCAAGGCAACTTTCTGCTCACCTCCACATTGGTATTCGCAGAGAACACAATGGTGCAGAAACAAAAGTAATTGGAAAAAATACTGGAATACAAGCATTTAAACAATAATGGTGGATATTTTCCAGAAGCCTGCTGACTCCAGCAATTTTGCTATAAAGTAACTTCGTGGACGATGCTGACTGAACTGTGACCCATTACTAGAAGCTAATAACATGCAATCAACTCTCTTAAATACCTTTTTTTTCACTGGCAAAGCCTGCCCTCATATACACACATTTAGGGATTCCAGAGGTCCATGTACAGGAAAATACAAAAGGACACAATGTGTCTTTTTTCATATAAAAAATAAAAATTTAGGGCAATTTTCATTGCTAATTGTAACCACCATAAGGAAAGGCTAGTCCCTCATTGCCACTCTAGATTTCTGAGAGCGCACCACTGAAGAGCTGTGTGACAATCATTATTTAGAGGCTAAACCCAAATTAACCCCTTCAGTACAAAAGCAATTGCCAGAACGGTCTCTCAGTTCACTCCAAATCAATGACACATTTATTGCAGAAATGCTGATCCCACTGAAGGCAGTAGCAAAACTTCTGTTTCATAAGCAGCCGAAAGTACATTCCTGGATATGGGAAGAAAGTTTTCTAAAAAAGCAAGCACAAATTCAAGTTCAGCCAGGAATTTTGGTGCATTACAACATAAAAACCCTAGATATCGATTTCCTTTAATTATCTAAAAATAAATTATTTTCAGCATTGCAATTTGCATCTACTATCATGCAACTATAGTTCCAGGGTTGCCATAGCTTTTGAAAAAAAAATAGATGTTTCCAGGTACTGCAGAGCTTGTTATTTGAAGGAATACCTTCATACCTTAACCAGCTCTTCTAAGCCGATAGCCTTTTACTACTTCAAAACTTCAGAACATAATACGGTAAATTTCACTTTATTCATTTAATGATTAGCCATGTTTCAAAAACAGCTTGTGAATACACATCATGTCTCATTTACTTTGTAAAAATCCCTAATATATTAATCAGTTCATGAATTTTGCAAAAACCATGAGAAAAGACCAAATCTCTGCCCACGCATGCACATATCTCCCAGTGAGGTCTAACATTAATAGCAATAGGAAATAATTTTTGATAAGTGAAAACAAGCTTGCTTGAAGATTCACTCTGAAGAGCCATGAAGTTTTTTCAACCACAAATGTAATACTAAATAACAAAAGACTAAAGATAGGGGGAAAAAATCTAGTTTGAGTATAGCTGTGATGTGGTTAGACACCCTCTTCTTGGAAATCCAGCTGGCTCTACTGGTGTTTTCAGTTTGTAATACTGAATAGTTTGATGTCCCAAAACTAACCTGTACCATTCTGTAAAAAAGAAAGTTCCCTATGGTTTTAAAGGATGAACTGTCTGGGATCCTGACCTGTGGCGTATCTGCTACTAGTGGTAACCAAGTCACTTCAAGAGGGAGAGCGTTCACAGATGTCATGCAAACGGCAGTTTCCCTCCTTCTACCTAAGTCCTACAACAAAACAGCTGCCAGTGCTGAAGTGGGACTTTGAACAAACTGCTCTCAGAGTGGCATTTCCCAGGCATGCTATTTCCCAAAGCACTCATCCTTAGAGACTACATGAAGAAGGAGACAAGACATTTTGTGTTCTGTAATAGCAACCAGATCCGTAGCTTCTGAAATAGGATAATAAAAAGTTGTGTTGTTTGCCTCATATACAGCCAAATTAAGAATATAAAAGCCAGCATTTACTTGAGAACCTGAAATCCCTTTAGTATTACCTTAATTCAACAACAACTCTTTTCCTTTGCCACTAAATTTAATTAACAGGATATAGAGATATTGTCTAGAGAGCTTATTTGTTGCAGTCACAGGTTATTTTCAGCCAACTTGATATGCCTCAGTATTCTTTGTGGCTAAGAACTCCATTTATAAGAGACTTTGCTGAAAAAAAACAGTTAATCTGGCTTAGGTACAGAAATAAAAAATTGGTAAGCCATGAAATGCAGCATTGAGCACAAAGCTAATCCTCAAAGGAAGAAACAAGAATAGGTCCTGATAGTGGTTTTTTTCTCTCCTTTTTGTCTAGCTTTGATGTCTGAAGACAACCCGAAAGTTCTGGACTCTGTTTTTCCTTTCCAATTTTTAACTTGCTTTTATACATCAAAAACTCTCAGAGCATATCTGAAAGAGCGTGGTTTTACAGCCACACCTATATAAAGAAAATGTATATTTTTCTAATATATACCTAAATATCTTTTTACAGATGTGCAGACAGGCATACAAACAGACCTCAGTGCAGACAAGGTTTAGCTAATATATTAAACTTCAATCTCCATTTAAATATGAGTAGTGTCAGGTCATATAGTACCAGTATTGGGGCAGATGTAGTTAAAAAGACTTATTTTTCCAAATTAAGATGGAGCTATGAAGAAATCCAGAGATCACAAACTCCTTGACTATGAGGCAGTGACTAATAATTATGAAGGATGAAGATATTTTAAGCAGACTGTTTGATATATGGACATCTTTTGTTGTGTGGGTTTGGGTTTTTTTGTTTGGTTGGTTGGGTTTTTTTGTTTGTTCATTTGTTTTCCCCTGAATGTCCAGTTTAATCTCAATGTGGAGATTGCTGCGTCATTAGGAAATCTGCTTGCAGACTGCCCCACCAGAGCAGCAGGATGCTCACCATGTGCTTCTGAATCCTCACAACAGCATTAAGAATAATACAGATGTTTGATTTCCCAAATAATTAACTGCTTCTCAAGTTTCCTTGCAGTAGGGAAAGCTTAAAACTATCTCATTTTTCATTCTGGAGTTTTTTTGGAATTAACAGCTGTATTCAGACTCACAAGCATCTCAAGAAATCTCCTCCAAGGGCCATAACTATCTCCTAGGAGAAAAACACAGCCAAACACACTTGTAATGCCAAGAATCTACTCATTAACAAGTGCAGAAGAGGAGAACAGATCCAGGGACACTAGCAGCACTTGCACTCTGGTTTCTACACACAGAACTGTTCCTTATGAGCAAGAAGGCCTTACATCATCCACCTAACTATTTTGCTTTCTAGAAAATTGTACTGCCTTCTGAGCCAGAAGAAAAACAAAAGGTTGTTCACAAAGGTCTGCAATAGCTTTATATGGTAACCAATGGATGTGACTAAGGATCTCAGAAAGAGGATGAGCTGTGCCAGTGTCACATTTTCTTCCACATCGCGTGCAGCTGGTACTTGGACCAGGGAACATTGCTAAAGGCTGAGGACGGAGGTGTACTTGGCTTAGAGGCAGCGTGAATCATGGCTTTGAAGCAACAAAGCAACATGTTTCATGATTAAATAGGGGAAATCAAAGCACCCAAAGAAGATCTTGTTTGATCTGCGTGCGTGTGTATATACGTGTATCTGATAGAGTCATGCACATGCCTAACCGCAGTGAAATGAGTGAATTTGAGAGATGTATGAGTAACCTGCACACATACACACTCATGTATTTACTGGCATGCAAAAATCACCTGCTTCCTATGTTGCTGTAGTACAGCACATATAAGCTGTGTTTAATGCTTGTTGGTTGGTTTCACCCCTCCAATTAATTGACTCGGGCAAAACAAAACCAAAGCTTCCAGGATACTTCCCTGTCATAAATGGCACTGTGAAGTACTTACACTTTCAATAAGTCATCACACCAATTTTCACTTGAAGAAACATGGATGAAGGGATTTCTTTGTGAAAAACAAGTCTTTAGCCTTGTTTTAATAAAGAATCTGCAGGGAAATTCCTATCCTTTCTAGATAAACCACCAGATGAGCTGTAATAGTATCAATGCAACTTGATATGTCAGGCAAGGTCTTTGAATAACTTTCCCACGGGTCCCCAGTGGAAAGCTGTGACTCCTTCAGTTAAGAGTGACACATCTTGGCACAACTCTGCACTGAGCACCCGAACCCTATCCAGCGGTTAGTACTGTAATTCACCACGAGGAGATGCCAACATTTAAACATGATTTTGCTTTTCCCGGACTTCATTCCCACTCCATGCATGTGAAACCTCCTTGTCCACACAGCAAATACCCTTTCAAGCCTCACAGGTTGGCAACATGATTTGCACCCCGCTGGATGTATGGGAGCATTGGTACCATACAAATCAAGCCCACCTTTTCTTCTTCTACAAACACCCACAGCAGGACCTCAGTCAGAATAAGAGAAGCATAGACTTGTGAGCCTTTCCTAGGGAAACCATCCCTGCTTTCTGGGATGAGTAGGAACCTTCCTTGTTGACAATTTTATCTACATAATATTAGTCTTGTTAACTGCTAATAACCTTGACTTCCAAGAATTTGTGGAGTCCTACCTTTGAATTTGTGTTTTCTTCTCTATAGTACCCTGTACTTTATCATTTAAATGCATGCTCTCTACAGAAAGTATTTTAAGAAAAACCCAACACCCATTGCCTGATATTGTCTAATCAGAACTGCTCTATCTTCTGTTGCAAGAAACAGAGATCAGACTTTCTGAAGTTACCTTTCGTGTACTACTCCAATTATGAGTTCTTATGGCATCTCACTCCCATGCTTGCGGATGTTAGATGTCATCCCCTATGGAAACAACTTCCTATCCTTCATGATCTTACCGTCTTTCTCTACACAGTAATTCAGATATAAGTTCATCTTTCTTGAAGACAAGGAGAACCTGAACTGAACACAATGCTCCAGATGTGGGTTCATCACAGATTTTATTCTGTGGTTATTATTATTATTTTATTCTGTGGGCATGTTATCATGCCATTCCACCATGCTGTTCGACTATTTCCCTCCTAATAATTTCTGGTGTTTGTCATTGAAGAGCTTCCCACTGTGCCTCCAAAATGTTTTTTCCATTTGATTATAGCCAATTTAGAGAATATCCTTGTGTTCATAGCTACGGATGTGCCATCTGCACTACTTCACAGTTATTCAGACCAAATCCAACCTTCATTTTATCATCACCTGTCAACACAGAAATGTGAGAACCTTCTGTATTTCTTCACAGTTAACTGTAGGTTGGACTGCCCTCCATAACCGTTTATAATCCACAATGTTATCAGTTCCCTTTTCCACATCACCCAGAAATACACTGTACAGCATTGGTCCTATTCTGAGATC
Organism: Cephalopterus ornatus; assembly: GCA_013396775.1. Lineage (NCBI taxonomy): Eukaryota > Metazoa > Chordata > Aves > Passeriformes > Cotingidae > Cephalopterus > Cephalopterus ornatus. The sequence continues at coordinate 173,121 of VZRE01010698.1, forward strand.
TTTGGGACACCTTCTCAGGAATTTCAGTAACCATTCTCCTTCAAGAAAATGGACGATTTCTTCTTACTTTTCTTTCTTTTCTTTTAACCAGTAACTAACCTATAGGATAATTTTTTCCCCTTCTCGCATGCTGGCCTAGTTTCTTTCAGAACATTTGTCCTATCTATCCACAGTGCTCCCTTAATACCCAATTAACTCTTGGCCCTTGCTTAAGTGGGACTCCTGTTTCTGATTTGCTTAGGCGAAAAAAAAAGTTCCCATTTGTTTTGGCCACACTATGGCTTTACATCCAACCCCACTAGAATTCGTATCCTGTTTTCCTTCTTTGGATTTCTCTCTTACAATTTAAAGACTATGTTTTTAACTCATGAAAATCACATTTACTCTTGTTAAGTTTAGCTCTTTTTCCAGGTGTGGAAGTCGAGGGACACCCTTTTTAAAATTCCGAGACCTGACTGCACATCTAAACATGCTGCAAGGCTCCATGACACCTTCAAGCATTTAAGTCTCCCGCTGTTCCTTTTATTTTCCTTTTTTGCTTCCTAATACTTACAATTTGCCCCTTTCAAGCTGAAAAACAATGTGGTAGATTTTCTGCATGGCATCTCTGGCAAACATAGGATTCTATTCTCTTCTTTCTTCCTTGTGAAGATGAGAACCTGGATCACCACACTTTCTGTCCATTCTAAGCCCCTGAAATTTATGGCAATTGCAGTGCAAAATCTTGCTCTTATGAAGACTTGAAAACACAATGTCTATTAACAATGAAGATACCTGTATCTAATTCTGTACCGAGCTAAGAATAAAATAAAAACATAAAGTCTGAGCCTAAATACACACAGACCAAATGCACTATCACAGATATTACTCACAGATCATAATAACACTAGAAAATTAACAGAGAAAAATCACCATTAGTTTTAAGAAAAAATTGAAGGTTGAGAGAGTTATCATTTACCATTTTGAAACAAAAACTATGGAAGTTTTTTTTTTAAGAAAATCAGGGTAGAGAAATTAATGGCATTTAAGTTATTAAGCCCCAGCTCTACATTTCCTGAATTATCTTAATTGAAAACAAAAATAATCGTGTTATGTATGTCCCTCATTTTCTGCCACATGCCATCTCCTGTGAATAAGGAAACATCCATTTCCCCTCATCTGTATTTATATGCTAAGGTATCACAGCAAAAAATACAGCAATTTACTCATTTTTGAGCAAAACTGTTTTTGTAAATACCTACTTGAAGTGTTAAAATTTATCAAAGTTTAAAAGTTTGTGCCATTGAGTTCAAATGGCAGAGTGTAGGCTTTTCTCCAGGGTAGTTTTGGACAGAAAGGTGTGTAGTAAACATGATAAAAGCAAGCATCTTTTTATGCTAAAAGTTTTTATCTTTCTCTTCTGTTTCTTTTCAATGAAACAAAGAGATATAGCTCAAATATTGGAGCTGACAGGAAAACTAGCACTGTCAGGTCCACATAGCTGAGGAACAGAGATTTAATTAATTTTCCTCATCAGCAAAATTCAGCTTGATGAATTTCATCTACTGGTTGTCAGAGTATTGCCTTGATTCTCACACTTTAAAAAAGAAATTTCAGTAGTGACTTCAAAGGAAAACTTTTGTGAGGAGAGATGTTTGGTAGAGATCAATTAAAGAAAATTAAAGCAGACCTGGAGAACTGTCTGGAAACCATGCTTCCAAAGCATTTCTACAGAGTAATGCTTAACTTGGTTTGAATTAATTTTGGTCTGGATTTAAAGATGTAGTGTCAGAAATTCAGCTTGGGTAAATCTATACCAGCTCCAGATCCTGTCTTGCGGATCAAGTAATGAAGTGGAAAACCAGAAAAACTAAAGATACATTCTTTACATTTTTGTCAGTCAGTTTTGGGAAGAGGGGTTCTTTTTTAAAATGTTGCTTGAAATATAATTTTTAAAACCTGCAAGTGTTTTTGAAGTGTTTTAAGACCATCCAGAATTTTATAAATGTTGCTGTTTAAATAATTTTGTCCAAATTTTGTGGAGAAATTTCTGCATTCAGCTGCGAATAAACACTGAATTCTTGATTATATTAGTACCTCCAGCTCAGTCCCTTCTTTTAGCTAGTCCCCCCTGCTTTTTCCAAAAGTAGCATACTAGCTGGATCCTAAATATCGCTTGGGGAACACAGCGATAAAAACTAAACCAATTTTATTCTGAAGTAGATTTTAGAGAAATTAGGAGAATTACATCAGGAACAAATTTGGCTCAGTGTACACAGACGCACTACACATCCCATTCAGTAGGGTTTGTTACACTGCCAGTACAGTATAATATTTTATATGCTCTCTTCAGATTCACATGTGTATTTAACCCTACTGCTTTTGGCTCCTGCAGGAGGCTATGCAGAGCTTGGGGAGCTGGGGTAGATAGCCAGACAGAGCTTGGAAAAAGGAAAATATAAAATGCAAACTAAGGAGGATGTGTAATCAACAGCCTTCTCAGCTTAGAAAATTAAATTTTTACTTAAGGGAGGTTGTTTCAGGGAAAGAAGTATCAGACAGCAGATACTTCCCGGACAGACTGTGCCCTTTACAAACACTAGCACTCTCTTGATTTGCCAAAAACTGTTCATGGAGATAAAGCAATGCAAACAGCTAAGTTGGTCACAAGAACTCAGGTAGGACTTAGCCTACAAAGATTACATAAAAAGTTGACTCTTCTCATATTGAAAAAAAAATTGTCTTCTTTTTCCTGTTCTCTCACTTGCTTTGAAACAGATTTTAGCTATTCTTTCAACAATGTTCTGAAAGAAATAAGATAAACAAGCTTGTGCCCTCTAAAATATAAAAGAGTATAACTGTAATAGAAATAACAGATAATCTAATGGGAGAAATGACTCCAGAGGTTTTTTTTTTTAATTTTTAAGGCTGTCCTTTAACACTTGTTCTAGCAAAGCACAATTTTACACATTTTTTGATCCACCCTTCGATAATACACATTCCAATGTCAGTTAGACTGGATCTACAGGGACCCAGAAGACAAGTATCATTTTATTACGGTAATAAAGAACAAGAGGAATACATTCTTGTGAATTTGTTCCCTTTGAAAACTTTATCTATGAAAAGAGAAAACCATCATATTTTTAAAGACAGCAGAGATTTAAAATATCCATTTCATATGCAACACTGAGTTTAACTGCATGTGGGCTTTATATCTTCCCAAATGTTTAACCACGAAATCATACAAAAACACATATTTCCTATCACACAACAGAATATGTCTAGCCTGTATATTCATTTATTTCCTTCATTTTTTAAAAAAAGGCTATACCCTAAAAAATAAAGTCACTTTTAGTTATGAACAAATTATATACAGATTAAAAAATCCAGTTTTACTGGGTTTTATTTTAATCATCACTAGTGATACTCCAGTTTGAACAGTATACTAAGTTTGCTCTTGCCTTCCTGCTGTACTCCCCAGTGCTGAGGACACCTGCATGAAGCTCATGCAAGGCAATAAGCAAGTGTAAGATGAAAATCCACTACATACCCCAAAACTTACCTCTCTCTGATGTCCTGAAATGCATCTCCTTTATGTTTTCTCCTCCCCAGCACTGCCAAAATGCCCTCTGAGGCGTTAACCAAGCATCAGTCCCTCACACTTGGAGTGAGAACATTCTGCTCTCCTCACACTGCGCCCCTCTCCCATCTTGGTGGGCAGCCCCCGAGACAGGCTACCATTTACCAGCTTTTCACTTTGCACCCATGGGTGAGAAGTGCCTTTCAGGGACTCTCCACTCCTGGACCTCTTCATCATCGTTCCTCTGAAGAAAACAAGTGTGCTCTGGCACCGCACAGGTTTCTGATCAATAAATTACTCTGCTTTACATGGTTCAAATTTAAGCTTTTATTTGGTTTTTAAATTAAAAAAATAAATTTCGTTATTAAATAGTGGAATGAGTCTAAACTAATGTTTACATATTAATTCACTTGCTTTAGGATACCACCAGAGAAATAATTGAAGTATACCACCCAGACAAAACTTTCTGTTAGAAAGCTCAACAGTGGCGTAATTCAGTTAAACAGGAAAAAAAAAAACAACCCAAAAGTCTTAATGTTTACAATGAAAGTTAGAAGTAAACCTCTGGTTTTAGCGTGATCCAATTCTAGTTTCCATCACAAAGGCAGTCATTGTATTTAGAATACTATACCACAGTGCTAATGTCATCAGCTTCATCTGGTTTCTTTTGCCTGCTTGGCAGGGATTTCAAGTACTCAAGGTGCCTCCTTGCATCCTCCTGATTCTGTCGGACGTAATAAACTACATAGGAGATCACCATGGTGAACCAGCCAAACATGGTGACCAGCATGGCGTAATCAGTAGTCTTTTTGGGAAGGTTGCAGAGGTCAGCGTCATTGGCAGCATTGAGGAACGGTCTCCCTGCGTGTTCATCCAGCACAGAAGTCTTGCAGATGACGTTGTTGGCTGTCTCATGGTTGGAGGCCATGCTCCGCAACACCTGCTGCAGAGTGCAGTCACAGTGCCAGGGATTGTTTGCAATCCTGGCTCTGGCCTTTAAGTTGTTGAAGGCGTTTTTGTGCACGCTTTTAATCCGGTTGTCGGACAAATCCAGAGTCTGCAAGGTTTCTGCCACCCCTTTAAAGGCGTGTTCATCTATAAACTCAATCCCATTTTTTGATAAATTGAGGACTCTCAGTTGGTGCAAGTCCTTAAAAATTTCATTGGGGATAGATGTTATTTGATTGGAGTCCAAATAAAGTAAGACTGTTTCTGGAGGAAGATCTCTGGGTATTTCCTTGAGGTTTGCATTGCTACAGCTGACGTTCAGACCTCCAGAGTGGGAACAGAGGCAGCCTTTTGGGCACATACTGGCAGAATGAAAGCACAGTATCATGAGGACAAAACTTTGTAAGAGCAGACACATGGAGAGGGAACGAGTTAACCACAGGTCTACCAAATGCATGCTGGGGTGTCAGCATAATCACATGACCATTTCTCATTCAGCCAACTGTGGTGGAAAAAGGTTTGGCAAAGCTGAAACGTGGCTCCATTTTCTTCGGTGAGGTTAGTAAAACCGACTAACACATGGGCTTCCTCATGGTCATTGCTCTTCTTAGAAGCATGTCTACAGAGAGGAAGGAAAAAAAAGTTCTTTATACCATGAACTCCAAACCTATCTTTGTTATCCTTAAAAAAAAACAACCAAAAAACAAAAAGTTAAAGTGAAATGCAACACTAAATAAATGATCTATTATCTTAGGTAACTCCTATTAGCATTAATCTGAGTTTAGCGCATATATCCCCGGGATATTTTTAAGCGGATACACTTACTACAAATTGCACAGGTCTGGTCTTTAATACTTATTAGAGAAGGGACTGGTACACTTTTATCACAGATTTTTCTAAAAGAGGTATAAAAATAAATTGCATTTTCCCTTGCTGAAGTAGAAGATGCATTAATAGGAGCCAGAAGTTGTATCCCCAGCAACAGTGACAGGTAAGTGAGGAATTTTTGATGGTTAATGTGAACTTATCTCAAAATAATTTATGCTATTATAAGTCCAAATCAAAATACTTTAGCAACGAAATATTTTTACTATATCAGAGAACAAAAAATAGGTAAACCAAATGCTGCTGCAAGACACCACAAACATCTATCATCTCCTTGCTTCTCTTCCCCCTCCTTCTCTTCTACTTTAGAATGTTGTACTTCCTGTAATTCCCAGCATTTTGTGAGACCCACAAACATAATTTCTACTTCCAGTGACCTTGAAAAATTTATTTGCATTTAACATAGAGAAAAAGAAATGGAACAACTGCCAAAAATTCACATACCCCACTTCCAAACCAAATAAAACTCACACAAACCTATGTATGAGCCAAACACAAAAATATCTTACTCGTGGCATATATTTTGCTAATAGAACATATGAAAAATATTGTTTCTGGTTCTCCCCTCTCAAGTTGGCCTAAAAATAGTAAACATCCAGAAGCTTTTCCATTTTCTCCTTTAACTGGAACACAAACACAGAAGTCTGAAATGCTGACCTCTATGGTTTCAAACACAACCTTTTCCCCCACCCCTATTATGCTAAACTATGAATTTCTAACAACAACAGGTCCATTTGTTTTCATGTACATGCCCTCTGTCTTTGTAGAAGCTCGGATATTTGCAGCCTTCAGGTTGTATTTACATATATATGAGTTACGTTTTTTTCCAAATCCACACTGTAGCCCACTGAACAAGAAAATCCCTGCAGGGAGGATATATGTGATTTTACATGAAAAAGAAGAAATTGCATTGCAATAATTTTTTTTCTTGCAGAACTGACATACCAACTGCGGTTTCTGGCACATTGCAGTAATACGGATCAGATGTTTCATGCAGAATTTCAAACCCATAGTTCAAGTTTTATTTAATCCTTTTTGCTGAGGCATAGTATTCAGTAACCCCATAAGAAAAAAAATAAAACAACTCAAACCCATTTTAATAGCATGTACATTATGTGTGATGACTCCATTGCTCAGGAATGGCAAAAGCTCAGCACACACCCACTGCAACTACTGCAGAGAGTAGTGTATTACCACTAATCCTCAACTTACCTACTGTTCAAGTCAGAGATCACCCAAGAACCTAAACAGAAAGTTACATTTGGACTCCATAAAACTTCTACTCTAAAACTAAAAAGATTGTTAGCAATCAGAAGTTGTGAAGTTAACCCTGGAAATGTGAAAACGTTAAGAAAGGAAGTAAGCAGAGCACGAGAAGCTCCCTTTGAGGAGAGACAGGTGAGGCAGCACCTCCTCAGTCAAACCCCTTTGTGACCTCTGCAGAAGACAGAGGGTTAATGTGAAAGAACCCCATTGCACTGGTTGCATCCTTTCCCTTCGGCTCTTTGGTCACTGCATTGCCTGGTCTTCAGACCAGAGAGAAATCTGCTACAGAAGGAGATAAGTTCCAGAAGTTGTTTTTTCCCACCTGCCCAAAAGCGCTAAGTACTTGCTAAAATGTGAGGCCCATTTGGAGGCCAAGCTGGAGCTGGCAGCTGCTCCCCCTGGCATTCTGAGCTGCCAATCTGCTTCTCCCTCCAGCAGCCCTCAGCGTTGCGTCAAAATGGCCCGTCCCCTGGAAAAACAGACACCTATTGTCTTCTCCCTTCATGTTTACGTGTCTCACTATACCATGCTGCACCAAAAGAGTAGATAAGTGGTCCAGCTCATCACCACAGAACAAGCATCATCCCATCACCTACACTACTTTTACACAGTGGCTTCCCATCACCAACACCGGAGTCCTACTGCAGGAACAGGCTGGGGTGAAAGAGACAAGATCTGAAGAAGTCTCAGATGCTAAATTTTGTAGAAGCACAATCATACTGTTGTCACCCGAGTGTGACAATTAAACATCATATTTGCCCCATTACAAGCTAAAATACCCTGCCAACCTGGAATTAGGGCATAGACCCTGCTGAGTCTTCCACAGTGCAGTTACACGACTGAAGATCACGTATCAAAGAGGCCCCAAGAACCAAAGACAATGTGGAACATCTTCATCCCACTGAAGACAAATGAAACTATTTAATGTAATAATGTGTTTAGGGTAGAAGTAGTAGGATCATTACAGACTAAGCAGGAAAATGTTTAATGAAGCAATGCCTCTTCAAAAGACATAACTAAGTAAATGGATACAGAGAGGGAAAAAACTCCCAATGTTTTTAAGTTGTTAGAAAGAAAATACAAGTTTAAACCTATAATGAACAACCCAGTCAATAAAACTTAGCTGAACAAGAACAAGGATCAGCAAATTCTCAGTAAATTAACCATCTAATTTCCTCTTCTTGGAACACAATAAATAAAGAAGGTAGCAAAGTTGGAACTAACACAAGAGACAGAAACACTAAGGACTACAGAGAAAGGGATGGAAGACACAGAATTAAAATAAATATATGAATTAATTATAAATCTGCAAATAAAGAACAAAATTAAAACTGAATTAAAAAGTAAACAAAGGCACAGGGCAGCAACAGCAATCCAGTGAGCACTGGTAGCAGCATGTTATAAAAAGGTTTTTTGTGTACATTTCTAAAATACAAAGACAAACACAGAAAATCTAACATACAAGTCAAATATTGCAGGGCGATAAAACTGCAGGCAGAAGATGGCACAAAAAGAGTTTTTATAGTCTTGCAATTTAAATGGGTTTTCAAGCTTTCCTCTTCTCATGCTCCCCCAAGACCATTCACTCAATACAAACATCCAAAAGTGTAGCAGAATGTACAAATCCTGAAATCCTCAGCGAAAACACATTGCTTTTAATACATAGTGAGATTTCTACTGAGCTTCAGGCATCAGGTACTTTACAGCAAAAAAGGTGCAGAGACTGTATCTTAGCACCTGAATGCCGTATTACTAAATTATCTGTTTGATTAATAACTTATCCCCACAAGAAACTAAAGGTGTAAAGAAGCATTAGTGCCTCCAACTAGCAACATGGAAAAAGGGCCCACAAACTTAGCCAAATCACATAGACAGTCCAGGAATAAGACTGCCTGCAATATTAATTTATATTTTGTCTTCAGGGCAAGATAGAAGAGGAAAGGATATCCTACAAGTATCACACAGAACAGTCTAAAAATGACACAGACTGAGACTTTTTGTTGTTTAGGACAATACTAAGACAACAAAAGATGCATAAAAAAAACAATCAAACATATATATAGTTAAAGGTATCTGACTAGGGGAAGGGGTTTCTACTAGGGTGTAGAAACTTTCAGAATCCACATGGCAGCTTTGGTCATTACCCAAGTACTCACACAGGTATGAGTAGTTCCCCACTGGTCCTCCTTCCACACATCCCATGCCTCCATAAAAAGTGAGAGAGGAGGAAGTGCACTTGAGGGCCAGCCACTGCTGTCAGAGGATTCAAAAGCACAGACTAAAATCAACCTTAAGAGGTATTCTGCCTATAGTATTTTGAACACACAACACACACACAACCCCCTCAGCCATCAGGTGAAATCAGCAGAGCAACTTATTGAAGACACTCTTCCTGGAAATTTTTATCTTCCAAATGCAAGAGAGGGATTTACTCCCTACTTGTTCATGAGATGCCCTCTCCATATATTGTGCATCCATATTTCAAGTAGGGTCCTTCAAAGATTCCTTTCTAGCACTACAAAAATTACCTGTGACAATCAAATATCTTTGTTCAAGTCACTCCAACAGGACAACACTTCCACTTCGAATTTCACCAGAATTCTCAGACAGTTTCAGGTGAATTCCCAAACATTTCCGTTGAGAAAACATCAAGACCACCACCCTTTTCCTGACAGCTGTTCATCAACGTGTTAAAGACAAAACCACAACCCAATGTATTTAAATACCTTTATGGGTTAATTCCTGTTGTAAATCACAGAATGAGGGCCACAAATTAAGTCTGTAAAACAGGATCACACATGCACACATCAGTGTAAGACCCCCCAGACTCATACACAGCATCACTGCTCATCTTGCCTGTGGTCAAACACTGATGGAAAGAATAACCATCAACTCTCTCCTGTCAATAACCCACTGGCCTTCACCAGATCACAGGCTGTAAGGACTTCTCAGTGACAAGAGATGGGGGAGAATTTTTTATTTTTGTTGTTTTAATTCACAAACAAGCACAAATGGAGAAAGATATCATCTTAGAAAACATAAGCCTACAAGCACAGGCACTGTGCAGAATGCACCCTATCTAGCCATAACAGCTAGATAAATGTTGCAGGTATTTGGAAGGTTCTCTTTCTTTGGGATGCAATGTCATGGGATGCCAAGGAAAAATAGACTGAAGGGGCTACGGCATCAAGCTGCAGCCAAAGCATGGATTCCTATTTAGTACAGTGTCCATCAGGAGGCATGCTTCTTCCCACCATGTTCCTGTCCCTACCCACTCTGCAGTGTTCCCTCTCTTTTCCCTCTTTCCACTCCAGGGGCTGATCACAGCTATTTGATACATAACTGATTGGGTCAGTCAGCTGTATCTGCCCAGTCTGAGCCCAGCCCCAACAATGGGAGAGCGTAGCCCTGACAATGGGCAGAGTACGGTCCCAGCTGTACAAGAAGTTTTTATGCCTCTGGTTAGGTTCAGAGATCGCATGGGACTACAAAGCCACGGCACACTATGAGTTGCAAAAAACCCAGAGGCAAAAGTATGCAAGGTGTCTATCAGATGAAGAGGGAGCTGCAGCAGTGTCCCAAACCACAACCGATGCTAAAGGCAACTGCAGTAGCACTGGGATCCTGAGGGAAGCAGTGAGGGCACAAGAACAAGGCCAGCTTGTGGTGTCAAGTCTGGGGGAGAAGTATGAAAGTGAGAGCATAGCTGGCAGCCACTTACAGAATTTTATGTAGCTTGTAGGGTCAGAAAGTCTGGCAACAAAGGGTTTTCACTGCTGCTCTCTTATGTCGAGTGATATTTCCATCTCATGCATGATCACTGGTGCAGATCCCATAAGGTAAATCATGCCTTCACTGGCATTTGAGCAACTACACCATCCTCTTGCACGTGCAAGAAAAAAAAAGAGCTGCACAGCATACATTTCACTGTGTAGGAAATGAAGGGATAGTAACTCTATTTTTCCTATCAATAATGTAAGGTACTAGAATAATGTCTCCTCTTCAAAGCTGCATCCCCTGATGAAAAAGATTGCATCTGTTACTCCAGCAATGTCAAAGGGGTCACAGCTAACTACTGATGCTCAGCATTTGCACACACAGTTTGTACTTAAAGTTACTTGAAGGCACCATGAGTAGAGAGGAATTTCTTGTTACTGTAGCTTATGTGCTCAAATGAGCAGGCAAGATCAGAAGAGGCAAAAGGAAGAAGCCAACAGATCAACCACAGGGGGTGGGCTGTTGGCTGCATCATGACTGTACTCAATCTGTCTGGTCTGTCACTTTTCAACCACCAGAAAACTTGGAACAAAATATGTACAACCCAGCTTCCCAAGAACGGGGATCGTAGGGGATGATGCACAATTTACCTGCCTAACCTTACCATGCTTGTGATGATGTACAGCTATAAAACTTAAATGACCTGCTACTAACTTAAGTCACAGTACCCAGAGAATCCTCATTTGGAAATGGATGCCAAATGGCACCGCAGATCTTCACACTCCTTGGGATCACAAGAGCCCACAACAAGACATTGACTATGTTGGTTTATAGAAAAGATGCTCATTGATAAATCTAGTTTGCTATTCTCCATTAAAACAAGCCTTAACTTTGCCATATTGAATATTTTTGGTTTACATCAGGTTTAGCAAAGTACCCACTGAAGTAGAAAATACTCCCTTTTTTAATACATTGTTTTCCTTGAGTTCTGCTTCCTGTAATGCCAGTCTGCTTGTTAAAAAACACACATAAGCACCTGCCTTGTTATCTGCATCCATACACAGCTATATTTTATGACTTCATGCTCCTTTTTTCTTTTTTTTCCCCATTGTGATAAAATGCCATATACTACTTTATCTCTAAAAAAATTCCCTTCCAATTAGTATTAAGACAATCACAAGCCAGAGACTATAGGCTAAAGTTAATGGGTGATTATCCAATCTGAAAAGTGCAGTTTGCTAGAGGACTAAGGACACGACAATTTTACCTGAACCCAGAGAAAGAGATTTGCCACCACTACTCCCTAACAATTACTAATGGCATATTTATGAAGAATTAAAACAGAGAAGATATCTATGGAAAGAACTATTTATATACATCCTACCCTTAATCAATCTTACACTATTGGTAAATACAGACTTCCTAGTAAGCTACACATTGGGTTTTCCTGTGCACCTGAGTGCCATGCTTTAGAACAGAAGAACCTCTGGAGGCTAACAGAATCTGTGCACACTGGGGGAAAACCTCCATGAAATCCTGCCCGGCTCCACCAACATCTGCAAGCCGAATTTGCCCACAACTTTTTAAAAACACAAGAAGATTGATGTAAAAATGCTGAGCCTCGTCCTTTCATATCTTACTCTGAATTCTGTTTCAAGATTTAGATGATCGCTCAAAAATGACAGTATCAAAATAACAAAAATTAAAATATTAAATAAAAAAAAAGTTTTGTTTTGTTTTTTTTCCTACTTCCCTGTGGACACATGATAAAACTACACCATGGCAATGTGACAGACTGAGTGTGTACTGAGCTGGAAAGTGATGATACTTGTAAGCTGGAGCTGCGCAGGAGCAGCAGGACCCAAAGGAGAACGCAGCAGCCCCTTCTGATCCCTGTGCTGTCTGTGTGCTACAGAACAAGAAATTTCATGGTACCAAGTAAATTACTTCAAACAAACAACACAATTTTTCAAAACAATACCACTTGTGTGCTGTCAGCACAGCACAGCTAAGGGCAATCTCACTAGCCACACAGATGGACACTGAGTCAGGCAACTCAACCTTCTCCATGGCTCCAGGACTACATGAGGCAGTTTAATTTAGCAGATGAAACAAGAATCTGGTTTCGAGTCTCAGGACAACCTCTGCCTTTCATGCCTCTCTCCCTGCCACTCCTCAAATGTGTTGGTGTGGCTGCCTGGCTGCTTCAAAGCTCAGCTACCTTGAAGGTAGGCAGTTAAAAGGCTACGAAGCACCACACCAGAGAGATGCCATGAGCTGCTTGCAAGGTGCCAGGTGATTTAAATTCCCAGAAGAAGGTCTCTAGCAGTGGAAGATTTTCAGGATTTCACAATATGGCAAGATGAAATCCTAAAGAAGTAGGAAGAGAAATTAATAGAAGCCAATGGCAAATGAGGTGGGGAAAAAAGGAGTGCAAAAGATCACCGATTCTATGAATAATTGAAATGTCATGATTAATTAGTGTGAGCCTGAACTTCAATTGCATAATGGATTCATTATCTAATGAAACACCAAATGTACTCAAACTATAATACTCTCCCCTAAGACAGGACTCAGAATGCCAGCTGACATTTTGTTCCCAAAAAGCTTCCAGTATAGACATCTATGTATAACTGTTCATGGCAAGCCACTTCCAGTTGCAGAATAAAACTGTGTAGGTAAAATGTTATAGATCCTAAGCTATGAATGCCCTCTCTTAACAGTCACAGAGTAATAAAATGGTTGAGGAGAGCCAAATGAACATTTTAAGCTATAATTACTTTCTGATTGTGAGATCACTGAATGTATCACTCCTTATTACACATTAACATCTTAATTATACTGTGTGGGCAAATGAATCAGCACTTTAAGACTGATGGGTTGAGTTCATGTTAAAGAACGTATTTGACTTTTCTGCCTTTTTACGTCAAGTTGGAATTATTTCATAACTCTCAGGTGATAAATACTTGTGTGAAGCTTAGCAGATATAATAACAGATCAATGACAGGAAAGTATTACTCTTTGCTCTTGGAAGTCTTCTGTGGCAACACATTTCTTGGAATGAAATTTTATATACTTGCTGGAAATTAAAGAAACAGCTGTAGGGGATGCTCTTAGGCCTTGTTGTTTCAAGCCTTAACAAAGATCGAATCACTTGCTTTTAAAAAGGTATTCATTGCTGCCTACTTTTCCCACTTATCTCCTGCAACCTCTTCATATGATGTAGACTAAAAAAGGCTCCAGTCCCTTCCCTGAGCAATATAACCTGATGGGAAATATAAACAACATTTGGTATGCAAATCTATGCCATTTGAAACAGTAAAGAAAACATTACATACACTTACAGTGCATATGTAGTACCAACAAAAAGTAAGTTAAAAATGAAAGGCATAAGATGTAAGATACATCATAATCTTCAACATCATTTATCACTATATTTGGGAGAAATTGTCTTGGCAATCTACAGAAGAATGCACTCGAACTGGCTTGAGATATGCCAGTTACTTCTCAGCAAACGTATCTGCAAAATGATTTTTTTACCACTACATAAGAACACGAAGAACCACATTACAGATGCTAAGGAAAATGCTCCAATACACGCGAATGACTACTTGTGAAGAGTTCTCCAAAGTTATATAATTTGTTTCTAGATTAATTATTAGCATGCATTAGAGCAAAAAACATTTTTAAGAGTCTGGGATTATATTCTATCAAGTCTCAGTCACATTTTTTGAGACAACATCAACAAGCATTCTGTTTAGCAAGAAAACTCTTTCCAGTAGCAGCTGATTCAATCCTCCATATGATCTACACTAGAAAAAAAATATACTCTGAAAGCTTAAAATAACCTGAAGTGGAAATACTTTGCCTTCCTTGGGTAGAGAGACCCAGACTAAAGTCTGTTCTAAAGACTGGTTGTGAACAGAATACCTAGGCACCTTTCGTGATTGCAGTAGGTTTTCAATAAATCTGATATAATCCAACGGAAAATGTTTTCAATGCAAAACGGCAATTTCACAATATTTGCTGATCTATTTTTCTCCCATATTATAAAAAACTATGATCAAAGTGAAACAGACAAGTGCCCAGTTGGAGCCATACCCTGACTCTATCCAGTAGCTAATGATGGATGCTCCTTCAACTTAATTCTCCAGTATCAGATCAGAGAAAATGTCGTCTTGATCTCAGGTTAATTACACTGATCACCTCAATGATTACAATTCAATTCTTGCAATTCAATCTTGATAATAGCATCTGGTGACTGCAGATGGTGTCCTTGTCCAATTGAAAATCTCATTCTTATTTTGCAAAGTGTAAATCTAACCTGTGGCAACAAAAGCTTATCAGAAGCTGATAGGCCTTTAAGGAACCGCCTTGCAAAGATAAGATTCAGACCACCAAGACACCTTTCTTCCACTTTTAAGGGTGTTTATTTGGTTCTGTGTACTGTGATCTTCAGTCTCATTTGAGGTTCATCCAAATGCTCCCACAACTTAGTAGGCAGAGAAGTTGTAATTAGGCTGGGGAAGCTGTGCTGACAATAAAGTCAGCAAGGCAGAAATAAGCATGTAAACCTGAAGAGACCGTTCAGCAAGGAACATGCTAGTGGCTTTGCAGGGTTGACAACTGTTGCACAAAGCAGCCAGCAAGACAGCTGCTGGCAGCAGATACCTGGGCACTGGGGAGTCCTAGAAGAGATATGTTACAGGCTCCAAAGTAAGACAAGGGGGGAGGAGAATGAAGCAGAGCATAACTGGAAGTTGCTTTTTCCAGCTGACCCTCTGTCACAGAGCAGGTTCCCAGGAACTGAGAGGGGTCACAACAGATGAGAGGCATTTCTTTGGTTAGACAGCTTAAAAGGAAATACAGATGTGAGCAGAGGAAGTGCCCCAGTGGCAGTTTAGCATCCAGCTTCACAAACTCTTGCTTTTCAGTGGCATTTAGATTACCCCATTGTGTTAAACCCCAGGAAACTAAGGCTGTGTCTCCATGCACAACTGCCCAGTGACACAAACACAGAGCAATAATCATGGCACAAAGAATTTTCAAGGAAAGAAGCCAGTAGAAACTACTACTAAAATGAACCAATCTGATTAATATACACAAGATAGGGCTACAAAGAAAAACAACATACTTCCAGAGCAATTACTCTTTACGAAAAAATATTAAAGGGGTTGAAAAAACCCCACAAGATAAATTAGCACAAGGGGATAGCAGTTAAAATAGAGTACCTCAGCAGTTATTAATTCAGATCCTTGTGCTTTGAAATATGCTAGCTCTATAATAACAGGACCTTTAAGAGGCATGCAGAAGTAGAGTAACTCATTCAGAAAAATGAAAGAAAAATAAAATGTGTAACCGCATATAAAAGAAACCAAAAAAGTTTAAAACTTCCAATCAAAAGCTCTAAACCTAAAAGTGAATGCTTGACACCACAAAACCACAATCTTCTACTAAAGAAATGAAAATTGTGACTTATCAATGCATTTCACAAAATAGCAAAAGAGACAGCAAGTATGGAATAATTAGGAGATTGATATGCAGTTAAGCAACTTTAAAAGACATTTAAGTGACCTTCCAGAATCCAGACACACTGAGCTAACTATAAGCCACTCAGGCTTGCCAAAGAAACTGGCTGATCAGTAATGCTGGTTTTGCTGTGTCAATGGTTATCAGACCTGCACACTGCCACTTGCATAGCTGAGAGCTAAGTACACACACAGTGTACTTCCCATTTGTCACCAAAGGTGTCAGGCAAAGGTGTCATAAATGTTTACTGTACCAAACCACTCACCGCTAAAACCACATCCTCACTTTTAATATTTTAATCCATGAGCAGCTCCAAATAACTGTAATTTCTTTTTCATCAGCTTGCCAAAAAAAGTACCTTTTTTTTTTCTTTTCTTTCTGTCACTGAATGCCATAATACTGGGCTAATAATGGATTTTCTTTCTATATTTAGATATCGTTATAGCTCTAAAAGCTCAACATGTGGTAGACTAAAACAGTCAGACACAGGGCTCTTGTACCACAACAGCAAGATTACCAGGTTCCCATCAGGACCTGCTTTTAGCTCTGCTGGCTGCTACTGCCATTAGAAGCTGAGGAAAAGACTAGCCCAAGTACAACTTCGGTAGCCCTGCTTCAGATGAGGATCCCCCAAGCAAGTGAAATCTAGCAGTGTAAAGCTTCAATGCCATCTTGTGCTGGCATCATTTCCTTAATTAAGAGTTTAAAGCCAGATGGAGCCATTAGATCATCTAATCTGACCTCCTGCCTACTACATGACGTGTCATTTTACCAGTAAACCTCATATTGAGCCCAGTAATTTAGGTCAGACTGAAGCATGTCAGAACTGAGAAGACTGCTGTGTGCCAAGGCAGTACCTTTTGTACCCACTGTTCTTGCGCCATCCTGTATCTACGTGCACCATGATAGTTACAACTATTCCAGCAGACGTACATGCTCCACCAGGATGTAGACACCAAGCAAGAGCCTCTGTTTTCTAAAGAAAAGCTATACTGAAAGATAATGTTACACTGTTCATCATAAACAGTTACATGTTACCACTTGTCTCCAAATGAGAGTTGGAAAAACTGGCTATTTTTTAATATGCTTGTGAGCTACATCAGGCCCTCAGCTGCCAGTAAAGGACTTTGCAAATTACATGTGTTACATCTAAACAACAATCAGCACATTTTCATTTTGAAATAACTACTCTGGAGCATCCCCAAGGCTTACCAGGAAGTCAGGTAATTTATTTATTTTTTTTTTAACCACAGAGTACTTTTCCAAAGTCATAAAAAAACTCGCTGTGTAAATTCCTTTTCTGAGGACATAAGATGATAGCAAGTTGTTATCACAACTTGATGTAGCAGGCTGAAATCCTTTTAAGAGTTCTCTAACTCTTACTCAGCAAAAAACTTTAGCCTGCTTGCAGTTCAGCAGCTTGGGGAGAAGTGAGCCTTCAAAGTTCAGGGGGCTGAAAAAAAATTATTTATCAACACTTGATAAATAAAAGGAACAGCTCTGAAGAAAAAAAAAATCTGCATTTCTCAGTGAAAATAAACACTAGTCTTTATCAGACATGAAATTTAGCTGGGCAAAAAAACCTAAACCAAGGCACAGCTGCTCAATACTGAGTGTGCAGAGATTTTCCAGTCAGTCGGTCATTCCACCCAAGGAGAAAAGAAAAGAAAGCGAGAGCCAAAAGAAAGTATTGCAATGACTGCCTCCAAGATGAGAATAAACCGCTGAGGTCACATTTATTCTAAAGGAAAAGAGGTCTTTATCAGCAGCACCAGAGCACGACAGGAAGAGACTGAAACTCGGTTCAATAAAACCCTTATTTTAAAGACAAGAATACACTAGCTCTTTGTGTGTCCCCTCTGAGGTTATACAGACAAGTTGACTTTGGCAGAGCTACCTGATACAAAAAGCAGGAGTTGTGAAGGGAAAAAAAAATCTTGATTAGCTGGGCAATGATCCAATAAGCAAGACACTGGAGGCTGCAAGTTCACAGCCGAAGAAGCTCAGGTAGAAATAATTTATAGCAAATTAAGTTAGGTCATGATAATGAAATTTAAAGACACGTGGGACATGATTTATTTTACTAAGGCTTGTTAAAAAGTGAAAACCAAGCAGAGCTAACAGGAGGGCTAATTTAACTCTGGTTGCAGTTGGTTCTGGCACCAACATAAACTTGACATACTTGGAATGGGAAAGAGAATACAAGAATAGGACTTTTTTAAAAAACTTTTTAACAGCATTTTTCCAAATTGCAGAGGAAAGCAGGGCAAATTCCCTTCTGTGAATCACTGCTGCTTGTTTCCGAATTTTAAAACACCCTGGCACACAGCCCTCATGGCAAATGCAGTGGAAATACCTGATTGCAAGCACTGGGAAGGGATGGAAACCAACACCCGCACTGAAAAGCTCCTGCCATCGAGAAGCAGGAGGGAGGATGGAAAAACCTAATGGGAGAAGGTCTAATAAGAGATGCAGTCCCCTTACAGGTCACTAGCAGCAATGGCAGGAGGGATGCTGCCATCTTTGAGGACTTTGCAAGTTACCTCAACAGGTTTTCCGGTGGCAGCCTGGGCTTTGGCTTCATTTGGCGACAGATGCAGTGCCATTACGTTCTCAACTGTCCCTCCTGCCATCCACGTTTCTCATGCTGTGAAAAACACCAGGTGAAGGGGAAAGAAGAAAGAGCCACTTTATAATGGATGAAGGCAGCAGTTTGTAGGAGGGGGAAAGAGAGAGTACTGAAAAAGTGTTAATATTAAAGTAATAAAGCTTGTGGCCATTTTTCAGCCTGAAATGCAAAACACCATAAAACAATGCTTAAAGGCATTCACTTCTGTTCCAAACCACCTGCATGCTAAGGCACCCTGCTACTAGCACAGAAGTTGTTTACTACCAGTCTCATTTCAGTCTAACTCCAGGAGAGCCATAAAGCTGAATTTTTTTACTCAGTACAAAACCCCAAGTGGCCTCAGGTTTTCTTTGGTATGCCAAGCCTCACTGTGCCACTTGCAATTCCTGCCCAGTCACTAACCCACTCATCTCAAACAAGACGTATAAAAGTCAAATCAGAGCAAAGGGAATCTGTGCGTGGAGCATGGCACACATAAACTCTCCTTCTCCCCTTCTTCTCCTCCGGTTCTTGAAGCAACAGCTACTTTCAGTGAGGTCTGTTGAGCACAACTATGATGGTGGCTTTATCTGCCAGTAAGCGTCAGTTGTGTCCTACACTTACCCAAAACGGTCTGGGCATTGGTAGGTAAAATGACACTTCTATTTCCTCTCCTAAAACAATTCCTTCCAAAAAAAGTAAGGGAAAAGTAATGAAATATAATGGCAGAGTAAATAAACAAGGGATATTGTTCTGAAATTAAGATAAATTTTTACCTGTTTGTTTTGTCACTTGCCTCTTTTTTTTTTTTTTTGGGGGGGGGGGGGGCCAGTGGTGGTGTTTGTTTCTTTGGTTTGCCTTTTTGTTTGCCCCAAAATAAAAGCATATGAATTCAAAGTCACTCACTTTTTTCTTCTGTCAGAAACAAACCTTAGGATTTAGGGGCTTTTTATAGAGATGGCCCAGGTACAATGGAAGTCTTTGTCTCACTGGCAAGACTACTAATTCAAGGACAAAAAGGCTAGAAGAGCAGTGATAGCTACAGGAACGTTCAAAGCTGTCAGAAAAGCCTGTGGAATTGCAGGAAGAGCAAAGAAGGAGAACCAGAAATTACGCCTGTGCTCTCACCGTGAAGGGAGGAAGCCAGATGTGGGAGTTTCACATGAGAGACCACATTGTCTCACAAGCTGATGGGTGAACTCCTCACAACCTGGAGCGTCGTGAAATTGCCTAGCCTTAACAAATTCTATAAATTATACCATCTTTCCGGGAGTTACATGACAAACCATGAAACTGCCCACCATCAGCAGCATCAACCTCCTATTGACTAAAAAGATAGAGAGAGACACACTGCTGTGGCCACCAAACCATACAGTGGTACAGTCTTTCCCCATATTTAGACATCTTCCCAGTGAGAGAAAAAATAATGAAAAGCACCCTGTAAACCGTCCTCCTCCTTTCAAAGACACCTTTACCTCTTTTATGCATTCAAATCTCACATCTGAATACAAGTCAAGATTCCGGGACACCCAAAGAAGTCCAAATGGCCTATGCAACATTCTTACCAAGTCTCAGGCTACATACTATGAAGGATGGCAAAACAAAGAGCAAAACAAACTGTATCCCTTGGGAGCAGAATTTTCAAATCCTTTTCCTCAAGCTTCCCATCACAGGAAACATTATGTTACTCATTCTCCTTTCCTTAGTTGCCATAGATGCAGTACCACAGTGCTGCGGCAACAAGCAGCCACCTCCATAAGCTGGTTCACATTTGAGCACTCCCTGCTTCCCTTCTTGCTTTCAGTTAGGCAAAGGTATCCTCCAGTTCCATTCTGCCCCTTCTCACTGGACAGCGAGGATAACAGACTAGTTCGTGCACAACAAAACAGATTAAACTTCCGTAATGAAGTGCTGCCATACACTTTCAGTGCCACTTGTTCTGGTCCAAAGACAGTTTGCCTGCATCCCAAAAGGATGCTTCCTGAAAATAACATATTTTCCATCTCTTGCAGCTACAAGGAGAAACCCATCCTTGAAATCCTACATTTCAAACCTTGCATCCTTTGTTAGCCTGAGGAGCAGCCCAGTGTTAAACCTCGGTCAATGCAGTGCTGTTGACCCATATTCAAGTCGCTCCCTGATAGATGAGAGAGATGTGTACGCAGTAGGTGTTTACATGGCAATGGCCACATGTTACTGCACCACCAGAGCTCTCACGGTGCTCTGTGCTCAAAAGTGTCTCACCAGAGCACAGAAGAGAGAGACACTCATAGCCATGTTATCAGCAGTCGCCCCCATACTGCCACCACAGGGGACATGTCCTCACCAACAGGACTGCAGCAGGCCTCAGCCCCATGCCTGTGCTATCCTGTTCAGTCCTCAGCTTCTTGCTACCAGCCTCATTGCTGCTTTCAAAACATCAGAAGAAACTGTCGGTAAAGACAGGAAAAAGAAACTACGTTTGCAAAAACCAGTGGATGTTATCCACTGGATGTCATTGAGAAGGGGCACAAGGAGGTATCTCTTTGGCATGAAAGTGTCAGTCACAGCTCTAGGGGGAACACTCCTCAGTTATGAACTCTCAGGTTAAAACCACTTTTTCCCATGATCATCCAAAGAGTGTCCAAGGCACCCTGTGAAAGGAAGGCTAGAGTGAGTGACATGCACCACACTGAGTGTGAAGGGAAGGGATAAACAGAAGTAGTTTCCTCATTTGCACAGATATCCCAAAGGATGCAAAGTGTGTGTGCTACTGACCACAGCACAGCTGCCCTATGGCAAGCTAGGAGACTACAGGCTGGCAAGCCAGTGGTTCCTTGGAGCACAAGCCTTAACAGCCCTGAAAAGTCACTTCACCTGCTTTCCTTTTTATTAGGATATACAAACTCTCTTCTCTCTTTCCACTGAAAAACTGTCATCTCGCAAATAACCATTCCAGAATTCTTCAGAGTTGCACACTAAAATGTACTTTGGCAAGCACCTCTGCAAACAGGAAGAAAAGAGCAAGTCTATCATCAACTCAGAGGGTGTGTTACAACTTCAACTACAATATTAACCAGATCATCATTTTGTATCATGATGCTACTTTCACAGTTTTATAAAAAACTTCATTAAGAATGAGCAACTAATTCTCCATGCATGATTTAAGCATCTGCCTTAATAAGGCAATCATTTATTCATAACCAAAGAAACACTAGCTTTCTCTTAGAATCAATGTTAGTAGTAAGATAAGAGAAAAAAGATTCTGTTTATGACCTGCAAATAATTATCATATTTAAAGTTACTAAAGTATTTCCCAGACAAAACTCTATATCCTATCTTTACTCATTAAAATAGGGCATAACTCAAAGTTGAATGGTGGATGCAGAAAAAACGAGAAAAAAAAAATTTAATATTGCTCCCTAAACAGTGGCCTCCTTTAAGTAATTTCTTATTTCTGCTGTATTTTTCATAGCATTTGTAACAAATGGATTACTAAAACTTTAATGGATATTTTAAGATTATTGGAACATACATATTTTCTTCTTGGATTCTGTGAAAATCATTTTTATAAAATATTACTTTTAAAAAACTTGAAAAACTTTTTAAGAATTGTATAAAACATTATACAATATGAAAATTTTCAATCAAAATAAAACATTTAAATAACGTTGCCATTTTTCTGTCTTTCTAAAAAGATGGTATTTTTTCTTCAGCAGTTCTTCCACTTGGAGCTTTCTCAGTCAGCTCCCTTCAAAACTAAGAGAAGGTGCTTCGTTGGTGCACTAAAGGTTACAGCCCCTTATGAACAGGTGAAAAAAGTGGCCCCACTGAATGCAGCTTGGCTGGGCTCGCTCAGGATCTCAGTAACGATCTGAAGCAGAACTCAGATGGTTGTGGTTGAGATCATACAACATGCTCTTAAGACAAGACACCTAACATTGCAACTCTGACTTAACAAGATGTCATGACAACAGAAGATATGCTGAGGAAAATAAATGACTTTTTTTGCATAACAGTGCCAGCAGAAAGCAGCCCAAAAGTTGGTACAGCTACTCTAGGGAATAATTACTGCAACCCCTGCAGCCTCCTACCAGTTTTAGGGTGGTACCAAAGTTCTTATGCAGAACCATTCTCACTTGCGTGCAGGATGAAAAGCAACTCTGGCGGACCTTCACATGATGCTATGCTGAGTCCTCAGTGCTGTGCAACCCCCAGAGAGTCACTGGCTCTTCAAGGAACCCTAAGCAATGGAAAGGCTTCTAAAAAGTTATTACCGACTTAAAGCTGTCAGGGCCATGCTGGAAGGGTAGATGAACACTGCCAAAGATGGGTGGCTCCTCAGCTCTGCCTCCATTCAGTGGGGATGTCCAATGTCTCTTTGGAGGGCAAGACTGACTAATCTATGCTCCCCACAGATGGCTCAGCAGGAAAGGGATGATCTGTGCTTTGCACCCCCATAAGTGGTGAGATACCCAAGCTGTGGCTGGGCTTGGAGCTCAGAAGAAGCCAGGAGACAGAATCCTGCCTCCCACTGATGGCTGCACCTGAGAAGCAGCAGCTTCACTTTTTTTTCTTCCTTCTTTTTCCCCATTTGACAACTGCACATAAAACACTCGTAGATTAGGACTGTTACAGCCCTGCAAGCTTAAAGCAACCTCACTTGGGCACAGATGACAGCTCTCAGTGGCAATAAGAATGTGACTGCAGACTAATTCACCTTGTTGTTCTGACACATGAAAACCACCTCTGAAATCACAGCACTGTTTGTAGTCACTCCTGTTACACATCTCTGCGCAGTCAGCACTCAGCCAACACACACAAGAAGCATACAGAAAAATCTTGCACCTTTTTGGTAGATTCATATTGCTTTGTGCAACAGAATTTTTCTTTTTTAGTGTAACCATGGAGAGACATTAATAGTTTAGCTTTAAGTACAGGTATATCAACAGAGTCTAAATTTATTTAATACACAAATTCTCCACGGAACTGGTTTGTGCTTAAAGCACATTAGATAGCTAGAAGGACAGACTACTACCAGAAAAAAAGGCTATCAATTTAAAAACTATTTATTCCTTCAATATTCTATTCTCAGAAATCCCAGGCCCCTGCAATCAGTTATAAAGTCTGGAGCCATAAAGACTTGCCATCAGTAGAGGAGGATCCAGTTAAGGGACATTTAAACAAACTGGACATACACAAGCCCACGGTTCTAGAGGGGATGCATCCACAAGTGCTAAGGGAGTTGGCTGACGTTAACAGGAGGCTATTCTCAACTGTCTTTGAAAGATCATGGGGATTATCAAGGACTGCATGAAAGCCAGTCCCATTTTCAGGAGAGAGGATCCCATAAAATAGAGGCAGGTCAGTTTCACCTCCAACCCTGGGAAGGTGATAAGCAAATAGATCTGGGAACAATTTCCTTAACATATGGAGTAAAATTAAATGATTGGGAGTAGTCACCATGGATTTATGAAGGCAGAAATCACATCTGACCAACCTGATAGTTTTCTGCAATGACATGTCTGGCTCATCTCACTGAGATGAGAGAGAAGTGGATGTTATTTATCTTGACTTCAGCAAAGCTCTTGATGCTGTCTCCCATAACATCCTCACTGAGGAACTGATGAAGAACAGACTAAATGAGTAAATACTGAGGTGGACAGAAAACTGGCTGAACTGCTTGGCTCAAAAGGCTGTGCACAGCAGCACAAAGTCCAGCTACTCATTAGTGGAGTACTGCAGGGGTCAGTACCGGGGCCAACATCATTCAACGTTTTCATGATTGACCTAGAGGATGGGAAGGAGTCCCCAGCAAGCTGGCTGATAATACAAAACTGGGAGGAGCAGTTGATACCACCAGGTGGGTGTGCTGCCGTCCAGAAGGACCTGAACTGGCTGGAGAAACACGATGACAGGAACCTCATGAAGTTCAACAAAGGGGAATTCCAAGTCCTGCACCTGGGTATGGATAACTCCATACACTACTATATACTGGGGCCTGTCCAACTGGGAAGCAGGTTGGCAGAGAAAGGCATAGGGTCCTGACAGACTCAAGGTTGAACATAAGCCAGAAAGGTACCTTCGGGGCAAGGGTAGGAAACAGCATCATGGGCTGCATTAGAGAGAGCATCGCCAACAGGTTAAGGGCAGTGATCCTCTGCCTTTACTCAGCCTTGGTGAGACACCTCTGCAGAGCTGGTCCTGGGCTTCCTGGTACATGAGAAACATGGACTGAAACAAGTCACCCCCTACTGTGACTTATCGCCTACTGTGAGGTTGGTCAAACCTGGAACAGGCTACCCAGAGAGGTTGTGGCATCTCCATCTAGGCCTGCTGGACAACAGGCTCTGAGCAACCTGCTCCAGGTAAGCCTGCCTGAGCAGGCAGTCCACAAGAGTGGACTAAGCAATCTCAAGAGATGTCTTCCAGCCTCAGCCATTCCATGATTATTTCCAATCATGTTAAACAAAATAGCTGAAAGAAAGACAATTAGAGAAGAAAATACTTGAAAGCAGCATAACTTAAGATAGAGGTAATTCTAGGCTTTGCAGCGTAACTTTTAAATCCTACTGAAGTACATTTTTATTTCCTGTTCATGTTGCACATGGCTGTACAATCTGTGTTATCTGTCAAGAAGAGATGCACTTTCGTGGAGTTCTTCACTTGTAACAGGGAGTTATAAACATACCTCAAACCAGAATTTGGCTGTAAATATGCGGAAAGGCTATACCACTGTATGGTTTGGTGGCCATATCAGTGCATCTCTCTCTACCCTATTAGTCAACAGGAGGCTGATGCTGCTGATGGTGG
Source organism: Cephalopterus ornatus (assembly GCA_013396775.1). NCBI lineage: Eukaryota > Metazoa > Chordata > Aves > Passeriformes > Cotingidae > Cephalopterus > Cephalopterus ornatus. The sequence continues at coordinate 198,425 of VZRE01010698.1, forward strand.
GCAGTTTCCACTAGGACTACAGCAGGTAAACAGATTCAATTACAGATGTTCTGTTTTAAAAATACTAATTCTAAGACACAGTGTAAAACATTAATTGAAATTATGCTCTTTTCCACAAGAACAGTACTTCCTGAGAAATAGTTATGTTAGCAAAGTAACACTGAATAGACACAATTATTGTATTGTCCTGTGACACTAAATCAAAATAGTATTTCTCCTTTTTAATTCATACTAACATCCAAAAGCAAAGGACCAAAATTTCATATATTTATTCGTTTTTGTAACAGAAGTCAACAAATTGAATTACTGAATTGATAGCATGACAATATCCTCAATAAATATGCATAAACTTATTTGGAAGCTCCTGAACGGAGAAGATTTTTAAATGACAACAAGTCATACACAGTCAATTTATTTTGGTAAACAAATTCCTAAATACCTAATGGACCAATTAAGTGATTAACTGAATTCAATGCATCCAACACTAACTTGGTTGCCTACTTTCATACAAGTTTTTTTAAAAGCACTGCCCTTTAAAGAATATGAAAAAAAACCCAAAAAAAAACAAAAGAAAAAGAAAAAACATTTAACCCTTTTTTTAAATGCTTTTGGGCAGCAAAAGCCGGCAAGAAAACAAGGGGAAAATTTCACTCTGTTTTCTGCACCCAAATTACAGAAGACAGTCCTGCAAAGTGTAGCTAGAAGGCTTCAAAACAAAGCAAACCCAACCCACAGAACTTTGTCCCTACTCAAGTATCTTGTAAGCTGTTCCAGGGATTTCAGAAAGAGCTGAACTGATCCACAATAGAGCAAGCTTTCTAAAATTCCACCTTTTGTTACTAATTTCAAAATGTCAGTCAAATGATTTTTAATACAAAATACATTTTTCCATCTTTCATTTACAATCCTGTCTTAGAACATCTGAGGCCAATTCACATCCCTCTACACAGATGTGACCTATGCCAGGGGAAGAAAAACCAAATCCATAGGAATAAGCCACCAAGGCTTTCCCTGAAGCCTCTGGTTGGGTTTTGTAGCCTTGAAAGAAAAAAGGATATTATTATGCTGGTCCCCAGCTTGCCAAACCAAGAGTCGCTTGGTATCTTGTGATTGCATTCACTCACGGATTCTCTGTGCCTTTCTTTTGCTATCTTCCAGCAGAGCCAGCACAACTGTTTTCATCTCCTGGTATCATTCAAACATTCTGTCAGGCTATTTGCTTAACCTAGAAATCCCAGGGGCTTCCGGGAGCCCAGGCTCTGAGGGAAAGTTCGAGCACCGCAAGACATTGAAGAAGCAAGGCAGACCACATCTGCTCAATACTTCTACACGTCCAGACAATCTGCAGGTGAGAAGGGGAGCACTTCTGCTCACCCGCTTTTTTCCAAAGCCACGGAGGGAGTCAACCATGAAGATTACCTCTACATGTAAGCAAAGGAACTACATCATGGGATCATGTAGTTCATGCCTTGAAAAAAAAAAAACATCATCTCAATTTTCAAGTTCAGACTAACAGAAATACCTTTGAAATTCATGGCCTGATAGCACTGATAAGCAGAAAAATTCCTTTTAAATGCCCTGAACAGTTCGATTTCCCATTTCAAGGCAAGAAGTTTAAATTCTTCTTCTGTTTTACTCTAAAGAGAAGCTCCCTTAGGCACCAAGCCTAAAAAAGGCAGCCCACAACATTGCCCCTAGTCATTAATTTTGAGCACTAGCAACCACTGCTTAGAGATCTTCTCATGGTGGACAAGGGCCATGCATAAGAAATTCAAATGTAAATCAAAAAAAATACTACTTACTACAGTATATTCAAGCATGGCTACATAAAATAAGCACGATTAAACACTATGGCAAAGAGAAGAAATGAAGTGTAAAAATATTTTCCCTTACAACACCAAATGGAAGTCACACTCATTTAAGCAAATATTTTGCTATATTGATAGAAGCCAAATACACAGAGTCTTTTTTTTTCCAAAGCCCTCCTTTAGTCATTGCTTGTAAACTGCTGTGCTTATTTTGGTTTGCTTCATATAAAATGACACAAGAAATTTGTGTTCACATAACACTATCAATGAAATGCTCTTTGCTTTTTTACAAGTTGTTCGCAATGAACATTTTAGCCCTCTCAAATAGTGAAGAATACAATCAGCCAATCAAGTCTTTGTGCATGTCCTATGAGGATACTCATCCTCAGTAAAAACAAATTTCACTAGCCTTAGTCAGCAAGCTGTAGTGGCACGCAGTAAAACTATGACACACATGAAAAACTTACAGACTTGTTAATTGGTAGCAGGACACAATAGAATATGCTCGCTCTCCGAAAATTACCCAAATTTCCCAAACTGCCTTTGAATAGCTTCCCTTTTTCAACAGGAACTTGATGCTTCACGTTCAATCTATGCACACCATTTTCTCCTTCCTCCCTAAATTATAAACATTTTTCTTACATTTACTTCTTCTGAGATTCAGTAGTGACAGTTTCCTCCTTACACTCCTACATATATTTTGCACAAGCTGTTAAACAGAATTAGTCCATGCTTCACTTTCATATCAGTCACCATTGGCCAAAATAGTTTCTGCAGAATCTGGTATAGAGGAATCCAACTGACTTCACAGTTGCAAAAGCTCAACAACATCCAGGCTACTAAACTAAACAGAGAAGCAAAGTGTTTGTAAGCTATACTCGACCATGCAGCTGAATGCAAGGCTGTTTTTCCTGTGCTCTGAAGGAACCTAATTCACAGACTTCAGAGAAATTCCAGTTTTGACCCTTACCAACTGGCTTTTAACTTGTGCAAGCACGGTTTGGCAGCCAGGCTGAAGAAAGGTTTTCTGGACTACGGTCATGCAGACCCTCCAAATGGCCACAAGAAGCATTTACTAGGTGAAAACAGGTCCCAGGTGGCTGACAGGAAAGGGGTATGAACACAGCATTTGGAACACAATTTGAACGTGTCCAGCATAAACTCTATGCTGCCTTTAACTACCGTAAGAGCATACCTTACAAGCAGAGAACCAATAAAGCATTGCCTGGTGTCACTTCATTGTTGAACTCTGCACAATGCAATAACTCAGCAGGTTAGTTCTAAAGGATACCATCAGCAAGAGGGCTGGCTGAGATTTTTACCTAAATATGGAAAGAGATTATTTATTTACTTGAGCATAAAGGTACTCCTAACATTTCATGGCAAATCTTTACTGCAAATTCCCCCTTATCATTCAAAATCAGCATGAGCAAGTTAGAGTTACGTAGAGAAATGAAACTTTGCAGTCTTCACAGACCTAGCAAAGAAGAAAGATTGATGAAAGCAAATTCCCCAGCCCCCCCACCCCCCGCCCCAAAAGGCAAACTAAAATCTGATAATTCTTTCAGTTGCAGTTCTCCAATCATCTTTAGTCGTGAACAGGAGCAACCACTTTTGAGGTAACAATCTAAACTCAATGTTTGATATTTTAAAAATTAAATAAAAAATCAGAAAAGATACATGAAGAAAACAAAGTAAAACTTCTAGATTCTGGAAGATGAAATAATTCAAGTCTGAATGTCCTTCCTTTACCATGTGCTGGGACCACATGGCAGAAGTAGCAAAATCAAAATGTGCAGTATTTGAAACCCATGCCACAGAACAGACAAAAATGATAAAAAATAAAGAATAAACCTATTATGCAAGTGCTGATTTTTGCATGTGTTTAAATCTGGAGGCACACTACCACTTCCTGCAGAGCTTTCTGCCAAGTGCAGAATCCACGGGGAAAATGGCACAGCAATGACGCAGTGTGAGAAGCCTATCTGGGACATACTTAATGCTGTCCTCCGTGCGGAGGGTGCACTTCCAGGAATAAAGAGTTAGTCACCCTGTCTACCTCCACCACCCATCTTTTCATCTTCTGCATATTCTGCTCTGCAGAGACAGGCGTTCACACCTACAGGATGCTGCTAAGTCATGTGGGGACATGTCATGCAGGAAACTGCTCTTCTACAGAAAACTCCTGCAAATATAATGGACATCCCACTAAGATACCTTTCTTTACGGGGATTCCAACAGGTGGTTTTGCTACATCCTGTTCCTGAATGCAAGCACCAATCTGCTTCTGCACACCCTGACTTTTCTCACAAAGGTTAGAAAGGGGCAGAGACCATCTTCTTACATTCTTTGCATATACGGTGAGCCATAATTAAACAGAGAAATGATTAAAAATATTGGTTTAGAATCACATATTCATTAAAGTTGGAAAAGACCTCTAAGATCATTGAGTCCCACCATTAACCTGTCCACAGTCATGTACACCACTAACCCATGTCTCCAAGTGTCACATCCACTTGCCTTCTGAATACTTCCAGGGATCATGATTCCAGCACTTCCCTAGGCAGCCTATTCCAAAGCCTGGCCATCATTTCAGTGAAGAAATTTTTCCTAATATCCAATCTAAATCTCCCCGATGCAACTTGCGGCCATTTCCTCTGGTCCTGTCACTTGCTACCTGGGAGAACAGACCAACTCCCTTAGATACAGAAACAACTACTAGTTATAGAAACCCTTTCTTTTTTTTTTTTTTCCTGTAAAATAAGTTTCTCTGTGGAATTGTGATTTATGCTGAATGCTGTAAACATTTCTTGTTAGCTCACTCCCAAAGCTCATTTCAGAGTGGGATAAGATCATGGGCAGCTATCCCATGAAGGAAATGAATGAGTCATCAGTCTGCAAGTTAAAAAACAAAAAGAATCATAGATTCAGACCAAGGTAGAAATAGTAATGAATGAAACACCAGGTTCTAAATTACACCTCTGGAGAAAGCACCCTAGGACGGCAACTCATAAACATACCTGCCTAGCCCAGCATGAAAAAGCATATAGGGAATCCAGAGGGACACTTCAGAGAAAAAAATCCATGGAATTCAAGGGAGGGAGAAAAATCTCCCTGAAAAATATTTGAAGCAGCTGAAGAGATTCAATTACAGCGGCATACACCTCTGTAACTAACCTGATCAAGTCTTGTGTCCTATGTTCTTGCGGGTTGGCATAAAGATTATGGACTAGGAAAATGTATTTTTTACACAAAGTAAGTAATTCTAATTAATTTATAGTGAACTCTATTAGTTTTACTTCTACTAAGATCAGTACAGTTTTCCTCACAGAAGAAAAAAAAAACGTAGTGCAAATGCTTTCTCATTTTGTGTTCAAGTCGTTTCTTCTTTGACTAAACAAAGGCAGCAATCTCATAAAATGAGAATATGTCTCACAAGCCACACTGGCAAAAAAAGACCCAAAATCTATCTATGCAGTTTTGCTGCTCTAAATGCAAATAATCTAGGTAATAAGTTTAGATTTCTACCAAAGCAACTGAAAGCAAAACATGTCCCTAGAGATCTGTAGCCTGATTAGTGATGATAAGCTGAGATAGCACAGCCCCAGCTGCTTGATATTACACAAAGAAAGAGGTGGGCAGGTTCAGAGAACGCTGCACATATTGGTTTCACTCCTATTCACAATTTACCCCTACTATCTCACCCACTCCCTCTTCACCAAAGCATGAAATGACAGTTGCTTAGATTTAAGCTGTTCAATATTCAGCTACTGCCATCACAGATTACAAAATAAATTAACAAAATGCCACCATTCCACATAGTAATTCCCAAACTTCATGATAGCCCTATTTCAGATGTTTTGCTCTCTTCCTGAACTCTTCTGCTCTGTCTCCACCTAACCACCCACAGCACCTGCACGGTGTTGCAACCACAGTTCCTTCTTCCCTGCTCCAAGGCAGCACTGAGGATCGTTGTGGGCGCAGTACACATCAGGGGTATTTTCCCCCAAAACCTTCACCTGCACCTATACCTCACTGAGCGTTGCATTCAATTAATTACCCCCTTAGTTATTGCATGATACAGAGGTCATGCCTACCACTCTCCTGAAAACCCTATCCACAGCCAGTGCACAATTGGCGGAGCTAGTTTAGCCCTCGGTGAGAGACAGAAAAGAGAGAGGGAAGAAGGAGAGCCTGGGAATAGGGCCTTCAGCTCTGCTCTTCAGGAAATTTTCCCACATGGTGACTGCTGGCTCAGGTGCAAGATTCACAGGTTTAATTTTGGTGGTTCTCTTCCTACTAACACTTTAGCCCAGACACACTGCAACATACTGTGCACTGACTGCGTCAGTCTGGGCAGAGTGAACATGCTCTAAGTATCTGGCTGAGAAAGGTGAGGACCTCAAGGGAAATAATACCAAAAATGTATTAAGAGGATGAGTGCTCAAAACAGGGCAGTACGGGATGATATGCCATTTAAGGACTTGCAACACATACCAGCATATTCCAAACAGGGAATACTACTAAATTTTTATTTTGATACTTCCAAACTCATGATTCAACAACTTAATAGGAAGATAATTTTGAAGATTATTAAGACTACAACTCTTCTTCTCCAATCTGGAGCTGCTTCTTCACTTACTGATTTTTTAAGGTAGCTCAATTTCCATCTCTGTTTTGTGGCTTCTAATTAGCTTATTTCTTATTGTAAGTATTTACAGCTTGGGATTAGGAAAAGTAAAGGAATAGGTGATGAGCAGAAGGAACAAATCCTGTCTGTGCAGGATAACCACTCCAGGAGATGGACCACCTCATCTACTGGCATGATGGAAAGCAGATTGGGAATGTCTCCTTCCTGCTCATGAAAACACAAGGGGCTGTGAAAGACTGTCTTCCCACCAGATTGTGGCTGCATCACACCTACCACGCAGTGTCCTAGAGCACCCCTGCCACACACACAATTAAGTTCTGTCAAGCCTCTACTGACCACCTCTAGTGCCCAGCACATGGCACACTTTAATTTAGCATTAGCAAAATACCAATAGTCCCTGGAGAGACTTGGATTTAATTCTACTCCAAAAATATGTTCACTGTACTAGAAGCAAAGCAGTGATTAATAATTATTAACTGTCAGCTCTTTGAACATTTTCATAACTATACCTAATGTCTTGGAAAGGATGGCTCCCCTTCCCCAACACGAATGCCAGAAACAGCATTTTTCTGAAAAGGAAAACCATGCCAGACTGCAGATGTTAACTCCACATTTCCTTTCTAAACTATACAGATTCTGGAAGCAGAAGAAACAAGAATTCAGTATGTAAAACTGCAGTTCAAATATTTTCAGCAGCCCAGCACAATCCTTTTTCTTGTGAGTTAAAAACCAGATCTGCTACGAGGCACAGCATGTACCTCATGGCAATAGTGTATATTTCTGTTTCTGCTTCCTGGGAAGTCACTGCTATGTAAAAGGGTACAACTACCTTTACAGGTCAAGGTAAAAACCTATTGTCCTGAAATGTATGGAAAACGGAAAACAGATCTAGCAGCCTAAACACACAGAGCTATCAGAAGGGGTTGAGAGGCAGGAGACATCACCACCGATTTCCGCAGTTTAAATGGCACAGTCAATGCCTTTCTTCTCCATCTGACTTGATGTTTTCCTTGCTTTTCAGCCCTTTGGAAACCTCAGTCACAAGGAAGAAGATGTCACATTTCCCCTGGAACAAAATTGGCTTATGACACATTGTATAATTCCAAAAATACACCATGCATTAATTTGACACACTCCTGTCATCAAGACCTTAATTTCAAATATCTTCTTTTCCAGATACTATTAAAAAATTTCTCTGCCTCAGCTATCTAATTTGTAACACTTCAAGAGGGAAAGTGTCTTCCTTCTCATCCCAAGGTCCTTCACAATGGGAGATGCCCAAACCTCTGAGGAAAGTCTGCTTGAGTCTCTTCTTGGACATACTATGTTCTATTCCTAGCAAGTGACTGCTAGTGAGCTGCTTTTCTCGGCCAACATTTAGTATTTTATTTCCTATCATTTCTTGACTAATTTCTCCCCTCTTTTTCTGTGCATTAGTTTTTCCTCCTACTCTTGTGTTCCCATTATCTCTTTGCTTTCACCTTGGTTTTGCTTTCCAGATCCATGTGCCCCTCTTTTCCTTTACCACCAGACTACCATTCCTGCTACAAGTTATCTCAAATTCTGCAAAGGACTACAGTCATGACTTCTGTGCAATACTCTCTCTACAAGTCTAGGAGTGCTGCCTGGCAATTGTTAAGGTAGAACCCTAAAATTTAAGTGGAATATTTTCTGTAAAATAGATGTGCTTCTGCTACATAAACTTTATGTCCTCCTACCTTCTCCAGAATTACAGCAGCTTCTCTCTTGATTGTAAAAAGGCAGGGACAGAGACAGGATATATGGACACCCTGAAATGCTTTATATTATCTTCTGGTGGACAATTAACGGTAGTCTGTGAGCCAGAGAACTGTAAGAGATCCACCTCCTCGCAACTTTGCAATCTTGCTGGTGAATTCTACAAGTTATGCAGCAGTTCAGATAAGCTGCCATTCCATCTGCGCAACAGACCTCACCTGGTTAAATATTTCAAAAATCTTGCAGAAAGCAGAATCATAATGGCAGACTCCATATTAAAATGCAACAGACCTTTTTCTTCTGTTACCTATAATACTGAGCTCCCCCTGAAGTGACGTAAAATGAGGAACCTTTAACTAGGGAGAGGGTGGAGGTACAGCACTGTCAATGTCACTACAGGCAGTATTGTCACAATCTGACCCAGCTGTTTTTACGTTATCTCCCTCATCATGCATATTTTTCTCACCCTGTAACCCCATCTGTATGCACACACAAATCAAATGACCTGGTACTGTGTTTTTTTTACAGAATGTCCAAAGTTCTTATTCCCTGGTTTGAGTTTGATGATACACAGAATAACATGAGTGGGCCCCAAAAAACAGAAAACCACTCCAAACTGTAAACCAATGTTGCTGAAATCAAAGTTGTCTCTCTAAATCAGCCCTAAATTAAAATATCAAAAGGAAAGATGCTTCACAGAGATAATAAATTCTGGTAATTATTTTTCAGAGCCTTCAAAACACAGTCATTTGCACTTGTGAAAGACAATTACAAAACATTACTCTGACTTTATGCACCACCAAAGCAAAACAGTGAATGTGATGTACCAGTGTACTCCCTTTGCACTGCTCTCTGTGACTCTACAGAGAGTCTGGGAAAAACACAAACCAATATTCAAAATTTTAAAGATTTCCTTTCTGTGTCCTCTCCCACTGTTGTTTGTTCAATCCCTTCATGGTTTCACCATCAAAATTCAGAGCACCATTTACTGTCACAAAGCTGCATATCCTGGACATCTTGCTTTTAAACCAAGTTCCTTAGATGCGTACATCGCCCAAGAGAAAGCAGCAGCCCGGCTGAGCTATGTAAGAGAATAGCAGGCAGGGGATAACAATCTTAAGGGCATAACAATCTTAATATTTCTGGATGCAAGTTTAGGAAAGAGGAAGCAATGGCAGGTGCTGTTAGCTGCAAGGGACACCTGAGGAGTCACTCCATGGCATCGCACACATGAGCGAAGGCTGATCTTACTTTTCCTTCCCACATGCCTGGGCAAGCAGCCAAGCTAAATGCACACAGCGCCGGCATGGAGACTCAGCTCTGAATGTGCTCTTTATACCACATACATTGGTCAATTTGACCAAAAATACCTGTTAATTCTGCCCAGCACCAAAAAAATTAACAGAGCTAAAGCACCACTGCCAAGTTGGAGAAAATGACCTTGACTTGGGTGAGCAGCTCTAGCAGAAACAGAGGAAAGACTGGAAGATGTGTCTTCTTCGGTTCAAACATACTCTCAGTCATGTCTTTGACACAAACTACTGTTTTTCTGCCAAGTTTGCATAATCCTTTGCACAAGATATGTTTAACACATGATCTTTTAATGTATTTTTTTAAAAAAAGAAATACAAATATTTCTGCAGCTATGAAGTCTAAAAAACTTCAGATTGCAGATTTTACTCTGGCCTACTTCATTACACACTTTGCGTGCTTATTACACAAAAATGTTATCTAATTAAGTTTATTATGCTTTGTGGGCCTTTTTTTGGTTAACATATTTAATTAAAAACTTCTCAATTTATGTAATTTATTATGGCATGACCATTGTTAAAGAAGCTCACAAAAGGTACTGTTGGATAAATTCATGCAAAGGAGACAAAGCAGAGCAGAATGAGGGATTATGTTCTCAGACTTCTGAAGCCAAGAAGCCTGAAATAAATGCAAGTTGTGAGTGTTTGGAACAGACGGTGCATTTATTGTAATTATTTCAGACTGCATGCTGATTGGAAAAGATTAACATAAATAGGAGCTGTTACTGCAGATGTTTCTATTCTTGCTAGGAAATCCCTTGAATATAGGAAGCACAGAATAAGAATGTGAAGATGCAGTACTACAGAATCATAACTTTTGTTCTAGTCTTTTTTTCTGTTCTGGACAGAAGAAACATAAATCTTCAGAACTTGAAGGAAAAATATCACTTTACCCCAGTAACATGACGAAATACCTAGATGCAACCTCACTACTCAGCAGAGAGCATTTTGGCACATTTCCTCCTCCCTTCCAGAAGTGTCCTTAGACTGTATGGCACTAGGTCAACCTCCAGAGGCTGCATGGCCTGCAAGTACAACTACAGTTGGTGCAATAAAATCCACAGCATTTAATTCCTTGTTCCTCCGTTCACCACAGCAAATTGGACACATAAATAAGTCACATGTAATTCTGATATTTCCAACTTCCTTTCTACATTAACCAGTGGAAAAATTTCCATTCAGTTCAGAAAAAATACACTAATCTCTTATTTTTGAAAATTTTCCAAAAATTAGAAGTTGATAAAAATACCCAACAATAGGACTAGAGGTGTGTATAATACCTCTCATCATATCTTCTGCTTTACTTCCTCATGTCTCATAATTTGTTTTCTTGTCTCCATAGGATCACAAGACACAGAAACCAAGAATTACAGTAAATTACTCAAGGCAGGGCTTTTTTGACTGCAACTTCAATCTGCTCAGGTCTATCACTGCAACACTTTTCAAGAGAAGAATTATACAACTATTCAGCTCTTTGGTTATTCGTGGACCAGCTTCATGAAGTATCCTCCACGCTCGCAGAGATCAGTATGAGTCAAAGATGATGTGGTCAGTACAGTATCTGTCTACAGGCTGAACATTGTTTCCTGCGGTTCTGCACTGAACTTGAAGCAAAAGGATCATACGGGCCTGTCCATACACCAATACACATGGAGATGTACGTACACTATGTCTGACAGTCTCAGGACAGTCAGCTATGCCACCATGGGCCAGACCCCAGAGCTTCCCCAGAGCAAGCCTCAGCCCTGTGCTTGCTCCATACTGGAAGGTCGTGGGAACATGTCAGACCTAAACACAGTTTTCTTGGTCCGGGAAGGACAATATCCTTTGCTGCCTGGAACTTACTGTGCCACAAGGCTAGTGTCCACCAAGATGCACCCAGGATGCTGGGCATTACTGCTGCCTAACCCTGATAGCAGATGGGCCAGGCTCCTTCCCAAAAGAGATCAGGCTACTGAGGAGGATGGTTGCACGGTGACCAGTGGCTTAAACGCTGCCAGGAACCAGAAGGCCACTGAGCACTTCTTTCTCACAGCACAGACACTGCCACGGCGCCTAGCTAAGACAGCTTTAGTGACAAACTCCACTGACAGCACAGCACATCTCATACTCCAGATCTGTCCCTTTATTTCAATGTTATGAAGCAGTATCATCAACTGCAGCTCAGGTACTGCTTCAAAGTAAAATGTACAAGCGCAAAAACAACAGCCCTCTCTAACATTTACAGAGCAACTTTCAGCTGAGTGGATCTCACGGGATTTCTTAAGCCTTGCCAAGCCACCTGCATAATGCCACAGGTTTTCACAAGTGTAGCTAAGGGCAGAGTTTGGAACTCCATAAATATGATTTCTTCGATTCACTGCCAGCTGTAAGGGGTCAAACACAGAAGCAATTCTACATAACAACACTGCAGAGGAAGGAAAGCACGTTCTGTGGCAGTGCCAAAGGGAATTCACTGCAACTGCTGGGATTTGAAAAAGAGGGAACAAACAAATTAAAAAAAAAAAAATAATAAAATATGCTGCTTCCCCAACACAGTAGGTTGTAACAGAAATTTTACCCTATTTGCAAGGGGGAACCAGGAGATTTACGGGCACAGTTACAAATTCTGCAAATCCTTTCCAAAGAAGTGTCCTTTGAATGGCTAAAGTAAGATCCCAATCTCCCCGAACTAACTGCATAACAGGGCTCAGCAGGAATGAAATGCATTGTATGACTGTCACTTCTATCATTTTGAGCAGAATCTTGTTTTAGTAGCCTGTCAGATGACAAGGGTAGATACGAATTCAACAGATAATACTGAAGTCCCAGAAACAGTTATTTCAAGTATTTTTGTATCGCAAGCTAGGAACAATACCTCACTTCCCATCTGCAAACATGCTGTGTTCAAATCAGTAGGAATAACATCCATTCTTAAGGTGTTTTCATTACAATTTTGCATAAGTCTATAACAGAGACAGCATGCACATTATGGACGTAAATCTACTATGGCTTACACCCACATAAATCACAGCAAATTCACCAAGCTTAGATGCGGGTTTACCTCAAGTCTCTAAATATGAGGATTCTCAAGCAAAAAAAAAAAAAAATAAACCCACAATACTGATGTTTCCAAAACAAATACCAACCTAATCACAACCTCAAGTACAACCCTGATCTCAGGTCTGAACCTATGCACATTCCCATGGTTTCTTCTCCTTTTAAGAATCCGTCTTGTAAGCTCCTTCTCCAGCAGACCCATCCGTCAGCTCCAGCACAGGTACAGGGGGACCAGCTCCAGGCACCTGCATTGGCAGTCTTTTGGTGCCTTGCTCAATGTAACCCTCAGCCCACACAAAGTGTTAAGCTGGTGCAAGGGAAGAGTCCTCTGCAGCTGACAACTCTAAAGAGAGGGAGAAACAACTTTTTCTGAAAGCAGCAGCAATGAAAAAGGAAGAAAGACCGTAAGATAAAAAGAAAACAGTAAAAAGCTTGGGGACTGTAAACATTCTCATTAGTATCCAAATATTTGCAAGGAAAATTACACAAAGTTTACTTTTTATTAACTCATTACAGTGCTATGCTATAATATCTCTCTACTCTTGATTGGGAAATGCAGAGATGCTGCACTTGTTTAAGCCTTTTTAAGACTTTTCTATTACCTGAGAAGACTTTACCTTCTTATTCAGAATGACCATTTTCCCCTGAGAAAGGAAAAACCTATGCAGCTCCCATTTCAGACCTCCCAAGCTTCTTCAAAGATTTTTTCTTTGTTGTACCAACATTTCTAGTGGACTTCATTGTTTAAACATCACTTTGGTTCAGAGGAAAATTAGAACGAGGTTTTAAAAGTACTGCGGAAGAAAAAACAAAAAAGGGAGAAATGTCTGGCAAGTTAGACATTTTAAACCCACATTGCAAAATGCTACATGGGACTCCCCCATTGCTGAGAACATTGGAATCTCACCTACTCACCCTCCCCTAAGCCATGCCACTCACTAAGGAAGAAGAATTGAGCTTATTTTTCTCAGTACTGTTTTGGAAAAGCACTCCTGTAGTCCTGAATCGCTACTTTGAAGGCTTTATGAAAACCACAGCAATTAATAACACCCTCAACTCACATTAAAAATGTTAAAAAAAAATCAAAAAATTAAACAGTGGTATTTTAGAGTCCAGTAAGCATAAATATGGCAGCAGCAGGTACAGAAAACTTGCCATCATTCTTTTTACACCTGGACCAGCCACCCATCCTATAAAGAAACTCCTCTTTTGTAGAAAAGCCCAGCTCTTGAACAGACTTTTAAGGGAAGCTTCTTACTGCCAAGAGCTGTGAGCCCATCACACAGATGCCCAGAGACTGAGGTCCTGTCCAAGATGTTTCTCTGGATGCATTAGGAGCTCCATGACTTGCCCTTTGAACCAGTGTCCATGTCTCAGCCTTGACAAATCCTCATGTCCTGTGCACACCCAGAAAACTCATTTTCTCAGGGCCCAGCAAAATGTCTCCATCAGGGCTGCCAAGAAAGTAGATGTAGGCTTAGCAAGGACATGCTTTAGTATTAGCAGCATGTTTTATTTTTTACCTCTCACCAGAAACACAAATCTTACAGGAAATGTTTTGGCATGTTCTGATCTTTCTGCCCTTCATCTTTTCAGATGAGCTTTCTTACATGGGTATTTTATCTAGTACATCCCTGCCAGGTCTTTATAGACAGCACTTCCCCCTCATGCCACCCCCCAAGCCTCACACGCAACCCCAAACCCCTGACACATCTGACGAATTAGTGCTGACAGAGGCTGGTGCTTTTGCTTGGTTTGTTTGTTTGGGTTTTTTTCCATATGGGTAAGAAAATCAATTTCACCCTTCAAATGAACCAAGGGTCAAACCCCTAATGAAAAATTAAAGGCTTTCACCATTACAGGGAACTACAACACAGCGCAAAGAGGCAAGGTGAACTTCACAATGTCCCACAGAGCCCCCTAAGAAAAGAGGTGTGCCCCAAAGCTGCAGTCTGATGTGGTCGTAGGTACAACATGTCCTTATGGTGAGGAGGCTCACAGGGAACCTGCAAACACCTACATCCTTCTACAACACTAACAATGAGACAGCAGCCACGCTGCTGCTGTCAGGTAGCGGGGGCACCTAATGTTCAGCCCAGTGTTTTCTCTGCTTGTTAGCACAGTCATTGAATAGTAATACTCTCCTTACGGCACCTGAGGAATAGTGTTTCTCTAATCTGAAAAAATACGGGCTTTGGCACAGGAAACAGGTTTCAAAAGAGGGGCTTTTTTTCCCCCTGTTCTGATGTGAAAATGTTGAAAAGATAATGCAATTATTTGTACGGCATTTGTTTTGGAAGTGAAGACACAGATTACTCGCTTTTAATTTTCTTTTTCCAGGTTCATTCTTTATTTAGTAAGAAATAAAAAAATTATTTTGAAAAAGTAATATATTCAAGACTAATAAAATCCAAGTGCAAAATATTTTTAGAGAGCAGCTTAGGTATATCTATTAAGTTGTCAAATAAAATCATCTAGTCTAAGTTATACTGGAGAAGGGTCAAAGTTAATAGCTAATTTCTCAGATTGAAACTGTTTCCAGGAGCAACTCTTCTATCCAAGATGCCGCTAGGTAACTCCCGGAACAGTCAGATGTATGAGTGAAAACAGTGAACCTGAGCAGTGTGTTAGCAAGAAGTCCACCTATCTCCAATCTCCAAGTTTCACTACCACAAACTTTCCATCTCTGTAGTCAGCCTACCTCTAGATCTAGCCTACTTCTAGATCAACTGACCACAAGCTCAGTATCTGTAATTAAAAATAAACATGCCTTTTTTTTTTCTCTAGATGGCAATAATGAAATGTAGCTCCCAGATAGCTGATCCTTAAAAATTCAATCTCTGTCAGCTGTGGTATTTAAGGTCACTAAAACATTACTCTATCAGTGCCCTTTACCTGCAACTGACTGGTCCAAAATGAAGAAACAATGTCAGAAGAGCTGAGATCAAATACTTTCAGAGTCACTTTAACTCATACACATATCTGCATTTACAAAAATGTCAGATCTACTACAATACAGCTACTTATTAAATTCAGCAGTCTTTTTTAACCCCTTGCCTTAAATAGTTTTAGAAGAAAGGCAATAATATTCCTTAAAAAAATAAATTAAGGAAACTATGGGTACATAGGAAATGGAGAAGGCTACTTGGAGCAGCTAAGTGAATGGAAAAACACATGTGGTAACAGAATCAGCCCCTAGTTCTCCAACGCTTTACATTAATGAAGGACTGCTCTGCAAGCCTGATAATATTTTAGTCTCCCTTTGCAGATGTCCAAACGTTTACTCAGTATTCAAAGCTGCACTCCCATAGCCTCTAGAACCAGAATTTAAAACTAGCAGGCTCAGCCCACTGATAAAGTGCTTCAGTGAAACAAGAAGCAAGACACATTAACTCCAGGCAACAAGACTCCTTTTGGGAGTTTACCTGCTCTGCAACTCCACAGCAAGAGGAAAATAAAGGTAATGTCCTCATTCACCTCATGTTTTTCTAACGATTTCCCAGCTAACTCAAATGTCCATGACTTTTTAAAGCAATTTACTTGTCATCAAAGCATTGCTTGCCAAGTCATGCATGCCACAATGAAAAAAATACTCAGATGACAGTGAACAGAGAGAGTTTCTCAGAGGGAAGACTAAGTTCTTTGGAGAACCGACAAGGTCTGTAGAAGTATGCTTGTGGTGATACAGCCACACAGAAAGTCCAAATCAGAATGGTATTTTTATACAAACTAGTCCTGAAAGTAATGTAGAATATATTTCATTGGATTTGACCTCTGGTCAGATTTCATCTCAAGAAAGATCCCCAGCATGACAGCTTTTTGCATGGAGAAAATAATTACACATTTGTGAGCTGAAATCAGTGACAAAGGTGTAATAGCAAATATTCCTATGGCAAGCTTGTGAGAAAGGGCCATTCTCAGACAACAAAGCCTGAATAAGAGAGGGTACATCAATTATTGCTGCACAAACCAAACTGAAAGAAGAACAGCACACAGCTGATATGTTCATAGCTGTTCATGCAGCATGACAATGAGAAGGGCTGAGATGGTATTAGACAATACAACAGCATGCATTCAATTTTTAACAGATTCATGCTTTTTTTTTTTTCTTTTTTGCTCACAACCAAAGGAAGTTGCAATGCTACTGACACTGCACAGTTGACAGTTGTTTTTCAGTGTGTTAAAAAAAGTCTACTATAATTAAGGACTTGGTGGCCTCTGTCAATTTTTTTCCACACTGCTGCCTCACACTTGTTTAAAGAACTGAGAAAAAATTTGTTGAAAATGTGGCAGATAGTGGAAAAAAACCCCAACTGTTAAGCTTGACTCGTTCAAATTAGGTGTTATTTGTACAGATGGAGCACCTGCCATGACTGGCAAGAAGAACAGTCATGTTCCTTTGCAAGAAAAAATTTTAGATCGAAATTTATTGAAATACCATTTGTATCCATCAGGATTGTTTTCTGAGACAAAGATTTAGGTTTCTTCCATATCTAAATCCTGTCAAGTCTCACTCTAGCAAGTCCCACTTGTTTATAGAATCATAGAATTGTTTAGGCTGGAAAAGATCATCGAGTCCAACCATTAAATCAGCACTGCCAAGTCCACCACTAAACCATGTGCCTAAGTGCCATATCTGCACATCTTCTAAATACCTCCAGGGATGGTTACTCAAACAGCTGTTAAAATGCTTGATAACCCTCCTA
Organism: Cephalopterus ornatus; assembly: GCA_013396775.1. Classification (NCBI taxonomy): domain Eukaryota; kingdom Metazoa; phylum Chordata; class Aves; order Passeriformes; family Cotingidae; genus Cephalopterus; species Cephalopterus ornatus. The sequence continues at coordinate 215,676 of VZRE01010698.1, forward strand.
GTAAAGAAATTATTCATACCATCCACTATGTATCAGGGCTGCCAATAAGCATACCAAGTAAACGATGAAAACGATGAGCAGAATACATATACAACGTTTTCTGTCAAAGCCCCAAAACTGTGAAATGTCCTGGAAATAGAGAATGACCAATACCTTTTCTCAACAGAAATATTAACCTATCAGTGACAACCGTTTGCTTATAACCAAGAATGGGATCAGCAATCTGGTCTGTAGAGACATGACATGTCAGCTTTGCAGCCTCAATACATACTCACAGGGAAAGGATTGCCTGTTTACTGCATGCTGTCATCCATGTGCTGCTTTTCAGTCTAAGCTGAGATATTCTGTTTGGATTGGTGTGCTTTGGTTAGATGCAGTGTGCGAGAAGTGGCAACTAAAGGTCTGAGAAATACTGTAATCTGAAATTTGGGGAGTTGTTTCACTCTAAGTTAGAAGATCCTACAAAACAACAACTTCCCACTTACATCTCATAACTTGATGTAGATCATTTCTTTGAAAAAATAGTCCAGTTTGGGATCTCTCAGCTTTACAAAAGAGGGGATATCCTTCCAGCAGCAGAGTGAAAATGGGTACTCCCACCTACACAACAGGACCAGGCACACCCAGAGAACAGCAAAACCTGAAAATGAGCACTTAGAAGCAGACCTCTGATACATGCCTTCCCTTTTAGCACTTGTGCAGATTGGGACTTACACATATTCATGAACAGTAATACTCCACTACAAACCTTGTTAAAAATAGACTGTTCAAAAGTCACCAATTCTCGCCTCAGTGTCTCGGTGTTAACAAAGGTGAAAACAAGGGCAAAAAGGACATTTAGAAACACTCATACTATCTGAAGGTTGCAACGGCAGTTGTATTCTGCTAAGTTCATTTCAGGAGAAAAGAACTAAGGGTCATTCTCTCTTTTGACACTAATAACAATAAACTGTGTTTAATAAAACATGAGAATCAAGCTAAATTTTAGAGACCATTTGCAGTAGATCTAGGAAAAAAAAAACCTAATCCAACACAAAACCCAACTCTAGCTAGACTTACTATAAGGAATGACCCCTGGATTTACTGATTCCCACTCTTGTGAACAGTCTCCTGCCTTTGAGTACCTTGCCTCTTCTGGAGCTCCTACAATTTGCACATACTAATTCTAAGATTTTTGTTCTTGCAAATACCATTTTTTGCCATTTCAAAATGAATCTTCACAGTAAAAAAAGCATTACAGAATCTGTTTCTTAAAGTGTGAGAAAACATTTTCTGGAGTTTTTGTCTTTTTCTTTTTTTTTCTTTTTAAGGTAAAAATGTATTGAAAACAAAACACAAACACCAGTACAAGAATTAAAAATAAAATTAATTGAAATGGAAGTCTAAAGAGATTGTGCCAATCTTCATTACCAAACACAGAATAAAAATGGGTTAAAAAGTCAAGAATTAAAACACCAGTAGCTTAAATTTATTTTTGTTTTAATGTTGATAAGCTGAAGTTTCATCAATAAGATATATAACCAACATTGCTTGCTTAACCACATATGACCTAGCAAGCAACTTCATATACAATTTTTGTTGCAGTTCCTCTTTCAAGAGGAAGAAGTATTTGCCTCTGCTCTTAAAGGTGAGGGAGTACTTGCATGAAGTCAACACTATTCATCCAGTGCTTTTCCTTCTCTTTTAATCATAATGCCTTTAAATGCCAAACACCATGGATTCATTTGAATGTCCACAGGCTTCACCCTCTTGCTGCAAATTATTCACATGCACTTAAAAATGTATACTTTGTAAGTATTACAAGAATACTTTGCATGAAGCAAATTTTGCCAAAGTGATACACACTTGTAATCTAGGTGATCTAGGTGAGGGAAACAGCCCTCACACGCTGTTCACAAGTCGCAGTAACTCCCAGTGCAGGCATATTAAACACCCAGTCATTCAACCACTCTAATGAAATGCTGAATATTCCTGATCTTTACATATGAAGTAACTTTACTTAGAACAGTTGCAAAAGTATGCAACCCAGTTTTGGCAAACTGCAAAAAAATACTCGCTTTAAAATCAGTGCCATGATTTGGTGGAGAAAGCAACTTTAACAGAGGTAAACGATAACACCATCAAAAATAACATCCACAAAGTATACCTCTTAAGGCAGCCTGCCACCTAAGACATGCCATCTTTAAAAGCACATGCCCTATTAACTGAGGTTGTGCATCCAAAGGATGAAGCAGAAACATGAAGGGGCCCCCCAGGAGAACAGTGTGTCAGACTTCCACAATTTGAGTAAAATACTGGTTGTTATGTAAGCACCGCAATATACAGATTCATACAGATAATATTTTCCAATTGAAAACTCCATGGAAATTTAAGTCCATCCCCTGACCTTTGATCCCTTCCTGTCCACCTTCTACTTTCTTTATGCGCTGTTTCCCTTTTCTAACTTTTTAAAATTCTGTTTGTCTCTCCTTTTACTGTCACTTTATAACTGGACTTTTCATTTATTGTTCCCTAAATAATTAAATAGACTCCATTTGCTTTCCTGCTCCCAAGCCAGAGTAGCATCCCATTTATGTGCTATCACTCATTTCTATCACCTTTCATTTTCTCTTGTTAGCATATCTTTATAGTGCTATTTGACAAACAAAGATTAACTTTCTTCTTCTCCCCAAAGTGTAAGTTACCAGCTTTATGAAACTGTCATTAATGAAGTGCCAAATTCTTTAAAACACATGCTAACCAGCTGAATTGATCCTGAAAAGCAAAGGTAAGCCTTAATCAAGTACATCAAGATATGTAGTGCTAATTTTCATCTCTGTTTAAGTAAAAAAAACAATTATTCAGGTCAGTGTATCTCTGAAAAGGCCTTTTACCAGTCCCATTGCCTCAAGATGCATTTTTATCTACTTTCTGTCTGTGGAGTTGAGATACAAAAAGCCAAATTTGTTTCCTCAGCACTAGCCCCACTCAAATCAACCAAACCATCTTTTTTGAAGGCCCATGGCAAACCCATGGCACAGCTTGGAGCTGAGACAGAGGGCTACGGTACAACCCCACCAGTCACCCCAATCTTCAAGAGTCAAACTACCCAGTTCAGCCACTGCCTTTCTCCTTGCTGTCTTCTACTTCTCCCCTATTTCAAGGGCATCTGGCCTTTTTCATCTGTTCCCATTTGGCTCCTCTCTTTCTTTCATCCCTACAAAAGTTCATACCCTCCAGAGAAAGAAACACCATTTTAATTCAGCAATCACTGCCTTTTCCTTGCTGATGGAAAACGGAACTCAGGAGCTGTGCTGATCCTTATGGTAAAAGGTTTTCCCCATGCCCATTGTCGAAGTCAGTCAGAAATAAGCCAGTTTTTGAAAAAGATCTGCTTGCTGAAGGTATTCAATGGAGCATTTAAATATCCAGGGGGAGAGGAATAAAAGATACTTTCTTGTTCAGTAATCATAAGCATTGCTTTTATATTTCAAATTTCAAATCAAGCGTGTAAAACAAGCCAGTGCTGGATACCAATGCTAATAAGTCTATAGGGGTAAACAGTGCAGGTCATCAATTGCAAGTACAGACACAGCCACCAGTCACCCACAGAAGTCCCCATGAAGCTCCATCATACATCGTTAATTGTTGTGAAATAATGAAATCCTCCTCCACAGTGGGTTCAGCAATTATCTGAACCATGAGCTCTGATGAAGCAGCAAGTAAAACTGATACCACACCACACTCTTTTTTCCTCTGGGATGCACCCACAAATCTGGTGTACATCCAGACTAACAAACTCACCAGAAAGATGGAGGGACAGAAACTACTTATGAAAAGAGCTGGACTGAAACTAGAAGCAGAGATTAAATTCACCAGAACAACTGTAAATTTGGTGCTACTTCACCCACAGGACACTGGATCTAAGAGCAGAAGGTACACCTTGTTCATGCATGTATTTACAGCCTGTAATCTCTTTAAAAATACTTATTGAATGTGCTGAGAAATTCCTATATCCTTTTTGCTTGTACTTTCTGTAGACATACTGACATTTGATTTATACAAGACCAAAGTGCTCTACTGAAATTGCACCTTCTGGAGGTTAATTTTAGCAATAAATAAAATATAATTTTAAAATGCTTGGCCAAACAAGCCAAAGTAAATGCTACATATTCCATGAATTCAAATAATTTATTCTTGGCTCAAAATGCCGTCATTTTAAAATAAGGTTCTGTTTAACATTATTGTAAGTTTCTAAGTTGTTCCATAAGAGTTTTTTCTAAGCTTACTTACAAATTTACACATTTTTGCTAGCCACAGAACACTAATTCAATCTACATTCTCTAATGAGGGCTGATCCAAAGACCATGCCTGCAGACGACAGGGACAGCAGTTATGTGCAAATCCTGTAAGTCATCACAAATGCAATATTCCACTCTAAGAATAAGTACCTTCCTTAGTTCATCTTCTGATTAACTGAAATGGCAACAACAAATATTTCTACACATATTCCTTCTTGTTTAAATCATCCACTTCATAAAAAAGTTTTAAATCTTCCTGCCAGTGAGCCATGTATCCCTTGTGTTACTTTCATAAATATTCCTAGTGAAGTGACAGGAAATATCCTTAAAAGCAAGACTCAGAAGTACCTTATTATTTAACTGAACATCCAAAGGTGCTTCTGTAATGAAGCAATACATTTTCTCTAGCTTTAGACACCTGAGTTAGCACTTCTGAATACAGCTGAACTTTATAAATTTCAGTTCTCCTGCCAGGAGGATATTTCTTGAGCTGACATATCATGCACTTGCTCTGTTACTCTAGTTACTCTAACAGTGTTTCAGTGTGAAGAGTTTCCTACCTCCCAAAAGATTTTAAATAGAGCCCATAAAGCACATGGAAGAGACAAATCACAAATGTATCCTTAAGTCTTGCTATTCAGTTTATATATGGCAGAGCTCTCATGGACTGTATTAGCTCAGCACTGGATCCAGAGCACAGACTTATACGCCTATTAAATTATACTTCTTTTTTGATTAATCTCTCATTTGAGGCAAACCACGCTGATTCTTGATCATTGCAGGTACTTCTCATTCACTCAAGCCCTGATCTCCAAGATACTGAGCAGCTTCAACTCTCCCTAAGGCAATTGAAAACTCCAGTCACACGCAGAAGCTCATTTCAGTTGGAATGAAGTCGGCGCAAATTTTACAGCAGACCTCAGGGAAGGCAAGATCAAGGTTCAGTGACCCAACCAGCAATAGCTGAATAAATGTAAGAGATCTGGACTTAACCTCACATTCTTCTCTTACTAAAATCCAAGACATCTCATTAGCACCAATGAGCACATTCCTACATAGTGCCGCACACTGGAACTCTCTGACAGTGGGTCTGATCCTGCTATCTTGAGTCGTCATAGTATTACCTGTAGAAGTAATCCCATAGAAGTCTACAGCAACCCGCACAAGTAAGGGCTGCACCAACCAAACTGTTATAATTAATTCCAAGCATTTTTGCTATTTAGAAACTAAACTAGAAAATCAGACTCTGAACATAACAAAGGTTTTGCAAATTAGTTCATTCTACAGCTTACTTTTTTTCCCTCTAAATCAAACTAGAAGCCCACTGTGTGCCTGTCCTTCTTAATTAAATTACTAAGAACAATATCAATGGGTAAGCTATATGCACACTGTGGTGTTCTATATCAAAGCCTTCAAGATACCACTTTCAGAAAGGCATGACGCACACCTTGCAATTTAAATGTGCAAATTATTAGACAGATTACTACAAGAAGAAATTTTTTCCCGTTCGTTTTTCGCATTCAGAAAAGGCTATCACATCGGAGTTTTCAGTTAGGAAAGAGGTATTTTTCCTTTCCTTGCCAAAATCTGTAACATTTTCTCATAGCTATTTTTTTTTTAAATAATTACAATAATCTCATAAGCATTGGCTTATTTTGTCATTTTCATATACATGTAAATACCTCTGGGATTACTTCTTTGAGAAGAGCACTAAATGTTGTTTGCCTGGTTTTCATTCCGACTCTTTAAGTAGTAGGTTTATTTATGCTTTTCAAGTTATTTGGCTGTTTCTATTCTGTAATCACACCATTTCTGCTATCTAGGGACAATCAGAAAGACTGGGTGATAACCTGCAGCCTGAATCACTTTGACATTTTCTAACAGGCACTCTAAAATCTTCTAATTTTTGAAGGCAGAAGCCAAAAGGGAAAGAAGAATTCTCATTGGCACATCTGAGACATTTTCCAAATTTTTGGCGAGGGAAATTCTGGTTGTGTAGCTCGCCAGAAAGCCGCGAGAAGAGCCCGCGGTTCCCACAGACACCGAGGAGCCAGCACCCGGTTGCTGCAAGCGATCCTGACGTTTCTGCCGCGCACCGCTCGGGGTGCCGGGACGGCAGCGGGACCCCAGACCGCCGGTGCCCGCGCGGGGCCGGGGGGCAACACGCCCCCCACCACGGCTGCGCCTCGGAGGGCGGCACTTGTCCCCCAGGGAAGCCCCAGCGCCACCCGCTACGGTCCCGCCCGGTGCCTCGCCGGGCAGCGGGGGCGACGCAGCTCACCTGGGCGCAGCAGGCACCGCCGCTGCCCCCGCAGCCCGCCTGCCGCCCGCTGCTGCCATTTGATGCTTGCGTTGGGAGGGAGATGCCCTCTCCTCCCCATCGCAGCCACAGCCGCCTGATCCGTAGCAACTGGTCTTGGTAGATCTCAAAGTGGAAAAATCCTACGGCTACACACACGGCGTCTTCCCGCCTCTCCCCACCTCCACCGCCCCCTTCCCCACCAGCCCCGCTT
>VZRE01010698.1:223303-234525 GCA_013396775.1 Cephalopterus ornatus
GGGCGGGGAGGGAGCGAAGGAAGAGACCTCCCTCTCGCTCCCACGGCAAAGCGGGGAGGTGCTGGCCGGGGGGGTTGATGCTGCCCTTCCCTCACTGGGGCTGGCGATGGCTCTCGCCCTCCAGCTCCGCGGGCAGAGTCGGGGCCGCCCGGTGGAGGCCGGTGCGCGGGCACAGGCGCTCTCTCCCGCGGGGTGCCGATGGGGAGATAGCCCTGCCTGCCGGGAGCACCGCGGCAGGCGCGGGGTACCTTCAGAGGGTGCTTCTGCTCCCCCCAGTGCCTGCCAGGTTCCCCAGCAAAAGACGAATAAGGTTAATTGTTTTGCCAATCTGAAAAAACAGCTGTCATTGCCAATGTATAATGCTTGATTCGGCAGACTTGTGTATCGTAGCACAGTTCACCTACAATAGGTGAACTTACTCTGTGCCCAACCTCTCCAACTTTTTGCGTTGATGCAGTTATTCAGACCCTGCTTTGGGTTTATCATGATTCTTGCCCGGGTGACTTCATTCTCTGAGAGGTGCCTCTGTGAAATGTACTGTGTTGCAGCAGTTGCGTGGACTGTCAAAACACAGACTTGAAGGAACATCACCAGCTGGTTGCCTCTCTCCCTCAGACGTGCATTCTCTGTTGTGCACTTTTTACTCTGGCTCTGCAAAGTAAACTTTCTATGCATCTCATGCAGGCAAAGAATTTTGTTGCCTGTTTCCAGTTGAAAGCACCCGGGTAGATGGGTTTTAGAAAGATCCATTTTTGCTTGGTAGCTGGTTTGCTTTAACGTGAAAGCTGCCTAAGATGCTGCATGGAACAGAAAATTAATTGGCTTGGATTTCCTCTGTTTGTTTTTTTGTTGTTTTTTTTTGTTTGGTTGGGTTTTGGTTGTTTTTTTTTGGAGGGGGTTTTGTGGTTTTTTGGTTGCTTATTTGTGGTTTTTTTGGCCTCTAACCATACAAAGTGGTTTATCTCCATATAGGCTCTTGTTAAAAAGAAACTGCTAGGTCAGAAGGACCTGTGCTATGGCCACATACAGGTGGTCTTTGGAAGGGGGGAGGAGGAAAACTTGAAACTAATACATTGCTAAATACCATTTTCCATCTTTAAACATCAGTCCTGTGAATCTCTACACAAGTCAATATTTACCTCCCTGAGTAATATGTCTGAATCATATTAGCAAGTTAATGCAGGAACAGGCCTTTGTATTATATCAAAATCTGCTCTTTTTGCTCCTAAGAATAATTATGAATTGATTCATGAACACTTTCATCTGTGCTTGTCATTTTACATTCTTATTAGTGTAAGAAGAAATAAAAAATGCAAAGAAACTTGATTAAAAATCACTTCCATCAGTTCCTTACACGCTTCTCACACTGACTGACTCAACCCAGCTTTGAACACATAATCAGTTAAAAAATAAAAACATAGTACATGAGCATGCATTTCTACTTGCAGTATGTTGGATTGTGTCACAAAGCCGGTGAAGACAGACAGAAGAAGCCATGACTGAACTGCCAGCCTTGTATTATTTGCAATGGGAAACAATTTTCAGGCTTTGTGAGCTTTACTCCTTTAGCTGAAACAGACTCTGATTCATTTTAAGGCAGTAGAAAAGTATTAATCATTGCTGAGAACCAAAATCCAAAATCTAATGTGCAGGAGCCCTTTCTTAAAATTGAGTTTGTGCTCATATTTTTACTGTTCAGTATATAGGTATCTGATAACTGGGTATAGCACCCAGAATGGATGCACTTGGTTGCTCATCCCTGCAATACACCATATGACAAGCATTGCAAACCTCCTTGGAGCAACTTACTACTCTTAAGTATTTTTTAATGAAAAAAAATTAGCAGATCTGCTTTTTATTTGGCTCAACAGTAAAACCAAACCCAAACAGAACAACAACAACAAACCACCAAACAAACAAACAAAAACGAGATTAAATAAAAATGTGGTAATTTCCCTTTAAAATTGAACCTCTAGTTGTAGTTTATGGAATGAACATAGTTGACATAGTTAACTACCATAGCAATAAGAGACAACTGGTCTTAGCTTGCATAACTTAATTTACTGCATTAGCCATGATGTTATTCATCATATTGATTTGAGTGTGATTCTTTGTGTCAAGGGAAAAAGAACCTCACAAAAAGATAGCAATACTTATTTTTGTTATTGAAATTGCACATTATAAAAAGTTCTTCGACCAGCTGCACATGAGTAGCTGGTTTGCAGGCTTGTATTCAAAGACTCACTCCTGAGGGCAGCTAAGCGTCTACAGCTTCAGTGTTGAAATGAATGGGTGTTCAGTATATCTCTGAAACGGAAAGAAAGTACTTTTTCTGGAGAAAAATTACGGTAAAGGGATGCACACCTACTTGCTGTTAAAAATGTCACAGATTTTTAAGAACTGAAATACTGCTGATGTCATGATTGTTGTGTGCAGTAGAAAGACTATTTTATTATTCTAGGTGGAAGAATCTTAGGTCCTAGAACAAACCTACTAGCCGATTTGCTGACTAGCTTACTGGCATCGCATGTCCATTTTACATAAGTAGAAGTGAAAGGATTAGTCCTCTATTAGGAAGAAGTATAAGTTTAAGGGGTAAGGAGAAGGTAATTTGGTTGCCCCCAGATAAGAAAGAAAATGCTAATACTTGCTGACTTCTAAACATAGTTATTAAAATTAGGGAGCATAAAATAACGGGATACCAGATGGTTCTTCAGTTTCTCTCATAAAATAATTTTGATAAATATTTATAAATATTTAGGACCTGGTAGTACCAACCTTTACACAAATATTTTTTTTCTAATGCAAAAAACTCCACATAATTCAGTGAGACTTTGTGAGTAAGGATTATTCATACTAATAAGACTTTACAGGTTTAGATCCTTAACATTTATAAACATTAACAAAATATTTCAATTGCTAAATTAAAGAATCATCTGGTACTCTCTAGTCCTTTAAGCTTTCCAGATATTAATAGCTTTGTACAAAAATCAGTGAAGAATGCTACTTCTTTCACTGCTAAATTGATTGCCTTCCTCTTTACCCATTGACTAATATTCTTTTTACTAGACCACCAATTCTTTTCATAGCCAACAATGGTATGAAATTAATATTCTAGATGTAGGTACATTGAAGAACTAAATCTCACAACAGTCTTACTTCTAGTGGCACATGCTTAGGAGTTTAGAGGGAATATTGTGTTCATGGGCCAGAGTGTGATTTTTATGTAGAGAACAGTGGAAAGACATGTCAGCAGCACATTCTTCTTGGGATTACTCCATATTCCAAGGAAGGACACATGCCAGTCTCAGAGCAGTAGTCTGTGTTGAGCCACAAGAAAAGCAAAAAGCATTAAATTTTTCATCCTGGGAATACTATAAGCAACACAAACCACACTGTTCACACTATAGCCACATTCCTAAATTGGCTACCTGATTCTGCTATCTCTAGGCTTGATGGTACCAACAGTCTTTATGCTCCTCTCAGCCCACAGGTACTGCTTCTGATGTAGAGGTGATGAGATTTTGGCCTGAGAAGATTAATAATAAATAAAAGTTATCTTTGGGGAGGGCCAGTACAAATCCTTTGTGTCTCCTAATCTTGCTTAAGCCCTCTGCTGGCAATGCATGGGCCATCTTGATTTATAAACACTGCTACTCTCACAAGGCTTTGAGGACTGGGCATTAAACACTCTCTTCAAGAAGCACCACTAGTTTCTGTGTTCCTGTATTTGGCAGATTCTGTCATTTTGAAAGCTCTTGCTGGTCTTGCACTTAGTCCCTTTTCTGCGTAGTGAAGAGATAAACTGAATTATAGAGGAGAGTTTCTGTTTTAAATAACAGAAGATCCTTAGACTGTCAGTAATTCATTAACTCTGGGAGAGAAACAGTGGTTGTAAATAAGCTCAACTAGTTCAGCTCATACTCCACCTAGCCCTGATTTAGAGAACAATATAAGTAGGGAAGTATATTTTTCTGTGTGCCATCCATTACTGGAAACTGGTGTTTTAGTCTTCTCACAAAATAGCATGCATTTCTGGGATACTTAAATATTGGAAAAAGAACCAGAGAATAAATATATTTATTCCTGGTCAAAACTGGTTAGTGGAAGTTAGGTTTTGTCAGATATATTTGTTGCGGAATTTTTGGTTATTTCGAAGATTTATGTAAAAGATTACAGGTCTGGATGAGAAAAGTAGCTGTATTGGTAGGACGTACTTGGATTTCTGCAAAGCAGTTAACTTAATACCACATGACATTTTGATTTCAAGTCTTGCATTGCATGGAATTAACAGGTCACCTATTGCGAGGATTAAGAAGTGTATCACTAACAAATTTCAGTAGCCTTTTAATGGGGAGATTCAGTAGCCTTTTAAAAATGTAGCCTTTTAATGGGGAGATTTCATTCAATATGGGGAGCTTTCCCAGCAGAATCAGAAACAGTCTTCACCTAATACTGTTTTATATCATTTTCAGCAATCTAGGCCATGAGATAAAATCTTTGCTTTAAAGGCTTACATATGGCACAATTTTAGCATGGTAAATAAAGAAGATTTATTACTTCTGCAGTGATTTGATTTACCTGAATGATCACTGTCCAACAAGCAGCACACTAAATTCATTTTACTACAGTCCAAAATTGTAGGAATGGACACTGTGTCAGAGAGCAGAGACTCAGGGAACGAAAAAAAGTGATTATCCTAATCATCCCTAACATGAGGTCTCAGTATATTGCTGTGGAAAGGACTCAGCACAGTCCTTGCATGTTTCCAAAATATCAAGCACAGTTCTGGTGCCTGCACTTTAAAAAAGATGAGGAAAATATTGGAGAAAATCCAAATATTTTGCATGTCTAGTACAAGTCTTGAGATGGGAAGCTTAAATAGCTGGACATATTCCACTCACTGAAGAAAAGCTTGAGAGGATACAGGGAATAGTTAACAGCAATGAGCTTTTTCACTCTGCTGACAAAAGCACAACTAAATCCAGTGACTGGAAGTTTAAGGTTAGATGTAATCAACCTTGAAATCAGCTGCAATTTCCTAGCAGTAAAGGTAATTAAACTCTGGGAGAGCTTATGAAGAGAGGTGGTGCACTCACCATTGCTCTATCTTGTCCTGAAAAATGGCTTTCCTAGATACAGCTTTACTTCAGCTTCTGGGAGAACTTCCAGTGGACAGAGCAGACTCAGGGAGAGAAGGAGGGTCACATCAGGCTAGATCCCCTGGTGATCCCTCTAGCCCTACATCCATTAGAACAATGCATCTGTGCAACTTCTTCCATTATGGCTGAAACAAGATGGCTTGAATTGCACCTTGTACACTCAGACATTTTCAGGTTGGCATTAGGGTAATAAGTATAATCAAATCCCATACTTGAGAGCTTCAGTTGGCTGCCTGCAGCAGAGAGGAAGAATCTCTTCTCCACTCCTTTGAGAGATATTTAGCCTCATATATTCTGCAGCAGAACTTTTTCTCTTCCCTTGAACCTATTATTTATCTTGCTGTAGCCAGGAAGAGGGCAAACCAATGCAAAAAATTGTCTTAGACATCTGATGCTTGGGTTTGAATTAAGCCCAGGCCATGAACAGTAGAGATTTTAATAGCTCAGATTAGCAAGGATGCCAGTATTTTGCCAGTATTTGGATTTTTTCTGTGATTGTCTGTGCAAGTCATGCCTAGTCAGTTCTCAGGTATTGGAGGTGTTCAGGTACTCCTTTAGACACATAACAATTTGGGTTTTTTAAGGACTAAAATACTATGGGCTAATGAAAGGAGTTGTCTCAGCCTTGATGTACATGTACAAAATTTAATAGTCACCTATGTGCAGAACAGACTAGATGTTCTGATGATCTCTCTTGGCCTTAAATTTGTGAGGAAATATAAAACTTGTACATAACAACAGCCTCTACTTTTCAAGGGCTCCCAGGAATGCACATGGTTACACCACGAGTCACAAGCATCAAACAGTCTCCAGTACCACCGGTCAGTGAAAGACAAACTCAATGAGAATTCAAAAACCAAGCATCTCCCACCAAAATTTAAAAATATGCCTGCACAAAATATTGCCAATTTCTTGCAGGTCTTTGTCTTGCATTCATCATAAGAACTTCTCAGAAGTACCTGCCTTTAGTAGAAGAGACCTGGCCTCCCAGCTTCTGCCATCAGTAGTCCCTTCCTGCCAGAACTGCCAGAGAGAAAGACAGCTTGGTCATGGAAAAGCCCTATTCAAAGCAGGTTTCTGCAGACTTCCAGGCCTAACCTATGAGGTGTTCAATCTTCATGACAGGTGAGGGTGCTCAGTATGCCTGCATGAGAACTTGGATATTTAACACCTTCTCTGGCAAAACATTTATAAACACACCATTGTGTTTTGGTGTGGTTACAAAGTGCAAGTGGCTCCATCCAGGAAAACCATCACTGAATAAATATAAATTAGCTGTTTCTCTGTGTAGACTGACATAATTAGTGATAACTTGTTACTAACCTCTTACACAGAGAGTCATGGATTTCGCTCAGCCTGGTGAAGCAAGATAGAAAACACATGTACATGTATCATGTACCTGTATCATACCAGTATAGACATCTCTGTGACTTAATGCCTCTGAATAATATACTTATAAAATAAGTGATGTATTAATCACTAAGAAGCGTGACGAATAGTGTGACACTGCAAAATATTTATAAACAAACAGAACCACCATGGTATTACAGATCCCCAAATTATTTGCACCTGGAAGCCTACAAGATCACAGGAGGTATAGCTTCATATAATGCTTATCATCACAGAAAGTGGATAATTTTTGTTGCTGCAGGGTAGGAGAAAAGGACACATTATAGCCTCAGCTCATCAAGATATTCTTCTCACATTTATCACATGTTTCTCTTAAACTACAGTTTTATTTAAGAAATGGGCTTGTGTCTTTTAGTATATGGACAGACTGCAAATGATGTTTTCCAAGCAAATCCTCTATTACATAATCTTTGCTGTCATTTTTAATAGCCAGAAGGAAAAAAAATTCCATAAACAACCATTGTTTATGATGGGACATTTAAGAAACAACCAGCCCTATCACAGAATCAGTTTTCAGGGTGTCTGGGCAGAAAATGAAAAACTTTGGAGGATTTATTATCTTCCTAAAACAGAAAAAAAAGATTTTTAAAAAGTAGTCCAGCAACAACTAACAATAACATAACAGGTATTCATTTCAGCCATCTGAGACGTGCACATTTGAGACATTGTTCAGAATATATTGAAGATATTTCTTACTTTATGTACAATAACATGATAAAAGGTGATTGCTTTGGAAGAATTCACATGGTACCAAGGATCTGCTATTTTGAGGCTTTTAGAATAATTGGCTTGATTGATTGGTCTCAGGTTGAATTTTTTAAATTGTGTCTATTATTGTTATGTAGAAAACTGTTATCCAAATTCACTGGGATATTGTATTTACTGAACCTGCATATTTTGCCATACATTTACATGGTATTTTACATTAATAGAAACAGAAGTATGACGTGCCCCAAAGAAACTGCCAACCTAAGATCCTAATCCTGCAGGTGTTTACATATCTACTCAATATTATGCACCAAGAGTACTGACATTGACTTCAACTGAGCCTTTTAAAGGTTTTAAAGTAAACTGTGTGCCTAAGTCTTTTGTTGAGTGACACTTTTAACAATACCTACTGACACACTGGGAGAACAAAATATATAGGTTAAATGATACCTAATGCTTAGGCACCTAGATAAAATCGGAAGGTATATGCAATTTACTTTCAAGGTAAATCTTGCTCACAAGTTGAGAAGTGCTACATAAAAGCAGTTATTACTATAAGATCGCTATTGTTTTTCTGCAGCCAGTTTATTGAGAAAAAAAAAAGTACTTTTATCTTCCCTGAAATTGTCTTGCAAGACAGTTATGTTATGGTGTAACAACAGGTGTCTTATGTTATAGAAAAATATGTTGTGGGGTAATAACAGGTGTTACAGGGGAAATTACATGATCTGTAGCAACATATATATAGATGTTCTATGTATGAAGATTTTCTTCTCTTCTCAGCTATCAGTCATCCCTTGTTACTACTCTTTTTTGTGGAACATCAGAGAGGACCAAGATTGAAATCCTAAGAAGATGTGCACTTCTTCCCGCCCCGCCCTCCTCTGCCCCCGCAATAAATTAAACTCTGAAAAGAAGCTGATGGAGATTTAACATAGTTTGTGATTCTTATAATTACTTTTACTTTTCACCAGTCTCCTTTTTTTGAGAATTCCACAGAGGACAGTCCAATGTGCAACCCCCCCGAAAAAAGTTTTGCCAGTACAACTGGTATGAAGAAGCACCATAAAAGAACCAGCGCTCAGGAGAAATGTCAAGCATGAACACTGTCTTTCTATTTTTTAGGAAGTGGGACAAGCATGACTTTCTGCAAAGAAGCTAACCAGGGGATTTTTTGTTACAAGGCACCAATTTTAGGCAAATTGCCAAAACTGAAGTTACTGACACTTGATAGATAACACAGTGATCCAGAGGAACAATGGTAAAGCAAAAGTTCAAGTAAGCACATTTTTGAAGCATAATTGCTCATTTCTTCCAGCTGTCAATAAGATCAGACATTTCTGCTCTTGTTTAACTAGTCAAGTACACAAATCCTGACTAGCCTTCTATTGTGTTGAAAGGCACTAAAGGCTGCCATCTAGACTGTTTAACACAAATAAACATTAGATACTACTTAAAATCAGTGGTCTGCCAAGAATTTTTCAGGCTCAGTCGAGCATCTGAAGGTGTTAGTCATACTGATCATTAATCAGAGGGGAATAATTGCCCCAGATGCCCAATAGGCCAGAGAAAATGCCCCATGGTAGCAGGGTTTTCTGGTTGCAGGGAATGAGTTGTCTCCCTCTCTGAAAAACAGCTAGAGCTTAAAGCCTCTTTATTTTCCTATTATATTTTAAGGGAGTCAATTATCCTGTGGCATAGTCATTTAAATTAATTTAAATTGTAAATAAGTAAACAGGATTAGACCAAGGATTTGGCCTGACTCTTGTCAGCTTGAGGTAAACAGTGAGACAAGGTTCCCAAATACTACTACTGTCAGCCAACAACTTGGTTCACTAAGAGAACAGTCTTGTGATGATAGTCATATTAAAAGTACCTAAAATCATCAGAATTAATTTTAAAGTGGTCTCTGGGAAGCAGCTGGACAGGGACTTAGAGGAAGATAATGAGAGAGAGAGAGAGAAGTGAGAACATTAAAATGGACTGATTAATAAAATATGAATGCAGACAAAGCTTTGCAGCTGGGGTTTTACACTAGCATTTAAAAATAGCCATACATATTATTCTGTTGCTGAACCTATATCACTATAAGTCTTTTGGAAACATATGAAAATTACTCAAAGAGGGACCATTTTCAAAAGCTCCCTGGAGTTATGAATGATAATTAAAAAGAGTTTCACCATAAATCCTTCTGTCTAGTTCAACAGTATTATCTGCTTACAGACAACCCTCAGAGGGCAAAGTCACGGCCTTCATCTGACAAAATTGTTGTCCAGTGATGATGCATTTTCTTCGGTTTACAGTAACATCAGATCTTATATATGGATGTTAGATTGTCAGGACAAAAACATCAACTACATCATTATTTTTACTAATGAGACATTTCTAATATAGCATTATTCATCTAAAATCAAGGACTGACCCATTTCAAAAGTCAAGGAGAGCAGGGAAGAGTCAGCTGTACTTCAATTTTCCATTTTAGGACAAATATTCTGTAGATCATACAAAAGCATTATGAAAATATGTGTAAGAATGAATTTGAGGGAGATGAGTGGTTGACTACATTTGGATGGAAAGATCTCTGAGTTCAGAATATGAGTTCAGAAGATCATGATCTTAGAAATAAGATGATTCAGTAAAAAAACAGGGTGGAAGGAAATTCTTTAATTCATCTGGAACAGGATACTGAGGGGAAAAAAAAAAAAAAAAGAGAGAACTGAATTTGAAGTTCTTATT
Source organism: Cephalopterus ornatus (assembly GCA_013396775.1). Lineage (NCBI taxonomy): Eukaryota > Metazoa > Chordata > Aves > Passeriformes > Cotingidae > Cephalopterus > Cephalopterus ornatus. Next base: position 233,320 of record VZRE01010698.1, read on the forward strand.
AGTCATCAGTGAGTCAAGACATGTATCTGCATCTGACCTACAAAGAAACAGATTCTTTAAGCAGCATACTGCTGTTCCCTGTTGGGCATGCTAAACTGTGCTACATTTTAGAACAGCATCCGCCCTGATGCAGAGGGAGGCCTGTGCAATTTTATTGCATTTAAGCCTTCAAGACAGAAGTGAAGTGAGATCTTTATCTTTTCTCCACTCTTAAGTCAAGTGCTGATTTACATCCTGTTCCTAGTTTCCTGTCCCTTATGTTTACGTGCAAGAAGAGGTTGAGCAGCACGTCCTAAATGCACTATCTCCTTGTGGAGAGGTTGTGTGTGCAAATACTGTGCATGCTTTTGAGGGTGAGTCAAAATATTGCCCCTGTTACCGCAGAACAGTAATGAAACAACGTGTTCATTCTTATGAGGGGTGCATAGGCCCTTCCATGCTTCTTACAGTTTGGTTTCAATTGTTGTTTTCATTATGAGCCTATTAGTTCAGGGGTTTAACAGTGCCAGACAGCTCTGCTTCAGGCTACTATTTGGCATACAACACCACCAGTACAAGAGTAATAGTTTATTTGGACAGTTTAATAAAATTCAATAGTTCAACTGTTGCCCAGCTCTAAGAAAAGCAAAAATGCATGTGGAGGTTTTGGGATTTTAGAAACTGTGTTCAGGTTTCACAAGGCATCTTTGCCTTTTAAGCTAACTACACAAACAGATGAGAGTTCCTAATTTGAGGTAATTGCCTTGCCAAATTAGGCAAGAAACTTATTACAATATTGGCTGACATACTAGTAGGTAAAAATGATGTTCAGAGCAGTGAACAGTTGAAATTCAATGGAATTTGGTTTTAAATATCTGTTGATGACTTAATAAGAACCTGAGTCATCTGACATGGTGGGGTACAATAATGAATTGCATTCTGTGCTCCTTTGTAAGGTGTTTTGAGATGTGTCAAAGAACATGTTTCACACCTAAGTACATGTAATTGTTATTGTTTAAGAAACATATAATTCACTAAGAAACTAAACATTTTTGGTCATTACAGATATTCAAAGAACAAACTTTCCAAAGATTGAGCCTAATATTATTTCAAGAAAGATGAGTTTGAAAACTGTTGCAATATATATGTAAGAAGCATTGTATAAAACAAGCATAAGCTTGACTGGAAATGCCCTTTTCTTCTTTTCTCTTTTCTTTTCTTTTCTTT
>VZRE01010702.1:0-58219 GCA_013396775.1 Cephalopterus ornatus
CCCCAGCTCCCTCAGCTGCTCCAGACCTTCTCAGCTCCACTACCCTTCTCTGAACCCACTCCAGCATCTCAATGTCTTTCTTCTTGTGAGGGGCCCAGAACTGCGCACAGGACTGGAGGTGCCCCACCAGTGCCGAGTACGGGGGAAGAATCACTTCCCTAGTCTTGCTGCCCACACTATTCCTGATACAAGCCAGTGGATGTCATTGGCCACCTGGGCGCACACCTGGCTCTTGTTCAGTTACTGTCAACCAACACTCCCAGGTCCTTTCCCACTGGGCAGCTTCCCAGCCACTCTTCCCCCAGCCTGTAGCACTGCCTGGGGTTGTTGTGACCCAAGTGAAGGACCTGACACTTGGCTTTGTTGAACCTCATACCGTTGGCCTCAACCCATGTCTCCAGCCTGTCCAGCTCCATCTGTAGAGTGTTCCTACTCTCCAGCAGATCAATGTTCCCACCTAAATTGATGTCATCTGCAAACTGACTGAGGGTGCCCTCGATCCCCTTGTGCAGATCATCGATGAAGGTGTTTAACAGGACTGGCCCCAGTGATGAGCCCTGGGGGACACCACTGGTGACAGGCTGCCAACTGGATGTAGCACCATTCACCACCACTCTTTGACCTTGTCCATCCAGCCCTTTTTTACCCAGCCCCTTTCTCTGGCAGAACGCTGTGGGAAATGGTGTCAAGGGCTTTACTATGAAGTCTAGGAGACAACATCTACAGCCTTTTCTTCATCCACAGGCTGGGTCATCTTGCCATTAGAAGGAGGTCAGGTTGGTCAAGCAGGACCTGCCCTTCACAAACTCACACTGGCTGGTCCTGATCACCTGGTTGTCCTGTATGTGTTGTGTGATGGCACTCAGGATGATCTGCTCCTTGATCTTCCCTGGCACTGAGGTCAGACTGACAGGCCTGTAGTTTCCTGGATCCTCCCAGCCCTTCTTGAAGATGGGTGTCATATTTGCTAACCTCCAGTCAACTGGAACATTCCTGGGGAGCCAGGAATGCTGGTAAATAATGGAAAGTGGCTTGGTGAGCACTTCCACCAGCTCCCTCACTACTATTGGGTAAATCCCATCCACACATAGTCTTGTGTGTGTCTAAAGTGGTGTATCAGGTTGCTAACCTTGGATTATGGGGGTTTCTTTCTGCTTCTCCATTCGTGTCTTCCAGCTCAGGGAAATGGGTAAATATTAATAAAAGAAATAAATATTTTAAATACATGAATAATAATATTTGACTTGAAGCCATTCATCTCAGAAGTAGCTTCTCCTGTAATGTACGTCACTAGTAACACTGAAATATGTGACAGTGTAGCTTTTTAAAATAACTGCATTGTTTACACAGAGCCAGGGAAATTTCCTCTTTCTGGGTTTATTCTCTCAGACACTGGAGAAACAGCTTTTTTTGATAGAGTTTGAAAAGTTCTTATCAGTAATGTTTTATTTGATGTCATAATATTTTCCAGGATCCCTGTTCAAGTTACAGTTGAGACGAGAAATGGAATCAAGTTCTGGATAATAACACAAAGGACTGTTGCTAAATCTTAGGCCTGTGTTTAGGAAGACTGCATTTTCCTGGCATTCTAGTAAAAAAGGAATTGAAAACTGAAAAAAAAAAAATCCCCATTTTCTTGCTTTCAAACAAAAACTTCTTGGCTTAAGTCTGAAAACTGTAAAATGCCAGAAGATGATGTGGAAAAATCTGGCTAAACCTGTTGGCTTTTTCCACAAGAGCTCAACAGTGCCTATAAAACATGTGTCTTTGAAGATGTTCTTTAGAGGATTTTAGCAGTTCTCCTGAGGGAAATCTCATTTCATACCAACTTAAGTCTGTCTTAAACAGTTTTTAGTGTCTGCTGTGCTCATGTGTCATTAAGCAATACCCTCTCTTTTCTTGGAGGGACATGTAACAGGTCATTAAAGATACGATGGCTGGTTGTGTGTGGAAAAGAGTCCCCTGCTGGCTTACAGCAAGTTTTGATGTGTGTATTAAAAGTTGTATCTATGGGGAAGTTTCCACAACATGAGGAAATGGCATTTCAGGGGTGCTGGAGAGGCAGCAGTAATGGCCTTGGCCTTTTCCAGGAGAGTACGCAACTCTTTGAAGAAAATGCACAGCTGCCTCAGTCATTTCACAGCAGTTTTCTGTCAGAATCAAGTCGTGAAGAGGCTCATCCTTGAACCTCCAAGTGCTGTTTCTGTTTGTTCTCAATTTTGTGTGGAGGTGGGGTTTTTTTTTTGTGTAAAGCTGGGAAAAAGTCAGACTCTTTATGGACCGTCATTTCATTATCGAGGCACCACAGATGCAAAGACTACCCTGAAAAATTTCTGGAAAAATAATCACTGCTTCAGAACCAGCCTCTTTGAGGTGTGAATGAAGACCTGCTTCTCATTTAATATTCCCTTTGAATGGGCTTTTATGTTATACAGCCTGATAATTGACCCTTGTTCAGCTCTGGCATTCAGTGGGGGACTTCCAGTAAAGCGGTGCTAGGAAACCTCACTGCTTCTTACTCTGTTGCATATGTTGGAGACCAGGGTCAGACAATAAAAGACAGACAAGTAACAGTGTAATTCTTCCCCCTCCCCAGTATTTCTGGGAGTCTGTTAAATTTTCTCACTTAAAATCAATCATATGAGGGCTGGAGGAATTGCTAAAGTAAATGGAAAGAGTTTGAGAATGACCTGGCAGTTTCTAAGCAAGAGGGTACCTTGAGAGGTATTTTTCAGCTGTCTTAAGGATGGAGAAAGAAACTCGTATGTGAAGCTTTCTGACTGAAGAGCTTTTTCATTCACTTTTAATGAGACTATTTTCAGTTGGTTTTAGGCTGAGTGATTTATGTAACAAGAGACACTTTTAAAACTGCTTCTCATTCCTCTGAGCTTAGTCCTTATCAGTAATAAAGTGTCTCGTTTTGCCGTCATCTGTCATCCAGTGGGAAAAATAATGACCTGGGTTTCTCAACAGGAAAAACCTTTGGGCTGGTTTATAAATCAGAGAGCAAAAGAAACCCCAACAAGAACAAACGAAACCCAAACAAACAAAAACCCCAAACAAACAAAAACAAAAACAGGGTGCAGCCTAACTCTTTCATTCCATTGAACTACTCAGGAAGTGTGGACTGAGATTTGTACATCCCAGTGAGCGCATGTGAAATGTGTTTTGATGTCCATTCTCTATCTTGATTGTGACATTTGTACTTGAGAATTTATTCTGGGTAAAAGTTCAGAATCTAATTTCTTCTCTTCCACCAGTGTATGCTGGCGTGTGCTTTCAGGCTGAAACTAGTTTTAATTTCAGCTTACTTACTCTGACCTTATTACTCTGATAAACAGCCCACAAGACAGCCCAGTCTGTAATGCAAGCCTTTTTTGTTGTTGTTCTAAGTGCGGTTTAATTTATTTTCTGGCTGCAGTCTTTTTGATGAAATCCTAATCTAGCCATACATGCAAGAGGTTCAGAAATGTGTCTAAGGGAAAATACTCTAAATCCATGGAGTGCTGTTTGACAGTGCCTGGCTCCTCTGAGCAGGCAGACTCAGAGGTACCTTAATTACTGGACTGACACTGTCACTGAAATGGAGCTGTTCGTCTCCACAAGTGCTGTGTTGGTGGAAGATACTGTTTTCTGTCTTTGGAAGTCGCCAGCAGTGAGGAGGTGACGTGCTGGGGAGCAGCACAGAGCTGCTGATGTGCATCAGAGCCCGGTCAGGCTGGTCGGAGTCGCTGCTGGGAGCAGTTTGAACCGGCAGGTTTGACACCGAAGCAGGTGTGGAGTTGCTGATGGCAGAAACGTGGCTGTGATGAGATCCAGCTGGTCCTGACAAGAGGTGCTGGTGTGTCCAGTTACTCTGACACCCTCTTTCAGACCTGGTGACGTGTGTGTGTCAGGTTTGTGAAGTGTATCTGCTGTTTCTGTTCCCTTTGGTAGGAATTTCAGACCCTTTTCTCTAATGATGGAAGTTTTGTAGGGATCTAAGCTTAGCAATGTCAACTTGACACCCCAGCCTTTGGGTCCGGTGTTACTCCAAGCTAAATCCAACGGCTATTTCTAGACAACTGCTGACCTGCTCTTTGACTCCCTGGCATTCCCCTGTCATGAATTTTACTCATGCCTTTTTAAAGCCAGCTGAAGCCCAGTCCTGCTCTCAAACTCCTGTGGCTTTTTAGTAGGAAGAGGAGCAGCTGTCCTTTTGTTCTTGTGCTTTTACTGACCGTGACCTGCTTGCTCTTCTAAATTCTCGCTGCTTTTAACAGCTCTCATTTCACAGGTGACCCAGGGCTGTAGATAATTCTGTAAAACAGTTGCTGCTATGAAACAGCTGGCTCTGGTGACTTGCTACATCACACAACAATTTTTACTGTCCTAGCCCACAGCCAATGAGACCTCCAAAATATTTTTTAAACTGTACACAAATCCTTTAAATATTGAAACATTTCCAGATGGGGCTCTTGGATATTCTGCCTTCTTGAAGCCTTCTAATTAAATCTGCTAAGGAGATTACTGTATTGAAATAGTTAAACCTTTTATTTTCCAAAAGTTTTAAAGATTATCTAATCAACTTCTTACTTCAGCCTTTGATCTCAAGTTCAGCAAGCCAGACCAAAAAGGAGGTAGGCAAGTCTCAGGTCTCCACTGGGGACACAGGACGTCATGTTCCATTTCTGCTATGTTAATCTCTGATCTGGCCTCTCCGAATTCCAACAGAGTTATGATCAAAGCATAAGCCACAGGTTCTTAGAAATCCTTGTGTTTATGTTGAATTATTTCCTTAGGAGAGAGCTGTGCTGTTTTTAATCCATCCTGAGGGGTTTTAATTTTATTTGTAGAAGCGCAACTTAATTTCAAACAATTAAGGATGGGATAAGTAAGAAGCAGGAGATGGGACTGTACATGATTGCAGAATGTACATAATTGTGTGTAGATACATCACCATTCCCCCCTGTAATAGGAAAAGCATGAAAAAATAGTTTGTCTTCCAATTTTCTTCTGTGAATGTTTTGATCTCAACTGCAATAGGCTGTTTTGCTCCCTTTATTGTATTATCTTGTTTTCTGCCTTGATCTTGTCATATGCATCAGTGCAAGTGCTCGAGAGGCAAGGAGGCAAAAAACGGAAGTTTCCTTAACTTTCCCTCTCAGGAGGTTTAACCAGGGTTAAGAAAAAACTTCAAAACTAGAAACCCCAGCAATCTACTTAAATGTCTTTTCCTTTGTTTTGTATAACTTGTTCTTTCCTTTCCTTTAGTGTTCTCTTGCTGTATCTGTGTTTCTCAGCCCCAGAAGTACCGAATCCAAGCAGCTCTTCCTTTTGCATTTTCTTCATTGTTTGCCAGAGACTGACAAGGTGCAGATTCAGTTCCTGGCTCAACGAAACCGCTGGCTAGTGCTAGGATGTCTTAAAAGAAGTAACGATGAGTCTGCCAACTCCCAGTTCTCAAAGATGCAGCCTGTTCAACATCAGTGTTCATCAGGTTTGGGGCAGATTTTGGTTCTCACAAAGTTGTGTAGTAATCCCCAGCACTGTTTTCCAGCCTATTTGTGCCAGGCCTTCAAATGGCAAATCAATGCAGGTACTGTTACCTGCCTTTTTTTTTTGTTTTTNTGAAATTAAATTAAGGTATTAAATTTTCATGTTCTGCTTGCCAGAACAAGTTAAAGGAGGAGTTTTCTTTGCATTTAACTTACCCTGTATCTTTGCTCTGTCACCTAAGTTATAGTATAACATGCAAGATATGGTTCCCACAGCAACCAGCTCTGCTGTACATTTCTTTTGCCTCTGGGGACACGTAAAATTCCTGCTGGAATACTCCTGCATTTATCTGTAATCTTGTTCCAGACCAGCTTTTCTTTCTGCTCAGGTTTTCGTGCCCTTCTCTGCTCAGCCCCACGTGCTGAAACATTAAGCAGTGTCACTGAAGACTGCCACGTGGATACTTTCTTCCTCTCTTGAGGAAGAATGTCAGAAACAGGCTTCCTAAATGCCATTCTGCAGGCTTGCTGGAGTAGGTGAGGTCAAAGAAACGTGCTCTGAATTTGGAAGAGGAAGTGTTGATGTTTGTGGTGGTTTGCTGTTGAAAGTGAATCATTGGAACAATTAGGACTTCTTGCCCCGAGGGTGCGATTACATGGAAGTTTTCTCCAGCAGCAAAGCTGATTTAAGGAGTTCCTGCCTGTTTGGTCTCCACCCTGCCTGCAAAACGGGATTACCAGTGACTGCAGTGATCCCATTTACAGTATGGCTTCGAAAGCTGGTGCATGGGCACAGTGGGGAGCTAGTGAACTGTGGGACTCTGTCATCTCATTTTGCTGCCACAGAAGACCCCGTGTCTTTGGAGCAGCACATAGTACAGGGTGTTCAAAGAGACAGCTTTGCTGGGTATCTGCGCGGGGTGCAAGACAGGACTGCATTTGCTGGGATCCAAGACAGTCCATTGCAAATGGTCTGTCTGATGTCAGTATACAAAAACTGAGTATGTGTCTCTCACAAATTCAGGATATTAATCTGTTTGTGGGTTACTTGTGTTTTCATTGTTCAGGTACTGCTGCCATGGGTGGAAATCAGCTATACTTGTTTCTGGAAGGTTGGAGCTAGCTTTGGTGGATTGAGTCAGGCCTAGTCAGACAGTCTCTAGCCTTGCTAAAATGGGAAGAGAGAACTGTGGGGCTTCTTGTGCTTTACTCCTGGGAGTAGCTGCAGAGAGCAGTGGGACACCTGTTCCTGTTGTGCAGCTGGACAGACAGCAGTCTGTCTGTCTGCAGAGCTGGTGTGGCCAATAAGGACTCCAGAAAAAGTCACTCACTGCATGTTTGCCTTTGACCTTTGACTAACTTTGTAGTTACAGGTGGGCCTGTAGCCGGTGAGGGTAAGTCTGTGTGCTGGGAGTTCCTGGTGACTTGTGCTGTCATTGGGAGCTCCTGCATTCACAGCTTTCAGAGCAGACTGGGACACTTGTGAGTTTCAGCAGAAAACCACTTACCTTTCAACTGCTCTACAGTTTGCACTGAGAGATTGTGTATTCCATGTGGAGGTATTCCCTGGGCACTGGTGTCAGAGTACACTGAGACACTTCAGCGATGAATGACAAACCATGCTAAATGCTTCATCAGATTGCACAACATCTCGTAGGCTTCCTGTTGATGTGCTGCACAGTGGATATTTGATGGGCAGGAATTCGTTTGTAGCTACATTTTTTCCCCATCAATCTCTAAATGTTGTCTCCTTGCTTTTGTCTGCTCTTGGGCTTTGAGATTATCTGCTCATCACCAGATTTCTTTAAACATCCTTGTTAATGACAGCATTATTTATCTTTATGGTTAGACTCCAGTTCTGGCCCTTTTCTCTCTGTCTTGTCTTTTCCTGATGTGCTTCCCTTCTGGGCTTGGAAGAGCTTTTCAGTCAGCTTCAGCCAAACTTAATTTCTTTTTTTCTCTCTCACTTAAGGCTGACTGACCCTCTTGTGCTGTGAGTCTGTACTTGCTACTTATGCATTTTTAATGAAAAAAATCATGAGGGTATTGTTGTAATCAAACCTAATGCCATGTGTGATACACACCAGAGTGCTTCATAATGTTATCTAAAATTGAAGTTTTATTTTAGGGAGGAATCAAGGATTTTTTTTTTTTTTCTCTTATAGAGGCATTGCAGTGGATTTATTTTCCCCTTGAAAATGCTGCAACTGTTCTTTAATACAGGTCTGGGTGCCTTATTTCCAATGTGAACCTCATCTTCTGGCCACTAGATTATGGGAGACTTCTGTCTTACATGGTGAGATAGAACAGTTTGCACATGGAGCACAAATCCATAGTGAAACTGCATTTAATCAGGGATCCCGCTGCGTTCAGGTGTACTCTCACTTCCCCAGTTACTCCTAAACTGGTTTGGAAGCTGGCTCAGGAGCTGTCAGTGCCTGCTGTCATGCTGGTGTTTTCAAGCAGTATGGTCAGTTTGTAAAGCACATGCTCTTGTGTGGTTTAGATTGAGGTTCTGGTTCAGCTGAATTAGTTTCCAGTTAAATTTAGCAGTTATTGTATTGCTGGAGCGGGAACAGCCCACTTTCTGCAAAACACTCTGGTTTTCCCCCAGGACTCAGGATGGGACTCTGATCCACCGATCTCTTGTGGAGTTGGTGTGAGTATTTGTCTGCATCCTGGTGAGTGTGTCACACGCTTAACTGGGACCCTTGGGAACAACTCCACATTGAGTTTATCAGCCTGGTTCTGAAATCCAGTCCTGACCTGGCAGAAGGTGGTTTTTTTAACAGTGAAATTCCCATGACTTCTGCTTTCAAAGTAGTTCCTTGCTTGGCTGTGTGTTTCTGTTTGGAGATCTGGGTATTCCACTGCTCCATGCCAGGCTTCCTGAGCCAGAATGCTGGAAGATTTCAAACATGGCACGAAAGCAGTGCTTGGAAGTGCAGCTTGGCTTCCTTCTTTGTATTGGTGCTGTGCTTTATGAAGTTGCAATTTAGCTGGGAGTCAGGATCAAGTCCCAAACGTATTGAGTTGTGAGGTGGAAAAATCCCAACTTCATGGTGTTGTGGTGCCAGTAGCCAAACCCTGAGCAGACAAAGTGGGGATGATCCTAATAACATTTTCCCCAACAGCAAAGTGGCTTTTGGGTTGCTTTTCTGCTGTTTCCTGCACTAAGCATTTTGCTGATCTCTTTTTGCTCTTCTCCTTTCTGTAGACGACTGGCAAATTCCCCCAGCTCTATGAACACCTCAATGTGAAAGTGGTTTTTAAAAAAAGTTGTGCTTAAAAAGCGGCAGGCAGGACTGGGAGGAGATATAGCCTGGGTGTGAATCAGCCCTTTCACAACCGAGGCTGGCTCTGTGCGTACCCTCTTGTCTGTCTGCCCTCCACCCCCTTTTTCTGGGTTAAATACAACCTCTGACTTGGCTAAATAGAGGATTTTTTTGACCAAATGAATTTGAGCACCATATGATCTGCCTCCTCATGTTCCCTGAGCCCTTTGCAGGAGAAGGGAAATGCTTGTGAACAAAGTCTGCTAACAGAGCTGTGGGTGGAAAGAGGACAAAACGAGTACGTGAAGCACCACATATTTTCACTGGACTTCCAAAACAAGTGACGGTTTGTTCTCCAGCTAAAGGCACATTTGAGAGGAAGGACCTGAAAAAGTGAAAATAGAGGGGCTTTTGGTGGGTTTTTTCTTGGTGTCACAAAAATTCTTGTCCAAAATAAGAAGCACTGAGGTTTGTAAGCATGAACTCTTTAAATATGAAAACGTGACAGGCTGAAGTCCGGGCGAGTGCTCATGGCACACAGCAGAAGGTCCTTTTCTCGGAAGATGAAGGTGAGATTGCAGTGAAGGGGAACATGCTCTGACATCTGGGGTTTTGCAGTTTCCTTCAGTAGAGATAATCTTGCTCTCATGCAGGAAGTCCAGCGTATGTCAAAACAACCTGAATTATGTCTGAGTGAAACCTCTGGCTGATAATCCATGTCCAGACTCACTAAACACGAGTGTGTTTCTCTGCTCAGGTGGGGTAAAGGAAGGCTGAAGAGTATTCTTGCATAAAATGTTGGGGGGATGTTATGTAACTTCATTTCCATATTTTTTTTGTTTTCCTTTGGTTTTTTTTCCTATTTTTGTTAATTTCTGCTGTGTTAAGATTGCATCCTCTGCAAATATCCTGAACTAAGCGAAGATTTTTTTGAGAAGAGAAAGCTGGAGGTGCCATTCAGGGCAGCCAGGGAGCTGATCTAACCACTTGCTGCTGACAGGAGGGTTTTACTCCCCATTCACAAGTGTTTCTCCTTCCTTCCTACCTTCGTTTTCCTCTTTGTTTGCTCCAAAACCTCATGTGTTCACAGGTTATGCTCACTACCAACCAATTTCTCCCTCTGTTTTTCAGTGGATTTAGTGGATGTCTTGGTGTATAGTGTGAGGACTGGTGCTGGAGGGCTAGAGCACATGGAAAATGGGAATAGTGGCTCTCCTGGCTTCAGCAAGCTGCTAGATGAGCTCAGCACATACTGCTTTACACAAACTAAGGGACACTGTGCACCCAGGGAATTGTTTCCTGTGCAGTTTGAATTGTGCAAAATGAGCCTTTCCACATGGTGTTTGTGTTCAAACGTTGCAGCCTTTTTGCTTTTGTTGGAGTATCCAAAAGGAAAATGCTTTCCTAAGTGAAAACGATCTGCATGATTGTTTTGGTCTAGAAAATCAAATAGGATAGTTAATAAAATAAATATTAAAAGAGGAAGGGATTTTTGTCTACCTGAACCTGAAGGATGAGAAGAAAATCAAACCAAAACCCTCCATTGTATTTTTCCACTTTCTTTAAGAATTTACAAGGTGGACCTTGTAAGTCCCCCATTCACCAAACTCATGAGAGTAAGTTTCTGTTCTTCAGATACAAAAAACTTATGTTTTTTTGATTCTGGATTTAGGAAGAACAAACTTTTCTAAACTTTTCTAGAACTGAACTCGGCTCTTCTAAACTAGCTGAGTTCGTTCCGGATGCTCTTTCCCTGTAAGCTCCCTGTTCAAAGACAAGCAAAGCTGGAATTTGTGCTGGGCTGTTATGCCTGCTTTTTTCATTCTTTAAGAACTTCCCAGTACCGCTGGCATTGCTTTGTGCCCATAGCTGTAAAAATCCTACTAGTCCCTATTCAGTCATTAAACCATAGAAACCCGAGTTTGAAGGGGCTAAATAGCACAGGCTTTGGAAAAGAGGCTTAGACATCCCATACTGGAGCAATAAAACGTTCTGAGAAGACTGTCTTCAGTCCAGATGCAAATACAAAGAGTACAGTACCCCATGTATCATGAAAACAGGACCTTGCACAAGAGGCATGTAACGAGTCGTTGGTTCTGCTTATTCCTGGGTGCAATTCAAAGAGGTGGTTTACTCTGTAAAGTGTGGTTTGTCATGGAAGATGATGTCATTCACACCATGCTTGAGAGAGTGACTAAACATGATGCTTCTAGGGAAGGATCTAAGCCCAGTCCAGTTTTGTCCTCAGTGAAGAAGTGACTTATTGTCAGAATTCAGCCTCATTTGTTCTCTATTTAATGATTGCCACTTTTTTCCTGTTAGGGTGGTGTCAGCCCTTTAACATGTTAGATTTTTCCCTCTATTTCTCTGCCTAGGGTTTGTAGGAGCTGAGAGTTTAATTTTATCAAGCTTGTTGCCTTGGGCTTGTGAGTCCTGGCAGCCCCTTGCTTTTTCCATTTCCCCTCTCCAGCTTCTCCAGTGCTCAGCACTAAACCAGCTGTAGCATCAGGATCTACTTAAAAACCTTCCACGAGTCCTGTGTATGTACATGTCACATTTTGGCTTGTTCAAATAACTTCTCAAGTTACTTGTGATCACAGAGGTTCTGTAGCCCACCTTGAGGATCTGCACCCAGGTGTGCATCATTGCCTCTGCTTTCCTGCAGCAAAGGCTTCAGCTACTGACTTTGATCCTGAATTCCTTGGACTTGTATATTAAATGATTATAAACTACACTTAATTGTCAGTCAGTTCTTCTGGTTTAAACTGAGGTGTTTAACTCTCTTCTCCAGGCTCTGTCTTGGATATTATCAAGCACATCGTGGCCAAAGGAGAACACAAGACTGGTGTCCTGGATGAACCCTGTATAGCCACAATCCTTAAGGAGGTGCTGGAGGGGCTGGACTACCTGCATAAAAACGGGCAAATCCACAGGTATTTTACATTTTTCTCACCTTCATCATAAAATATTCTTGAAATGGAGTAGCTGAGCACCCACAGTTTCATCCCTCAACTCTCTGTGAGCGCATGAAGAGAGGAAAGTAAAAGTGGGAGCTTAATCAAAGTGCAGAATTTAAATGTCTGTAGTCTATATACTACATCTGTATGCTATGACTAGGCCAAATTTGGGTAAACTTTGGGGTATTGAAAGTTCTGACACAGAGAATCTCATTCCGAATGTCAACATCCAGCTCCAAAGTGTGGTTGTTGGAGCTGGAAAACTTCAACTGGTTTTGTTTCTTGCTGAGCTGCAAATCACCAAGAGCACTGCATAAGCAGTGTTGAGCAATTTAATAAGAAGCCCTTCAAGCCCTGATATTTTTTTTTAAGCTTAACTGCAAGATCAACTTAATGATATTTGAATTCGAGTGATTTCATTAAAAAAAGAAAATGGAAACAAAATTAATGGAAAAACTCCTTCTGTAGGCAAAGCCCAGTTAACTAGTGGCCTGTGATTTGACAGCCCACTGAAATGTGAGGGTTTCTGTGCTGTTCTCCTGTTTGGGAGATACAAAATCATATTTTCCTCTCCCCTGGTGTCAAGGTGTGGTGTAGTTCAGTAAGAGAAGATGCTAAGTCAGTCTATTCTGTGTTAAAAAGACGGAGATTTTCAATCCTAAATATGTGCTGAAAATAGAATACACTGCTTCTGGGTAATATTCACCATCCCAGCCAAAGACTGCTGCTGGAACAGCCTCTTCTTTCTTGGGAATTTTGTGAGCTTGGCTGTGTTCTGGTACAATGCCATTACAAGCATTGCTGCTGCTGTGCTGGAGTAAGTTTCTGTCCTCTTATAGCTGCACAAGAAGAGGTTACTTTTTGCCAAAATTCTTTTTATTTAGAAAATCCAGTAAGTATTTATTTCATATTTATAATCAAACTGACTGGCTTTTGTAGGTTATTTTGGGTTGAAAAAGAAAAAAAAATCAAACTAATTGAGGTGGAGTTTTTTCCCCTGAAAGAAGTGTCAAATTTCATTTTCCAGTCTCCGTTAAAATCCTTCAACAAGAACCGTTGTCTTCACTGAAGACAGTATTGTTTTCATAGCTGGTTGCTTAACTTCGTTTTTTAGAGGTAATACTTCAGGCAGCCCTGGGAATTCAGAGAAAAGCGATAAACCAACTCACTTGCCAAGTACTTGGTAACTTTTCACTGTGCCATAAGTAATTGATAGAACCGTGTTCATCCGTGACTTGCAGTTGATTTGCCCGGCTGATTTAGTTCATCTTCTGGCCTAGTGGAATTGAAATATGTATGTTAAAGCAGCAGTAACCTGTTAAATTTCAGTTTTTCTGAAGGTATCACATAATGTTTTCTGTACTGAAAGAGGGGTGGTTCTCCATTTGGCTGGGTGGATTGGAAAAGCAAACTAGTAAATGTGGTAAAGATGAGAGGGAATATATTCATGTGTGGGGTGTGGGGGGTTTTTACTGCTCTCAGCAAAAATACCATGTTCGCAAAGTTCAAACTGCTTGGTCTGAAGAAAATGTGATTCACATTGAATCATTTGGAAGTGAACTGGACCAAACCTGCTGTGACCATTCTCATCTTGCTGGTTGAAGCATTTTGCCCATATTTAGGGAACTTCAGCAAAGAAATCGGAGCTGTGTCATTGATGCAGCTCAAGGTTGCGGTTGTGCATCAGCTGCTTTGCATGTGTTGCATCCCTGTCTTTTGGCGCTGCTCCAACAATTGTGTAGTATTTTATCAGGGAAAAGTGTTTGGATTACCTCACTGTGTTGGGCACAGTGGTCTGGGGAATTTGGAGAAGTGGGATACACAAGGAAAGTTGTGAGGTTTCCTGCCTGTGGTGCAAAGGATGGGTTTTAAGTGTTGGCAGACAGCAAGCTGACGTGCCTTTGAGGGATGAAACATGTTTCCTTAATGGAGTTCGTCCTGCTGTGTTCCGTTTTATCCAGATGTGTGTGTGCTGCCGAGGAAAATGCAGTTTAAAGATGTAGCGCAGATGGGACCTTTCCTCATCCATAGGAATATCTGTATGGTTTTCCCATTTTGCTTAATGCTAGGGGTCATAATATTGGTCATGCCTGATGGGAAAGGCAGGTGGAAATCTTACAGCTGTGCCAGAGATGCTCTGAGAGGAAGTGTTCAAAATAACTAAACTTAGTCCCCTGGGTCAGCTTAAAGTATCTGGCTCCAAAGGAAACCACATCAGGTGATGGGTGAACTGCTGTGTCGTGTCTGCAGTGTGGGGCAGCTGTGCTTGGGGTGATCTTGAGGCCAGGGCAAGATCAGCTGTGAAGGATCAAAGTTGAAGGGCTTTGGCCAGACCTGGAAGATCCAACCCAAATCAAGCAGCCGTCCAGCAGAGCAAAGTGTTCAGCTGGTTGCACTAAATATCCCATCTCTGTTCACATTACACCTAGGAGAAAACAACTTGATAAAATTAGAGACTTAGTATGAGTGAGTGACTGTAATTAGCACATCCAAAGATGGACAGCCAGGCTGGTGGCAAAGCCCAAAGGATGAATATCAGGACCCAAATGTGATCTTGTGGGCGCTGCTGACCTGAAGTGGGGCCGTAAATCATCGGTGAGATCAGAGAACATATGTCTGACAGCAGAGCTGCTTGATACTTCTGAATTATTCATCATCTTAAATGGGTAAATGAAGTTAACACGTGAAAAACTGGCTTAATGAAATTCTGGTACTGAATCATAAGCCCGCCTTAAACTTAGTGCCACTTCCAGTTAAGGTTTGGGGAACTGGGTTGGTGTGGAAGTGTAAATCCCTGCTTTGGACAGGAGAGGAGTTTGACAGTATTCTCTAGAGGAGATTAGAAAGCCAAATATCTAGTGAAGGCTTAAATTGTAATTCTTTTTTTGTTTACTTTCCTAATTAACAGCCAGAGCAAGTCTGAGACTTGAATAGGCACCATTGTTCAGGAACAAATGCTGAAGTCTCCCACATTTGCCCAAAGTGATGTTTTTTTGCTTTCATCTTCCAAGGGCTGTTGGGAAATGTCTTGAGGCCTTGCGGGAAAGACAAAGGAGAAGGCAAAATCAGTTTTATTTTCATGAAACATTCTATACCAAGGTAATGATAACAAATGGTGCCCATCTTCCTCCAAAATCACCACTGCCTCTGTATCTCAGGGTTAGCCGCTCCCTGCCTTCCCTGCCATGTGCCCATGCCTGGCCATCTCTCCTGTGCCAGCTGCTGCTGCTGTCCCCATTGTGGCTTCCTGCGTAGCACAGTGATCCCAATGAGGATTTGAAATCCCAGTGATCCGGCTCATGTTGAGTGAGTTAAGTACCTGGGCACCAGCCAGTGTGCTGAGGACGGAGGAAGCCTTTGGATGAAGCTGTGCTGCAGGAATCTGCTCAGGCACTTTTTTTTTTTTTTTTATGGAAGTCGAGCAAGACTGACGTGCTGTGAGGGGTCGCTGCTGGGCTAATCTTGTCTGGATGACACTCAGGGTATGTTGTACCTCTTCCCCGTTTGGACTCTGATTCCTCTGTGTATTTGAGGATTAGCAGGAGTTTGATGAATGACTTAAAAATAAAACTAAAGGAAAACCAACCCAAGAGGTTTTATTGCTTGAAAAGATTTATTGGAGGGAACTTCAAGGCTTTTTCAGGTGGTGCTCCGTATGGCAAGCTGACAAATGAATCATGCTGATTAACTGTTACAAGGTCTCTCTGTCTTTCTCCCTATTTTTATCTCAGAGCTTATCTTCTCTTCGTGATTAGCTGTTGTGTAACTGAATATTTTACTTAGTCCAGGTGAAATGATACGCTGCTCAAATATAACCAGATTCTCCTATTGCAGCACAATAAATGTGATACTTGCCTGCTTTTTTGTAAAAACAAAAAAGCCTGGGAAGTGGTTTAGGGTTGCATGCACTAGAAATATTGGCATGGCAGCAATCCAGCTATTAGTTTGTTCGCTGCTCTACTTCTTACAGGGTGAGAGATGCAGAAGAACATTTGATATGCTTACTTAGATCAGCCTGTGCTGCAATGCAGAATGGTTTGGGGTTTTTTGGTGCCTTTTGAAAACCAAGAGTGTGGGCAGCAGTGTGCTGGGGCAGCTGTTTGTTGCTTAGAAGGAGACCCTGGAAACAATATTCTTGCTGTGCTTCTATGCCAGCTGTCTTCGCTTCTTGTTTGGACCTTAGGATGGTTTTGACAGAGGATCAAAGTTTAATTGTTTGCCTCTTAACCTATATTAAGAGTAAGTAACTTCTGAAAAAAGGATGCGAGCACATCACCAAGACTTGTGTGCGGGCATTTGCGAGAGTGCTGCTCCAGTAGCGTGTTTTGTATTTAGGATGAAGGAGCTGATGGATGTGTTTCGGCAGAACTTGGCTGTCCTACAGGATTCAAGCTTAATTTTCATGTAGCTGATTAATGCATCGATAGCTGTGCGGGCAGGTCTTGTGGTTAAACTGGATTCCAGTATGCCTCTGATTATTTTGATGACTGAAATACTGTACTTTTTTGTTTCTGTACCAATACTGTGGGAGAACTTCAAGCCCTTCTCTCCACAGTGCTGTAATCTTGCTTTGGGGAGTGCATTTTGTGAGTGAAGTTCGGTAGGGGAGGAATGGATAACGGGTGGAGCCTTTCCACCTCTAATTGCTAGTTTGCTTTTAAGTCAGGACACTGGTCATTTGAAAGTTGGCTATTGCTCAGCTGTGGGAAGTGGAATTTTCTTATTCAGAGAAGGGTACTTTGGTCTCTTACAGTATGGAAAGGGTAGAAATAACCTCTAGAGGTGGTAGTTAATGTAAATTTTAGAGCTTTAATTTGTAAGCAGTTCAGTAGTTCATAGAAATGTTACTCTTGGGTGTCTCAGTGGGAAGGAGGACAAGATGCTGCTCTGGGTTATACTGGGTGATTTGTTCCCCCAAGAAACACCTTTTTGTGCAGTGTCAAGGGGACAAGGACCAAATCCTACTCTCTGTGCAGTCCGATGGGGGTGTATTGTGGTGGTTTGGCAAACCAACATGTTCTTCTCGTGGTTGTTTCTTCCACTGCATCATCCAGAAATTCATTGTTTTAAAAAAAAAATTAAAAAAACCCCCACTGTGGTTGCAGAGGGAAAATATGAACCAGATGTAAATCTCAAATCTGCAGACAGCCAGAAACAATAACTCCTGTGGAGACAGTTTTCCTCAAAGTGGATAAAGAACAGTCTCTGCTCTGAAGCCTAAAACCCTGGGATTTAAACCTCTGCTGGTAAATATTGTTGCTGCTGAAATCACAGGGCTGCTGGGGGCCCTGCAGCAGCTCCAGGGGACTCTGTGTTTGCAGGGTGATGTCTGGAGGTGTGGCTGTTGCAATCAGGTATTTGCCCCCGTGTCTTTCTCCTCAGACTCAGGCGCTGCCTCTGAACTTTGTCCCTCAATGTCCTGCACTCACTCAAAGTAACTTTGGTGTAGTCCAAGGGAAAACCTACTTTTTCGTAGAAATCTTATGCATCACATTAAAAGGAGGGGAAGTTTTTAGGTTTTTTCCTCTGCTGCGTGGAGATGTGAAGTGGGAAAAGCACCATGAAAAGCAGAAGATAAAGGTTGGGGTGATGTCCAAAAGCAGTGACAGGTTTTGGTCAGTGATCCATGACTGAGTTGCACACTCAACTAATGTGGTTTCCAGCAATTCTTAGACTGTCAGGAGCATTTGCCTCCAATGTGTTTCCAGGGGGAATAGTCATCCGCCGTCTGCAGCATTAGATGTATCAGGTGAAAATGTAACAGATTCTTTTAGCTTTCTACTCTGCAGAAACCAAGAGCCATTCACATGTGTGTACAACATTGTTTGTGACATCTGTCTCATGTCACTGCGTTTTGTCTGGTGTAGATTACTGGGACGAGGTTGCCTGCTATAGGCTCTTGCAGCATCTACCCAGCAGCAGAGTGACTATTTAAATCATCTTGTTCATCTTTTCCACTGTGATACATGAAGTAAATAACTCCCTTCAAAAAGGTGGCTTTGAGTATTGTCCCCTATTATGATGCAGCAGATTTTCTGGCCTTTATAGATCCTAAAAGCTGCATTTTTGGAGATGCCTTAAGCATTTGTTCAGACCACTTCATGTCTTCTGCTAAAGCCTGAGAAGAAGGGGTCACTTGCTAAGTTTGTGTGGTAACATATTAAGCACTTGAAAATTTTAGGTTACATCAGAAGTTATTTTTGTGTGTTTACTAAACCAAATTATATCCTGCCTAGTAGAGTTCAAATAAAACTTTGATATTAAAAAGTAAAGTTAATACTTTAAAAAAAAAAGTGAGTCAAAACCTATACACATTTAGGACAACAAATAGGGAACTGCCACAGAGAAATCTATCACTTAGTGGTAGCCTGGAAAGCATCACCAGTTGAGACTGGGAGTACAGAGAGGACTGTTTCCACTGTACGCATACCCAATTTTATAACTGCTTTCTCCATTTTATAGGAATAACTTGGTGAAATATGGAGATCTTTCTTCTTCCTGTGCTGGTCATGCTTAAAACTGCTGTTTTCTAGATTTTGGAGGAGGAAGTCGAGCCGACAGGGCTCTGGGCGTCTTGAATTTCTCCTCCTGTGTCACGTTGCAGACGTGGCTGAGCAGGAGCTGTGGGTGGCTTTGTAGATAGGGCCAGCTCTTGGCTGCATAGGGGAATGCCTGGGACCTTGTGTGTGTATAGATATACATACTG
Source organism: Cephalopterus ornatus (assembly GCA_013396775.1). Lineage (NCBI taxonomy): Eukaryota > Metazoa > Chordata > Aves > Passeriformes > Cotingidae > Cephalopterus > Cephalopterus ornatus. The sequence goes on from VZRE01010702.1 coordinate 18,416, forward strand.
CTTCTCCAGAAGAGGGGTGCTTTCTGCCTTTTGGAAATTAAGAGCTTTTTAAGGTCTATATAATTTTTTGGGGGCCTTATTTGAGCCAGGTTGGTTCTGTCTTTTCTGGAATGACCTTTTGTCTTTCCGTGTGGCAGGGAGATGTGCGAATCACTGATAATCCCATTTCTTCTGCTACCCGATGGATCTTGTACTCCAGGAGTGATCCACACGTGGTAATTTCTGGGAAATTCCTTTCTGAGGACACTAGGAACATGTTATAACACACAGGAGATACTGCAGCATGGTGACGTGCATCACTGGTACTGCCACACGGAGCGAACCTGCCTCTTTGCACGTTAAATCATGTGACATGAAATATTGAAACAAGACCACGTTATAACTTGACTGTTTTCCTCTGTTACCAATGACTAAGCCAGGGCATCCCAAAAATATCTGGGCCTCCAGGGGTAGGAACAGACCTTGTGACTCCACCGGTTGCTCTGTGTGTGTTGCTTTTCATGTAGCAGCTGTTAAAGGATCTTTGTGCCTTGTCCCCACTGCAGTCCTTAGGAAGTAGGATCAGGAAATGGAAGGGCTGAATAGATGAATTTGTGGAAGAAATCCTGGTACATTTTTAGCTGCTGTTCACTGCTATGAAAACTTGATTTTAAAGCCTGCTGAGCAGGGTCCTTTCCTTATACAAGAGAAAAAACCCTGAAGTTTTAACAGACTAGGGGCAACTTTAAAAGTGGTGTATGAAGTTGGAGATATAGCTTCTCTCTTGCATTGACTTCTGAAGGTTGTCAGAAGCCCTGGTTTGGCAAATCCTCCTTGCCATGAGCTGCTGTTAGAGCAGTGACATGCATTGGGGTGAATGTGTGAAGCAACAGAGTCTTTTGCTGGAGGTAGAAATGGGGCTGTGAAGGTTGGTGTGATTAGGTCATCTCTATGTTGGGAGGTAGGGTTAAATCAAGTATTTGTAACACTTTATTTTCTGGCTTAAGGAGCTGATCTGTCTGAAAACTGTTTTTTAAGGTTTTGAATTTAGCTGGAGCAACTCCCCCACAGTGATGTGCAGGTGAAGTTACTTGAGCGCTGATGCTGGGCTGGTTTGGTGATGGATGGGTGTTGGAGTCCAAGGCAGGCAGGATCTGTCCTTGAAGTGCACCACCCTTTAACCCTCATTAGGCTGTAACCACGTGGGAAGTGAAGGAATTAAAGAGAGCGGGAAAACATCAAAGACAAAGTTGGCACAGGAGTAAAAAGTGCACGTTGGATGTAATTTGCTGAGATAAAGGGAAGTTGCAGGCGCTGCGATAATGGTGACAGACAGGGACGCAATGAGGGATGTGACACTTCGTAACAGAGACTCACACTGGGTTAGCCCAAGGTCTGCAACTCTTTCTGTACTGCCTCAGCATCTTCCCAGCCCCTGGAGCTGTTCAGACGAGGAAGATGACAGCGAATTTCAGGCAGATCTCCTGCAGCTTTCCTTAGCGAGTCATCCCTTGTCTGAGCTGACACAGCTACTTAGCGTAAAAGAAATCCAATTCACGTTTTGGTGTCTTGGGCCCCAAACCTTCTACTTTAAGCAGCATTGGAGGGCAAAAAATCAAGAGGGATTGTACCGAGAAAGTGCATCATGGAGCCTCTTGAAAGCTGTTTTATGATTTAGCTACAATAGAGTGCAATGGGAGATTAATTTCTCATATAGCCTTTACTGGGGTTTCTGTTTGCCTGTGCCAAGAGACAGGATGGAGTTATCTCTCCCAAGAGGTCTCTTCACTACACTCAGAGTGATCTGCCTGGATCTTAAGGGTAGGACACAGAGAAAACAAGTACTTGATGTACTCTTACAGCTCATTTTGATGGATGCTGACAGTCCTTTCCACTGGGCTTTGTCTACGCATGACTGTGACAGACTGTGGCTTTGCAAACAGTCACTTTACCTGCCAGAGCCTTGCTTCACACTGCTTAAAAACACAAAAAGAACCTTTCTAACTCCTGGTAAAATTGGATTATTCATCTAACTTTCTCCAGCCATTAAAATGACAGTTAAAAAGCTTTTAAGTGTTCCTCCCTGTGTAGCCCCTGTGAAGTTGTACCTTTAAAAATGCCAGTCCCATTTGAGCCCTGGGGTAAATCATGAGTCGCCTTGTGCTGCTGGCATTGAGCTCCTGCACCGAGGCCCCTGGACTCTCAGCACAGCCCAGCAGCTGACAGAGCAGCTCGGAGAGGAGGGAAGCAGCAGTCGCTGTGCTTGCCTGATCCTGAGCAATAAAGCGTGTCCCTGGGCTGGTCCCCCGCTGTAATTTATGGCAGCCTGGCTGCTGCCGCGGGGCTCGGCTGCCAGTGGCCACAAGGGCCTGCTGAGAGGGCTGTGGATGAGCAGGGATGAAGCAAGCTGTGGACTTGGCCCTCTCTTCCCTCTGCTTATGCCTGGCTCAGCAGGGAGGCTGGAGAGGAGTATGGAAGCTGCTCTGCCAGCTCTCTGCCAGTGGAAAACCTTCAAGCTTTGGGAGATGTTCCTGGGGCCGGCTCTGCAGTTAAGTACAGCACAGTAACAGACAGTAATTGCACCTCTCCCAAGAGTTTGGGACTTAAAGCTCAGCTCTGTCGCGTGAAAATATTAATGCACACAGCGTTCTGGAGCAGGAGGAGGGGCGTGTTAATGTGTACAGCACTTCCAGTGTTGTCTTGAATGCCTTCTTCTGTGTTGTACTGAACTTACTGACATTTGAAGGTGTAAAAATACTGATCTGCCTGCACGCTCCAAGCCTAGTTTACATTTGGCAGCTCTAAATGGTAAAGCTCTTGCATGTCACCAGCTTTTTATATCTTGGCTTATAAGGCAAAGGGAGGAGGTAACACAGGTAAGAGCATATCACTGAAGGGAGAGGAAGGTTTGATGGTAGAGAGAGGATAGCGCTCATTTGGTGTATGTCGCAGATTGCTTCATATTTAACTGTATGCAGAGATATTGTCCAGGGAGCGTTTTCTACATTACTCAGAACAACGTCAGCTCCAGCAATTGGTTGCATTCAGCATAAATATTTTGAGTTCTTTATTACCATTAACAGAAAATAGTAATTGTTGCATCCTGCACCTTCTATTTTTTTAAATTGAACTTGGCAGGACCAACCACTCCTTCCTCATGCCAAATTATGCACTGTGGAGCTCAGTCCATGAAATTTTATTGTTGCAGTTGATGTAAATTGCATCTAATGGGCAGATGACTCACGGCTGTGCTGACAGCTAGCTTTGCATCCTAAAGGCATATGCCAGCAGGTTGGAAGCATAGGCAGAGTAAACAGGGCTTATATCTCTGTTTCCCCTTTTCTGGGATAGTTTTCTTCCCAGTGCTGGCCTGCAGAGCTCCTGGAATGCCACTCTTTTCTTGGGTCCCCTATATTGTGGCTGCAGTGGCCTTAACAAAGCACTGTATATTGGTGCCAAGGATTGAGGGCTGTGGGTGAGGGCAGATCTGATCATTAAGCAGGATTTCAAGGATTCATGTAGGCTTCTTATAGTGGGAACAAGCCATCAGGGTACAGTTCCTGTAGTTCCCCCCCGCCCTTGAAAAATAATTTGCGGAGGATGTGGGAAAACAGCACTCCAAACTGGGGACCATCATCTCATTGCCTTCCTGTCCTCGCAAGTCTCCTGTAGCCTGAAGCATGGTTGTAATTTTGTTGTCGGGATCAGATTTGGTTATACAGCACATGATGCCTATGGCCCAGCCCCACCCTGAAGGCGTTGATGTGATGTAACTGGTACATTAGTGGGAAGCTAAACCAGTTTGGGATGCAGATGAGGAGGAGGGATTTCCGCCCTGCTGCAAAACCTCTCAAGGCTGATGTGAAGAATCCAGCTTTGCACTGGAGCGAGTCCAAACCGCTCTTCCCACTCTGCTTGTGAAGTACAAGGTAAATAAAAACACAATTGTTAATTTGTGGAAGGGCTTCTGAAGGCTTTAGAAGGAGGGAAGGTGACAGCTATAGAGCGGGAATGTCCGGAACTACTGTAGCTTTTGTTAAGCTACCAACAACAAAGTTTACTCCATCCTTCTGTAACTTCATTTAAAACGTGATATAATTACTGTTTACGCTACAGCCTAAAGCTGCTTCCTGTTTCCAGTGTAGTAATTGTGCCAGAGGCACACCATTTATTACCAGTGTATCAGCCCAGGATATGGTCATTACCACATTAATAGGAAGTACCTTCAAATTGTTATACTTGGCAATAATTATATCCTGGAGTAACAACTTCTTGCCGTTCAGCGTGCGAGTTTACAAGCATCTCCTGAGGAGAATAAACAGGAAAGCTCTTGCCCTCTCTCCCCTGCCTTGTTGCTTTAAATGCAGTGAATTAAAGATGATTTTAGAGGAGTACCTACTTTGAAGATACTGCCAGCGTGCCAGTATATGCTAAAGAAAGGGGTTTGTGCTCTCCCAGTGTTAGGGTGTTATGTATAGACTGGGGTGAGGAATGGGAAAACTGGAAGTTGCCTCTATGGTGCAGTAACTCCAGAATGGAATTGGTGTCCCCAAACATCTGAGTGCCCCATCAGTTTTGCTGCTCCAGGGTGGAGTGCACCGGGCTGGGGTGAGTAATGGCCTTTGCAGAGGGCTGGTCACCGTGAGGGAATGCCACATGAAGTGGTGATTTAATTCTGCAGCTTGATTTGGCTATTTGGCAGTGGCAGTTTCGGCCTCCTGAGTTTGGAATTGTGGCAGTGACTTGTTTTAATTTCTTGAACCAGCTTTAAGCATCATATTTACCAACTTATGTTTCCAACGAGAAAATATGTAAATTTTAATTAATCCAAGCTGAAGTTAAAAAGAAAACAAGCTTCTGCATTGGTGGGGGATGTTAAGGGACTGGAGTCCTTTGGCTCTTTTTTCCTGTGGGACTCAATCTGAGTGCTTGTTTCACTACATTTTGCATTCCAAGCCTGTCCAGCCTGATCTATTGTGGTGGGATGGTTTGGTGGTATTGAATGTGTCCTGTTTTCTGACCACTGTTGCTACACCAGTGAAGCCCGGTTGAATTTTTTTTTTTTGATCTCATCCTTAGTTTTGCTTAAAAACTTCCTTGGCACTTCCTTCACAGCGGAGTATGGTCTGCTCCCGGGGCTGAGTGAGCCACACATGCCGTCGTGCCAGAGAGGAGGTTTGGAAAGGCCCTACAATACTGCATGGCTCAGCTTACTGGGGAAATGCTCCAGCATCCTGGGCTGCCCTGGAGTACAGATGGAAGAAGAAATTACTCTTACTCTAGTAAGAGAAATTATAACTTCAGCAGGCAACTTCACTGCATCCTATTCCTTTCCCTATAACCTGGAACTGACAGGCAGCTCTGAAAGGGCCTTGTGCATCCTGGCTGTTGCAGGAGAATCAGCTGTGGATAAACATTTCCAGTAGGATTGGAGTGTTTCCTGAACACCCTGTGCTCGCTCTGAATTAGTTCTGGTGCGCAGGGGGATTCCTGGAGCTGGCTGTGCCTGTGCCAAGCACATTTCACGCCGTGTGAGCCAGTTCCTTACCTAGGAAGCAGCAGACTTGGGCACTGCACTCCAGTGTCTCCACATGCTCATGCTGTTGTGGCCCAAAGGCATCATCTGCCTACCTATTGGCAGGGAGCTTTTCCATTCCTCCCTGTTATGGAGTGTGAACGTTTTGTGGGAGTGCAGGGGTCAGTCAGGTTTGGATGTCTCATGACAATTAGCTCTACAGCTCCACTTGTATTGGATTTTGCCAGGAGGAGAGCACAGCTACATGCTTAATTGGGTATTTAATCCCCTCAGGGCCTTCATCTCTTTAAGACTCTCCATCCAGTGCAGTGCTGGTGCTGTCTGGTCTCCAAATGCTGCAGCTGTTAATTGCAGGAAGAAAACGAAATAGTGCTCCTTGGAGGGAGAGTCAGCTCCTCAATTCTATCATGTCATATAACTTCAGAGTTTCCATATAGATCTATCCAACTGCTAGCAGGAGGTGTACGTTTGGCAGGACTTGAAATACTTGTTTGAAAGGTCAGGGTGCTGTCAGCTGCAGTTTGCTGTTCATCTTCAGTGGACTGTCTTATGGACTGTTTTGTTCCACTGTGTGCTGGGGAAAAGCTTTGCCATGCCAATATCCTAGACTGGGTATTGGGAAGAGTGTGATAAATGCTGATGCTGGAGAGGATGTGTTTAAAATTATCCTGGCCTGGAACTGGCAGTGGCCCAGCCTCCTCTTGAGAAGAGCAAAGCCAGGAAGGAGTTGATTTCCAGGGCCTGACCGGGCCTTTTTGGCCAGACCATCAAGCCAGTTCTGTTCTCATGATGCACAAGGGAGGAGGGAAAAAATAGCTTTTGACTTTTTTCTCTATGTGAAATGATTTGGAATAGTTGTTGAAGGTAGCAGAGGGAAAATTTGCTTGTTTTGGTGTTGTTTTCCTCTTTTTGCGCTGGGTCTGTGTGGGTTCCTGGGCAGCTCAGGTTTAGCAGCAGTGCTGGTGAACCCAAGTGTCAACTATAAAGATGCTTCTCTTGGCTTGGTGGGGTGAGCAGCCTGTGAAAACAAACTGGAAAACTTCAAAGTGTTTGGAGTGAATATAGCATTCCCTCAGAGATGGAGAAGCGCTGCTGTAAACCTAAAAACAGAGCTTTTTTGGTCTAGGAAGAGGGCAGTACAAAACTCTCATGGCACGTGCTGGATGTTCTTGTGTGTTCATTGACTTTGGTAAAAAAAAATTCAAGGAGACTTTTTCACTGAAGCTGAGGCTTCACAGGACAATTGAGTGACCCCGCTTTCCCATTCTCACCTCTGTTACCAGCTCTGCTCGCCTGAAACCTTGGTATCGAGGTTCTGTTCATTAAGCCACGAGCAAAGGTTTTTCTTTTGTCTGTATTTTCACCATTGTGTGGGGCTGAACTGATCTCCTAAGGCAGCATGTGAACTTCTCCAGGGCAGGAGAGCAGCAAGACATGGGGCTGGGAGGAGAACAGGGTGCATTCAGCAGGAGATCAACTCATTGTCTCTTGAAGTTGCTCTTGCTGAAGGGGTGCATGAGGATCAGATCAGTGCTAGGTTCTGTTTTCACATTTTTAGCTAAGTTTAAAAACCTGGGACAAACCACATTTTTAAGGGTACCTTCTGCTAAGTTGTAGTGTTTTTTTTCTGTACATAGTACTTGAAATGCTACTACCTATAAATCATACAGATACTACTTAGTGTCTGTCTGTGAAGTTACAATTGATGTTAAGTCCCTACTATTTCGGCATGATTAGAGGCAGGAGGTGCTAGTGCAAGAAACAAAATATAAGAAATAATAACTGTTTTGTGTGTTTTTGTTAGTTGAAGGAAATATGTCATGGCTTCCACTTATTGTTGCTTTATCTTTCTGCAGGGATGTGAAAGCAGGAAATATTCTTCTTGGAGAAGATGGCTCAGTGCAAATTGCAGGTAACTTTCCTGGTAGCTTTGAGCAAACTTTAGGCATAACTGCATATCCAAAGAATTTATTTAATGATCAAGAAGAAGTCTACAAAAAAGTGTTAGCCTCAAAAAGCTCCACAGTTCTTAAAATAAACAAACAAAATCAACAACACCAAAACCCCCAACAATAAATAAACCACAAACCAAAACAAGAAACCAACCCAGAATTCATTACATCTTGTTATCTTAAAATACTCTTATTTGGAACAATAACAATAAGCAGGAATAAATCATTTGACTGTCAAGTGCTCAGAATCAATAGATCAGATAAAATTCTTGGCATAAGCTAGTCAGATTTTTAACTCAGCAGATTTATAGGCTTGGAAGTGGAGTGCACAGACCTCACTGATTTATCATCAGCATGTAAGGTGGTTTTCCAAATGTGGCAAGGGGTAGATTGATTTGTCAGAAGGAAGTGGGTATATCTGATAGTAAAGGTCCCTTACAACTTCGCCTTATGGAAAGATCTGCTGGTCACACGGCTCTTGTGGATGTTCCGTGTTCTGCTCCAGTTGAACTGGGTGGCAGAGGTGGGATTTAACTGGCTGCTCTGACCCAGCCCAAGCTGGAGTGAGCTGGAAGTCTTGGAAACAGTCATGGCAAGCTTAGGGATGGGGTAGGGAAAACTGTTAAGACAGTTGCTTTAGCGAATACAGATGTGCCTGGAGCTGTGTGTTGTAGTCAGGGCTGTCATGAGCTGCAGCAATACAGGTGTGTTGGAAACAGTCCTTGGTGTGGCTGGACGGTGTGTCTGTGGAAAAGGGTGCTGTCTGGTGTGTTCCCCCCACCCCCAGCCCCCCTCTGATGTTTTCTTTCATACGTGTTCCTACAGACTTCACTCCTCTTTCCAGAAACCAAGAATTACGCCCCATCCTTGGAAACATTCAAGGCCAGGTTGGACGGGGCTCTGAGCAGCTGGCTCTGGTTGAAGGTGTCCCTGCTCGCTGCAGGGGATTGGACTAGGTGACATTTAAAGGTCCCTTCCAACCCAAACTAGGCTGTGATTTTTGTGATTATTAGTATTGCAGGCTATTAAGTAAGACAAGATTTTTGGAGAGTACATTTAGAACCTGTGATATTTGTTTTTCCTCCTCTTCCCAGGGCGCTGTTTTCCTGCACTGAGTACAATTCTTGTCCAACTGCCCTTTCTCTCAGGACTCCGTTCTTCCCGTGGATCTTGCAGTGCTTTTCCACCCCTAGCTGGAGGGTAGAGCTCGTACTTGGTCCTGCCATCTTGGCAAACGTCCTTGTAAATGTTTAACATTTTCAATCCCGTATTTAATTGGGAAGAGCCGTATCTGTGGGTGATAAGGTCTCTTCTTTAGTTCCCTGTCCTGCTGGTGGAGGCACAGGAGTGGGTCAAACCGGTGTGCTGGGGGTTAAGGGACAGGACAGGGACTGTTGTGTCAGGGAGAAGTGCCTGTTGCATTTTTTTATTCCTTTGGAATATCTATGTCTGGCTTTGCATCTTGGAATGAAAGCTGTAGATTTTCCACCAGGAAGCAGGACATGTTGCAATGCAGTTTTTTGTAGGTAGCTCTCCCCTCTCTGCAGAGGACAATAATCCCTTTTACAGAACATAACACCTATTTCTGTTTAAAACATGAAGTTGCTTTGTTTTCCTTTTTAAGTCTCCCAGTGCCCTTAATGCCTGCCGTTATATTTCTAATGAGGTGTAAATAATTAATCTGTGTGGCAGCTGATGGAAGATAGGGAGTGGCTTCTAAAATGCTCAAAGGAGCAGACTTTTTACTGTAAAATCCTGAATTTTTTTTCCATAATGGGGCTGAGATGTAACTTTTTGGATTTGTAATTGCACGGAGCTTTAGATTCTGTTTTGGGAGAGGCTGCAAATAGCTGTTACTCCAAGTGTTTCTGCCAGCCTAGAGAAAGCTGCTTGTGTTTCTCTTCCACAAGGTGTGCCAGGTCTCACTGGTAACAGGTACCTGTTGGTGTATTTTTTCTGCTGAATAATTTTTAGTGGATAAGTAACTTTAAGGTTGACTGCTCTTAACTGTATGAATTCCAGAGGATTTATTTTGTCTGCAGTTTGTACGTGCTCCCCTAGACTGAACTACTGGTGGTTTGTATGTGCAACATTTAAATGATGAAATCCACCTCTCAGCCTATCCTGTGAAAGCAGTATTGTGTGATGTGCAAAGTTCCCTCTTTTTACAAACTCTTCCTTTTGAACATGCAGAAGGTCCAGCTCTGTGACTTTTCATCAACCACAGCAGGGCCACTAAACTCAACCAAGGTCAGCAAGTTCACCCGGTGGCAGGAAGCACTTTCGTTTCTGTGGAGGCAGCTGATGACTTGAAAGAAACTAAAATAAATTAATGAATAATAGAGAAGAGCCTGACCTGGTCATAACACGAGATTTTGTTTCTGTGGGAATTTCTGACACTTGAGCTTCCTTTCCTCCTGACCCAGGATGAAATAGCAAAATTTCTCGCGAATTCTTTGGGGAGGAAAAAATGCTGGAAGCAAACCAATCCCAATAAAATGAGATTTGTTTCAGCCAGATCAAAGCAGTCACTTGCCTTTGACAGTCATAATAATGCATATTATGAATAATTCTGTTGATTGAGTGCTTCAGTTCTGAGCTGGGTGACATCACTGCGTTCCCATGAAACAAACATATTTAAGTCTCGCTGGAAAGTTACACCAGAAGGAAAAAACCGAAAAGATGGAATGAAGCCTGAGGGTCAGTGTGAATGGGGCACCTCCCTGCAAGGAGCTGGTTTGGTGTACATGAAAAATTTAAATAATGTAGCAGGGAAGAATGACTTCCATTCTTTCATAATGACTCCTTTCCCTCTTGCCATTCCTCAATCCAAACTGCCGTGAACAGTTGTTAAGAAGATCTTATTCAATGTTTGGCCTTTGCAACCTTCTGTTCCTGTGTGTTTCCTACTGCTTGACACAATTCCTGCTTCTTGTCTCAGAAGAAATGTAATTCTTAAATGTAAATGAGGAGTGTACATCTCAAACTGGAAATCCTTTGAGGAAAAGAACAAAGTGCTTTCAAAGTTTAGAAAAAAATGCTCATCCCTGTAATGGAGGAAACCTCACTGCTGGGATGTACCTCCACAATGTATCAGTGAATTTAATTACTGGAAACTTTCACTGTGTAGAATTCATGGCAGGAATTTTGCTGCAGGATTCTACAGTTCTAAGCAGTGAAATTTAAAGCCTCCTTTGTTAATTTGGGCCATTCAGTTCTGTTAAGGCTGAACAGAAAAAGCAACTTGATGAAAGTGTGTCAGACATTTCTCAGGTTCTGTTTGTGACTCTGAATTGGTGGTTGTGCATCGGGTGTGAAAGCTGCTGTGGGAGCAGGTGAAGAGGTGGAGGAGAAATCTGTGAACTTGGGGGCATTTGCTGGGAGTGGGAATTCTAAAAATTCCTCTAATGGCCTGCACAAATTCCCAGCTTGAAACTCCTCCCCAAGTCTTGGGACTTGGTATTTTTACTCATGGCTTTATTTTTAACTCTGTAGCTCCTTTTGCTTTCAAAATGGGCATCCACTGAACCAAGGAGAAAATTGTCTTTAACAGACCCAGCCGACCATCGAGAACTAAACTGAGGCAGTTTGCTTCTATCTTAACACTTTATTTTTTTTTTTTTTCCAAGGGCACTGGCTTGGGCTTGGGGCTTGGCACGAAGTTTTCGGAGCCTGTTACAATTCAGTGTTGCTTTCTGAGTTTGAAGTGTTTTCCTGCACATTGAATTAATCTGTCTTCTGGAGAGAGCAGGACTCTTTCCCAGATACCATTGTTCTGGGCTGTGGTTGCAATGTAAATTGAGATAGCCACGTTCTTTTGTGTCCCAGCCTCTCCATGGCAGTTATTTCTTTTAATCAGGGCATAAAGCGTCTGTGCCCTGGCATTTATTGGCTCCCTGGAGTCTAAAAGCTGTACGGGTAAAAGCACTCTTGTCAACATAAACTGCATCAGCACCAATATTGCTGCATAAACCAGGAGATGACTTCTCACAGTAAGCAAGGCTTAGCATTTGTCAGTTTACTTAACTTTGCAGGCCGTATAAATCATTGTGAAATGAAGTGAGCATCTTGAAAGATTGGAAAGGGATGGGAGAGACTGAGGGGAAGCTCTCCCAGGGTGCACAAGACTTGCTCAGTATGAGCCACACTCCAACCATGGCACGATATCAGCATCCTACTGAGTCAGAATACAGAATAAATCATTTTTTTCCTTGATTTTATCCACTGGGATATTAAATAATGCTGTTGCCCACCCCTCTGTGATTGAATGTGATGATAGAAGAGCCTACTGAGGGCTGAGAGCGCACCTCCCTCCATAGGTGGGACTTTTTGGTTGCAGAGTATCTTCAGGATTTGAAACCAGGGAATTATTAACGCACGCTCCGAGAGGTGCCCGGAGTGCCTGCCATGGCCTGGGATGGCCGTGCTGCCAAGCGGTTGAAGTAGATTGAGATTTCACAAAGTTGTTCAGGACTTGCTAATTGATCCTGGGCAAATTGCCCAACCCCTCTCGCTTTATCTATTTATAAAATGGGGATAGTTAAGGCCAGGCAAAACTTGTGTAACTGAATTTGTGTAACTTTCCACAAATCCATGCCAGCTTGTCACCGGTTCGCTGTGTTCCTGCCTGCTCTTAATTCATTGTACTAAAATAGCGCTCTACATAAACATCGAGCTATGGTGCAGGCAGTGTCATTCCCCACTTTCCCTTAGGAAACTCTAACTTTGGGAGATTAAGTGGCTCTAAGAAGGGGCAAGGCACAAATCTAACTTGGGAGGGAAGTGTCAATTGCAGCCGGTGTTGTATCATGGACACCAGGAGCTGCTTCTCCCTTTCAAAAAAAGAAGTATTTTTCTCTGTGGCTGGTGGAGAATTTTAGTGCCTCTTCTGCAGCAGCATGATGTTAAGTAACTTTTTCTTTGTGTCACTTGTACTATCTGTATTTCCTGAAGAGATACTGTGATGTTTTGTTGTTGAAACAACTACTCCAAGGGCAGTGGGTGGCTTCACCCGGCCTGGGCTTTGGCATCCTGAAGTTACTTTGCACAGTAGGAGAACAAGTGTGTATTTACAGATCCAATACCACTGTACATCCATATAGACTTTAAAAGGAAAGAAGCTTTTGATTTTTTGTTCTCCACTAACCTTTCTTTTCCCTGGTGTCCAATCACCTACTGCTTTCTCAGCACAAAATCGCTATTTGCCATGGCCTTCCTCCTCTTCCTGCCAGGTTTATTCATCTTCAGTGCTCTAAAAGCTGTAAGGCTTGCAGGAAAACACTTAACTACAACTGTAGATATTTTCTGATGGAAAACAGCTGAACAAGAAGGAAAGTGACTGGTGACAAAAACACTTAGTGCTGTCTTCTGAAATACTTTTTGTTTAAAAACAACTCTGACTGGTTTGAAGTCAAGATTGGATTATTCAGTTGTTCAGCCCTTGTTGAAGTTGGGAACTGCTTTAGAGTCTGATCCAAACCCACCAGACTCTGTAGGAGCCCTAATGATATCAGCAGGCTTTTGTCCTGGTTCTTAGTGCACATTCTTCTTGGCTTTCCCTTCTGTGTACCTTGTAGGCAGCTACATGCAGTAGCTTTGTAGGATTAAGGTAATGTTACAATATGAGATGGCCAAGGAGAGATGATTTTAAAAGCTCGCTTCTAGATTTGGGTAGAACAGTACATAGTATGCTAGAAATGCATCTTCCTGTGGTAATACACATTGTGATGTGGTCCTACCACAGCATTCTTGCATTGGTGAGTTGTTCAGATGGAGTGTTTCCTTTCAGCTTTTACATTTCTTGAATGGCCAGAATAGTTTTCAAGTTTGATAACTTGGATACCTTAATAGCGGGAATTGTTGCCTGATGGCATGCTTTTTCAAACACTGGTCTGCAACTTTGTTGCCGCTGCAGAGTGTCCTGTAAGGTAAGTGGTTTGAAACACGTGATGTTTCTACTGAAAAAGACAAAATTTGCCATATTTTTTGCAGAGTCTGCATCGGCAGAATTGACATTCTCATGCTGGACTGATTTTACTGTGATACGAGAGTCTAGAGATGTATATACATGTTTTTCTCTTTTTTTTTAAGAAGCCTTTTGTTTGTATCACTGACACAGCTCCAACAGATGAATATTTTTTTTACACTGCTGCAGCAAAATGATTAAAAAAAAAAAGGATCCTACCACTTTCATCCAGACATCCTGGAGACTGTTTTTTGCTAACAGACTGCTGGAAGTCTGCAGTATTTGGGCTCCTTTAGAATATCTGCCAGTCGGTGGATCCCCAGCAGTGGTGGTTACTGGTATTGCAAGCCAGATCCAAGCGTTTCCAATTCTTCCCTGTTTCTGGTGATTCAGTCCTTTCCAGTTGTCACCATAGCGAGCCAATATAAACTATGAGCTGCCAAGGAAGAGTACAAATGTAAACACTTCTGAGCTATCTTGAATTTCGTGGCTTTTCCCATTTTCTAGAGTTAAATTCACTTGCAGTAACCTAGTTCTGTTCGAGAACGGAGACTCAGAATTTTGTACCGACTGCTCAGAAGTGAGAACTGAACCTGATCTTGTGGTTAAGATTGTATTTTATTGCTTTGTAGATATTTCTTGAGAGCAGGCGCATTCTTAATAGCTGGGGCTTGGATAAAGTTAGTAAGGTGACATTTGAGAAGATGGTCTTAAAGTCATTCCTTACAGCAGAGTAGCACAGGCCGGTTGAGCCTGTTTTAGGCCACTGGAAATGAGGGAAATTGATTGGGAAAACATTGAATAAATCAACCATGTAATGAAATAAACTTTGATTCCATTTAAGCTTTTTGCTGACCTCAGATGGCAGATGTAGGGGCCCAGTTTCCATCTGGAATTTATAAACCCATGTTTGATGTGAGATGTGGTGAATATTGTTTAAAGGACTTGTGTTTTAACTGCTGGAATGCTTTTGCTTTGAATGGCATTTCCTTTCCCCTCAAAATGACTGCATGGAAACTTGAGGTAAGATAATACATGCAAGTTCAAATACAGCACCTCACAATAAAATACTGATGGCACTTGGACAAGTTTCTGTTGGTATTATCTTATTTAAAAGAACTCGTAATTGCTCTTGTGTTTAGAACAATAGATCTTGCAACACTTCCTGTAATGAGCAGTAAAAGGCAAATAACTTTGAATCTTTTAGGAAGCTCCTTCAGTTTCTGAGAAAAGCAAAGAGGATGGATACTCACATGGAAGATCTCAAAGCAAAATCAGTGTTGCAAAAAGCATGTTTCCAGAAAAATACGGATTGCAGTGCTGATGGGACAGGGATCCATCTAGGAGTGCTAAAACTTCAGGGTTAGAAGGAAGCCAAGATGCCTCTTGGAACAGGAAAGAGAACAGGGCAGCAGATCTCTGAAGCTATATCCTAATGATATGATAGACCTTGGTTAGTGCTGGTTTTAGCCCTGTGATTGCTGTGAAACTTCCTTCAATGTCACCTTGCAGTTACCCATGTCTGGTCACTTCGGTGAGCACTGAGTCCCTGTCCTTGGAAGTCTCTAACTGATGTGAGCTGAAAGGTTTCTGCGTGATGATTTCAGTGGTATTTCTCAAATATTGAAAGTCTAACGAGAAGGGACTCTCATTGCACTGCTGGTGTGATGCAGAGGGAAGGCTGGGACTGTCCTCACAGGGACACCATTCTCTGCAAGTTGTAAAGAGGGATCTTTTGTTGCAGTTGATGCCTCAGTATAACATCCTTAAGCCATGGAGTAACTCTGGCTCCTCTGGCCACAGAGGGAAAGGCTTTTGCATTTACAGTTAACTGTCAGCAGAGTTTCAAGAATTTTCAAACCAGTTGTGGTCAATAATGTTCTGGTATTATGTGAAATAGCTCTGGAATTTCAGAGGCTTGCACTCCAAGCCTGTCATCAGTCTTAAAATTGACATTCAGGATTCTGATTGCTTGTTGTATGTTTGAATAAAAAAAAAGCGTGTATGGATAAAGCTGACTTATGGAGAGTGGCCCATTGCAGGCCTATAATTCAGTAATACATAAGCAATGTAGTTTGGAGAAAATTGGGAAGAAATACTTACGCAGGTCTGTGTTTACAGTTTCCCCATCACATGATTTTATTTTTTTTTCTCAAGTGCCTCTTCTGAATGACTTGATTGCCAAATCTTTTGTATTGTTCTTCTCTCAACAAAGATACTGTATCCCGTAGCTATCCCTGCGCACTGCTGCTGCTGGTAACAGATCCTGTTTTCCATTTAATTCTTAATTGCATAGGACATCAGGGTTTACCTTTCACAGCATAGTTTTCACGTAAGAGTGATTTACCTTAAGAAATACAATTACCAGTGAGTGCAAAGGGTATCCTCGAGCATCCTTCAGCTTGTAAAAGATGTTCCAGGTGGGGGTGGTGCTATGCAGGGTGTGAATACCTGTCTGTGAGGCTTCCCTGGGCTGGTTGGGCTGGCTGGGGACACGTGAATTAATGCTGCTGTGTCACCAGGAACTAGTTCAAGCGCTTGTTAAAGGAGCATTTGGACCATGGGAGATTATCAAGCAAAGCATGTTCTGGCAATAAATCATCGAGAATAAGGAGCTGATACCTCATCTGCAGGGTGCAGTTAGGACAGTTACATGCTATCAAGTAACTTTTTATGCACCCACCTTCCTTGCTGGGAATGTTACCGGGATGCTCGTGAAGGGTCAGTTCTCGCTGTGAATGTATGCAAATTAAATAAACTCTGGCTGGCAGGGGCAGGTTTGTACAGCAGCAGGTCTGCTGGGGGAGCACAGGCAGGCTCTAATGTGGCCAGTGGGCTGTGATGGAAAGTGGAATTTTCCTCTCTGCCGACCAGGGCTGAAAGCTCTGCTGTCCCCAGGAACTGAATGGCGAACTGCTGAATGGCAGTTCATGTACCAGCACTCTTTGCTAACTGTTGATCATTCCTCCTTTATTAGGAAACTCCTCATGCGTGACTGCATGGTCTGGTACTTAATAGGTGGCTGGGAATATGAGGGGAAAGAGGGGGCAGCCCTTCAGTTTGCTCGGGATGTGTTCTTAATAAATTCTTATTAAATTCTGCTTTTGTTTTCTTTTCAGACTTCGGCGTTAGCGCCTTTCTGGCCACTGGTGGTGACATTACCAGGAATAAAGTCAGGAAAACTTTTGTGGGCACACCTTGCTGGATGGCACCAGAAGTTATGGAGCAGGTGAATTGTTTTTCCTCAGTCCTCTGAGCTGATCTGCACCTGGAATTCCCTGTTATCAGCAATGGCTATATTTGCTTCAAACTAAGATGATAATTTGGCATCCTGTAAGGTTTTCCTAAAACCACAGGATTTTCTTCAGTTTGCCTGTTGCAGATGGGCCTGTACTAGGGAATACTAAGTTTTCAGTACATTTTTGCCCAGTTGCTTCTCTTCAGGCTCCTGCTATAGGTGAGATTGAGACAGCTCAGCTGTTGCATAAAGAAGATTAATCTGCCCCTCCCTCTTGCATAAATGTGAAGTAGAATATAAATAGTTTAACATGTGGTAAATATGCACATATACAGCTCAGTAATGTGCTCTTCTGCATTTGCAAACATGAATTTAGAGTAGTTAATTGGGACGTGTCAAAGTGGGGAGTTATTACAGGAAAATAACATGCAGTTGACTTTATTCAGGTGTTTGGCTTCTCTTGGCTTGTGAGTATCCAGACTGTAAAAGCTGAGGAATGCTTGCATTTCCCCCTTCCTCCGCTGCTCTTTTGGCTCGCTAAAAGATGTCATAGTTCTTCCCCTTGGGTGGAGATATGTCGCTTTTTGTCCTCTGCTGCTTCTAGACTAAACTTCAGAAGCATTGTCTGTATGACTTCTGATGAAGGCCACCTGGAAGCTCTGTTTACATTGCCCATTTCTGAGCAAGATCCACAACCAAAATTACACCTCAGTCCTGACAGGGCATTTGCAGTAGCTGTTGATGGCATTGATGTTCAGTGCCATGGGCATTCTGAAAACTCTCCCTTATTCCCTTAAAATCAGTTTGATTCAGGGTTTTTGACAGATGTGCTAAGCAGAAATATAACAGGCTATAAATGTTTCTCCATTTTTCCTTCCACATTTTCTTTCTAACAAAAATATTTTGGGAAAACGTTGTTTTATTAAAGTAAACCCACCTTGTTACTTTTCTCCTTGCTGTTGTTCACAATAAAATATTTTGAAGCTTAAGAGGAACTTGAATAAGGCCCCCATGTGTATCTATAAAATGAAATGGAGGTAAAACCGTGGTAGCACTTTAATGCATCATTTCCTATATCTAAAACTTCTCGAGGAATGGAGATAACTTTGGAGTAGCTTAAATGTATTACTGATTAAAGGCTTTTTCAGTATTTGGCCTTTTCAGTGGCTCCCCATGGTGGCACTGAGGGGCCGGTGCATTACAGCACTGCTGCAACATCCTCAGAGTGTAAGTCTAACACCGAAGAATAAAGGCATGATTCCCGAGTCAGGATCTGTCTTTGCAAATTTGATTCTGAACTGCTTCACTGTCATATTCTTCTGCATTTTAAATTTAATGTTGATTTAAAAATAAATAAAAATAGAGTATTCGATGTTTCCAAAGCCAGGTCATAGTTGTCCCGTGATGTTCTGTCCATTGTCTCCTGTGGTGCTGCAGCACTGCTGGTGCTGCTCCAGCCTCTTTGCAGCTGCAGTCCCCAGGACAAAATGGAAAAAAATCCTAAGGAGCGAGCTAAAGAGGGGAAATAAAGGTTTGAGTGATGAAGTGGGAGGTGGTCCTCCACAAATTATGTTTCCAAAGGAGGCAGGTTGTCTAGGGAGTGCAGTACCTCCATCAAGGTGCACATCTAACTGGATGCAAATATCAGATGTTAAAGCAGTATTTTGGGTGCTGATGTGAAATCAACCCTTCAGTTAGATCATCTTGCTGCCTTCCAGCAGGTGTCACCCTGAGCCACTAGATCCAACCGGGAAAAGGGACATAGGGGCTGCTGTAGGTAGGCCTTAGATATGTAGATATTATCAACCCAATTGCACCCGGTTTGCTTCAGCATCATTAATTTCCTTTCCCATGTTAATACGTGACGGCCCAGCGTTGTCTTTTAATGTATGTTCACTTGACAGATTTATGGCAAAAAAAAAAATTGATGAGAAAAATAGATGCTGTTGATATAAAGTAACTGCAGGGTGGTGACTCATGTATTGGACAGATGTCAAGATGAATTGCTGCAGACAGTTTTTAACTTAATAGTTTTCATTTGCAAGCAGGATTATGTGAAATAATTCAAAACCCCACACACAGTTAAAATTCCGTTGGGGAATGGGGTTTTGTACAGTGTATTGATGTGCTGCAAGAGTAACTGAAAGACAGAGCTGAGAAATGTCCCGAAGTTAGTCTTAAAACCTAAAAATAGTGTGAGGGGGAAAACCCCCCACCCTTACAGCGTATTTCTTCTTGCCCTGTGCTCTTTTAAATTATGCTACATATCTGTGCTTGTTTAGTTAACTGACTTGAAACCTGTTCAAAATCATGGCACTGCAAGAAACATTTCAGACATTTAAGCCTCATGAAAATAATGCTTACATTGTTGGAGACATTAGTGCAAGATATAAATTCATGTTGCTGTAATAAGTTTCAGTTCAGCTATAGTATTACGTGACAAATAGCGCAGGAGGGTTTTTTGTTTGTTTGCCAGAATTAAAGATTATCCCAAAGGTAGTTTGTCAGAAATGTTGTTTGGTTTCCTCACAATGAGTGTCTTTCTTAAGCTTGTTAGGTTAGCTGAGCACAATGTCCCTGTTAGCTTTGCTCTGATTCAATTCTCATTTTTCCGTAGTCTAGTGAGAAGGAATACAAACCATCCTGAGCAACCAAAACGCTCTGATTTTCGTGGCTGCTCTTGAAGTTAGTACATAGTGTCTCTCCCCTGCAGCGGAGAAAGCAAGTGCCAAAATATTACCTAATAATAACGAGGAAGTAACTGCTTTGGCATATGAAATATTTTTTCCTGTGCAGGAGGGGAAGTAAATGCTATAAATTTTCCTGAACAAGCCTGTGTTTAATGTCAAGTGCAGAAGCTACTGTTAATTAGTGGAGGAAAATATTAGTCTGCAGGCAGGAGCAAGGAGCTTTTACTGAGCTGGTGTGTCCTGAAGTTCCAGGATGGAGCATGTTTGCAGTCAGATTGATTAAGCGGCTGACTAAAAGTGTAGTGAGCCGTGTGTCCCAAGCGGTAACAGCCCATCTATTAACTATGAGAGTTTCATTATGCTGTTTAATGACTCTCTGTGTCTTTGTGTAGAAGTCAGAGCCTGGTTTAACCCAGTGCCCCTTTTTGTTCTGCACATGTAGAGGTTTACAGCAGAGCAGTCCTAGTTGTATAGTCCACAACCACGATTTTCTTCAGACTGTCACTTCTAAAACAGCTCAAGGTGCGAGGAGCTGGGGGAGAGGAGGGAGAAAGTCTTCCTTCCATTTCTGTGGTGCTGGTCTCTCCGAATTCGAGGGGAATGGAAGGAAAGGGTGAAAGGGATGGTAGTGTAGGGACAGTAAGAGGCACAGGCTAACATCCTCTTCGTGTTTTTCAGGTCAGAGGATACGATTTCAAGGCAGACATCTGGAGCTTTGGGATCACTGCTATTGAACTGGCTACAGGGGCAGCTCCTTACCATAAATACCCCCCGATGAAGGTGAGCAGGTCTCCAGATACTTGAGCAAGATAAAGGATCAGTGTGTTCTGTGGGTGTTTCCAAGAATTTGGCCGGCATGTTGTGTAGAAGAGTTTGTCCTCTCAACTTGCTCCTGTAGATCAGGATGTTCTTGGATTTATCTGAAGTCACCTTTTAAAAATACACCACTTAAACCAGCATTGTCTGAAACTGCACAGCTTTTACTTAGATCCTGAGTCTCACCATTATTGAGGAAAGTGCTGTGTGTTTTAATCCTGGAACCTGTGAAGGCAGCAGATGTTTTTAGGGCTATAAATAATGAACCAGAATGTGTTATCTGGCATCCAGTGACACTGGGATGGCGAGCCATTCTTTTTCCTGCACTGATAATCCTTCTTGACACCTCTCAGAAATTCTCTTGATACCTCTCATGTTCCCAGTTATCCAAAAGAATTTCTAATTTCGTTTAATGCTGACAGAGTCTTGTCGTGCAGTGCAAAGTACCACATCAGTGGGAAATGGTGTGGTATTGGCAACACCAGTCTTTTATTAAGGTTGAAGTGAAGGAAATGTTTTTGCTGACACTTCAAAAATCTTTGTCAAGTATCTTGAACTTTAGAGTGCCTTACAGTTTGGCTAACTTTCCCTATTTTCTGACTCTGGAAAGAGGAGTTAATTCCAACGTACTGCTCTTTCAGGGGGAGGGTAACTCTTAAGAGTTAAGAGCTGATACCCACCAGTTGAGGTCTGAAGCATCCTGTCCTTCTACTGAGCTTTGAGATCTTTTTCCATACCTCCTTTGTGATATCTGATGAGGCCTTGTCTCAATCACAAAACTTTTAAGCCCCTTTGGCCCACCCTCTTGAAGGCCACTTTGCTTCTGTTTTTGGGACGAATGCTCCCTTGGATCAAACACAAGGGGGTGGAGACCCCTTTTGGTACCCCTATGGCTTATGGTTAGAGTAATTACCTTGGATATGAGGCCTATTGGTGCCAAGTCCCTCCGTTTTTGGCATTAGGAGAGGGACTTTCTACACGAACAGATAGTGATAGGACAAGGGGGAGCAGCTTTAAACTAAAGAAGAGGAAAGATTTAGATTAGATGTGAGGGAGAAATTCTTTGCTGTAAGGGTGATGAGGCACTGGAACAGGTTGCCCAGAGAAATCGTGGATGCCCCAGGACCTGAGTGAGTCCCCTCCCACTCCATGATTACAGTAGCATTTGGAAATCCAGTAACTCCCAACTCAGAACAGGCACATCCATGTATCCCTTTAAATGCCAGGACTTTGCACGGGTTTAACTCTTATAGAATTAATTTTAAGACTCGTCATGTCCATGCAGGGACTGTTGAGTAGCTGAGTGGTTCAGAAATGCCATTAAAGTTCCTACAATGTCAGTGACTGTGGCAGAGCAGGGAGGAGTTGAGGGAGGTGTGTTGCTGGTTTAGCTGTTACTGCTTTCATTGATATTTCCTTCTGTGCTGTGATTATTGGTAGCATTTTTCAGCAGCTTCTGCAAGTTGTACCTCTGTTTATTGTGGTTTGAATGCCTGGGATGAAGCTTTGAATACCAACATAACCTATTTAGTATCATGTGCTGTATATGGTAGATAGAATTGAGTCCTTAATTCTGTCAGGTTTCAGTTCCAGTTGTGCAGCCTGCAAAGAAGACTTCTCTCTTTTACTTATTCAGTGTAATTGTACTGCACCGCAGATTAATTTTGTTATGTAGCAAAATTACCCATGCATTAAGTGACCCTCCAAGGAGTGCTGAAAAAAGCAGGGAATTCTGTCATGGACTGTATAATTCCAGCTAAATTGATGGGCTTTTGCTGCCCTAAGCAATATAGCTGTTGAAAGCTATTTAAATATGCTATGTGCTGCTTCCTTTTCTAAAAATAGCTATTCATCTGTATGTAGGTGACAAGTGGAAATGGAAATGAGTAATTTTCTTCCTTTGCTTCAGAATATCTAAGTGATATGAAGGAAATAATCAGTTTGGCTCGATGGGTGCTTATGTGAGAAATGTCTTCACCTGCTGTTGCATTTGGTACATGGAAGTAAACCTTTGTATTTTTTTAGGTTACCTTTCTGCCTTTACACTAATTTGATTTCTAGCTAAGAAATACCTGCAGGGAGGTATATTGAATGAAATATATATATATTGAATGAAATGCCTTGCACAACTGCTCATCTCAAAGGAGGAAAGCTGGTAGAAGTTCTGCTCTGCTTGTACCTGTAATCACACTAAACAGGCCTGAAATCACATCCCAGCCTTGTGTTTGGCCCACAGACTCCCCTGTAGGCCAGGAGATGGGATGGGAAAGAGTAACTTAAATTGTTAACACATCCTGGTGGACTCAGATGCTTGATGAAAATGCTTGTCTAAAAATACATTTTTCCCAAGACCTGTCTCTGTGACAAAGGCCAAGAAAAATCTCATTGCCGATAGACGTAATTCTTTCAGGTTTTAATGCTGACACTACAGAATGATCCCCCATCTTTGGAAACTGGTGTGCAAGATAAGGAGATGCTGAAGAAGTATGGGAAATCATTTAGGAAGATGATTTCATCGTGCCTACAAAAAGACCCCGAAAAAAGGTAAGAATGTGTGACAAATAAATTAAAAAAAAAAACCAAAACAACAAACTCACAAACCTCATTGTATTCCCTATTTTTTTCAAGTTGATGCACTCTCTGCCCCTCCAGCCTTTCAGTCACAATGAACACAGCAATCTTGCTGTGTGGCAACAAATTCTCTTGGCTGTCCTTATTTTTATGGACAAATGTCTGGCATGGTGCCTGGCCAGGGCACACATCCCCCATTTGGGTTAATGAGAGTGCATCCCAGTCCACTGTGTGGGCAGGGCTGTTCTCCCCTTGCCACCTCCAGCAGGTGACTGCAGTTCATGTTTTGTTCCCAGTCAAAACTGCTCCGTGTTTATAAACTAGAAATTGCAGGTTGGGCAATGCGTGTTTACTTACAAAACTGTGTAAATAAACTTTTTTAAAATTTGCCAGTGCAGAGAAGGCTTTCAGTGTAGTTTTGACTTGTTTAATTACAAGTAATAATTGGTTTGGAGGGGAAATGAGGAAAAACACTGGCAAATTTTACCAGCATGTTTTCATCAGTGCAGATTGCTTAAGTGACCTGATGGCACTTTCAGCCTTCCTTGAGCAGTATCTTAACTACTCAGTGTTGTAGGAAATAGTACTGAGGAGGTGGTGTGTGTGTTGTGTCATTTTTAATACCTCTTAGGGGTTCCCCCCCCCCCTTTTCCTCCTCAGTAAGCAAACTTAATTCTGGAAAGGAAAAAGTGCTTTCATAAAATAATAATAATGAAGACATTTTTCAGTTCCCTCTTGTGTCGGATCCAGGAGCACAGGCTTCTCACGCATCGTGTGATGCACTTGAAATGCTTAATGAATCCAGTGGAGTGCTTGATAAATGCTGATAGCTGGGGCTTTTTCACAGCATGATATTTTTTCACCTTTCTAAAGCATATCCTATCCCTGCAGGTTAGGATGTGTGCTGATCAGATTATACATAATCACTGTGGATCGTGGCACACCCCTTCTCTCTCCCCAAGCACCACTCACAGCCACCGGCATCATCCCGACTCTCGGAGCAGGAGGCATATTCCATGGGTTCTCAAAGAGGAGAATTTAGTGCTTATTTTAGGGACTCCCTTGCTGTAAGATGAATGTTTTTTGTTAGAGTAGTCTGAGATGAATGGCCTGTGCAAGTTACTGATTAAACTCTGTTACTGTTTAAGCACCATTTGCAGTGTGGGAAATGCTCTAAGCTGCTACTTTCTCATTTAGGCTTGAGTCTTTAGAAAACTTCTCCTAAACTGACCAAGAGATGTCTCTTAATTTCCAGTATTTATTCTGAAGTCTGACTTACATGGGGAAATAGTTTGTAACTGTTGCTTTTCTGTTAGATAAAGATTGATGATCCCACTTGTGTTAAATAGAACTAATTACACGCGTTTAATCAAGTATCTCTGAAATAGCTGTTCCTCGCACCCGGTGAATGCTGTGCTCCTGTGGTAGGTGATGATTCTGTGATTTCAATTTTGAGCAAATTGTTTCTGTGATCCTGTTCTTAACTAAGAGTCTGAAGCTCAGCATCAAAAAGGGGGCAACGTCTCCCTCCCAGTCCCAAGTAATTCCACTGCTTTGGAACAGAATAGGCTTTGGTCAGAATACACTGAGTGTTTAAAAGACTGCTGGTGGTATAAAATTCACTTGGAATGCATTGACTAATTTTTAGGGAATTTAGAGAAGCTGATGCCCTTAAGAGATGCCATGTTACAAGAAGCTGCAGCAACCTGGAAGACCATTGTGTTGAAAGGGAGCACTTATAATTGTCTTTTCTACATCTGTTTTTATTGACAGACCGACAGCAGCAGAACTCTTAAGACACAAATTTTTCACGAAAGCAAAGGTAAGGACACGCTTCCTAAACTGATCTGTGCAGGGGCTGTGGAGAGGACTTTTCAGAAGCATGGTATGTGTGGTGATAGCTTTATTGGCAGGAGTGTGGCCTGTTTCACTCGGGGCCAGCATAGCTGAGTGAGTTGAATGGGTCATTGTGAAGGAACAGAATGAAACCCCCCTTCTGTACCTCCTGTGTGTGCTGTCATTAAGAGAAATTATCTAGAAATTCTTGAGCATTTAAATGTCTTTCAGTGTGCCTTTTGGGTTTGTTCTTCTCCTGTAATTGTTCCATTCTGGCTGCCTGTCCAACCATAAAGGTCTCTGTGGCAGTGATTGTAACTTATATTTTAATAAACTCCATAATTAGTCTGTATGCAAAGGGGTGAATGAGGCCCACTGTGCCAGGACTACCTAAATCTATTTCACCCTGTGTTGCCATATGGAAAGTGAGGATCCTGTGATACAAAACAGTAGGGAACTGCCATTTCTAGCCTTGAAGTGAACTGCCAGCAAGCATTATGTAATTACTGCCTGGAGATTACTGCATATGCAACGTGCAAGGTCTTATTGAGGGAGACAGGAATAATACAAGGGAGAATTGGTATTTCCATGGGCATGAGGAAATGTTTTCTGTTTCCTTATTTTTTCTGTGGCATGTTTGTGATCAAAATGCACAGGGTTTGTAGCAGAATACAGATTAAACTGTCAAAAAGAGATTCAATGCTTGAGATAGCACAGCTGCATCACCAATTAATCAAAATAGTCTTCAGCTCCCAGATTAAGATGCTTAAATGGAAGTGGCCACATCCAGGTATCTGTTCAGGAGTTGGACCTTCTATTAAAGCTGACAGAAACCCAACAGGTGCAATCAAGTGGAGGTTGCACTTCCTCCTCATGAGGGGAAATGGAGAGGTAGGTACCAATCTCTTCTCTCTGGTGACCAGTGAGAGGACCCGAGGGAAGAGCATGGAGCTGCATCAGGAGAGGTTCAGGTTGGGTATTAGGAGAAGGTTCTTCACCCAGAGGGTGGCTGGACATTGGAACAGGCTCCCCAGGGTAGTGGTCATGGCACCAAGCCTGACAGAGGTCAAGAAGTGTTTGGACAACACTCTCAGGCACATGGAGGGATTCAGGGGGCTGTCCTGTGCAGGGCCAGGAGGTGGCCTCGATGATCCCTGTGGGTCCCTTCAGACTCAGGGTATTCTGTGATTTGATAATTCTGTGAACAAAGGAAGTCTAGAAAGTGATCCAGTTTATGAAATGTAGCAGTTTGCTTTAGGGCATGTTTAATTGGTGTCTAGGCTCTTGACAGTATTAACTGGGTTTTCACTGTCCATGGTGGGATTTTAGGCATCTGTATGCTGGATGCACACTTGGTGTCCAAAGTGACAAGATGGCTTACACATTGCTGACCTTTCTCCATTTGTCTGTGCGAGTTCTGGATCACGTTACACTTCATTGTGTGTTAAATCTCCTTTGTGCTTTCATTAAGCTGCTTTAGAGTAACATATTAGCATGTGTGGTGATAGAAAATTAACATTATTGTGAATGAGGCAATACTTAACCCGGCATCTGAAGTGAAAGCGTGTTCCACTTCACACTCAGGGTTCAATTGCTGTCGTACATCAGCCACTGGCAAACTGACTGCTGGAACTTGAGGGCTGTAGAATCCAACTTCTACACATCTATATTGAGTCATATATTTAAATGCAGTTTATGTTATGTAAAAG
This sequence comes from Cephalopterus ornatus, assembly GCA_013396775.1. Classification (NCBI taxonomy): domain Eukaryota; kingdom Metazoa; phylum Chordata; class Aves; order Passeriformes; family Cotingidae; genus Cephalopterus; species Cephalopterus ornatus. The sequence goes on from VZRE01010702.1 coordinate 44,708, forward strand.
TGTGGTTTGATAATGCTGAGAGCCGTGTATCAGGAATGACAGCATGTGTCTTGAGACTCCCCATCTTGCCTGCAAGCAACCACTGCGGGGGAGTTGTGGAAGCGCTGCATGGCCAGAGACAACAGGGCTTTCCAGCCTCACTTGTGTGCTGTGGAATACCCAGCTAAATCCCAGTGCCAATGCCACGGTGCCTACCTGGCTTGTCCTGCCTCCTCTCCAGCCAGGAGTTTTGGCCCTGCAGTCCAGCAGTCAGAAAATTGTACTACCAGGAGCCCACATTCCAGTCTGGAGCATCTTGCTGAAGAGGAAATTTAATACAATAAAGCATCACAGCAGCTTCCCAATATTTAATCTGTCATGATCGCTGTGTTTACTTCCTCTCTAAACAAAAATGCTGTAAATTTTTTCAGCCACTTTGTCTTGCTGCCCTAATTCCTTGATCTTGTTACTCCAGCATGGAGGGATTCCTGCATCCCAGCCTGCCTGACATCTGAGGTTTGCCTTTGACAGTTGGATAGGCATAAATTTAAGAGTAAGATAAAGCAAAGGGGTTGGATCCAGGTGGTGTAGTATCTGCTGATGGAAGAATGCCAAATGCCTCAGCAGAGTGTCAGATGCTGCAGTATAATAAGTGTATTTCCCAGTAAATCATAATAATACCCAACTCCTCAGTTGTTAATTCCATATCACTTTGCAAAGGGGAAGTGTCACTGCTAACTGAAAAGGTATTTAGGATGAAACTTCATATTCTGTAGTGCAGAGTAAGAAAGTGGTTAGTATGGGTGTGAAACATGTAAACCATTTTCCTGCTAGAAATAGCTTAATAGTTACTTTATCAGAGACACTGAAGGGTGTTTTCACACAAAGGGTGTTCTCAGCAAAGCCAATGTTTGGTATTTTTTGTTTTGTAGAATAAAGAATTTTTGCAAGAGAAGATGTTGCAGAGAGCACCAACAATCACTGAAAGATCTAAAAAGGTACTGAAAACCTCCCGGGCTCTTGCTGTTACTGTTGTACTATTATTTTAGGTTTGTGTTCACATTTTTAATGATAATTAGTGTAGTACAGCATTTTCTAGATACAGAACTAGACATTTCAATAAAATACTCAGGTACCCAGGCAGGTGATGCCACCTGAAGAGGCTCTGGTGCTGTTCCTCCTAAAAAACAGACCAACTGTAGAAACTGTTTGCTTGATACAAGCTCTGTCTTTGTTCTGAGCAGGTCCGGAGGGTCCCAGGCTCCAGTGGGCGTCTTCATAAGACTGAAGATGGTGGCTGGGAATGGAGTGATGATGAACTAGATGAAGAAAGTGAGGAAGGCAGAGCAGCAATTTCACAGCTCAGGGTGAGTCCTCAAACTTCACTGTCTCTGTTTTGTTTTCCACTTGTAGTATGTCTAAATATATTTGGGAAGCATGTGGTGTGGAGTTTGATACACAGCAAATTATAATCTCTGCCTTGGAGCTTGGATCTGAAGCAAAGAAAGCAGACTGAAGGTTGAAGAAATTGTATTGATCTTTTCTGTCATCATTCTGTGGGGCATAGCTGGTCTCATCCAGGGATGTTCAGCGTAATTGGGAATGTGAATTCTCACATTGCTCTGCTCCCAGCTCAGCACACTAATTCACTGGAGCTAGGATATTCCTTTTAAGGGTGCTGACTACTTGAGATGCTTTCTTCTGGAAATATCAGGAGAGGTTTTGTCCTGCTGCCCTCTCCAGGATGGAGCTGAAATCAGTAGGGCCTGTGCTTATGGCACACAAGGTTCTGTCCCCTCAGTTACATCGAGATCCATTAGTCCTGGTAGGAAACCTTATAGCATCCCTGAAGTCACAGGACTGATTGGTCTAGCACTTGAAAATACTCCAAAAAATCACCACTTTCCCCTCTCCTGACACAGGCACAAAGCCCCTCAAACCCAGACTAGTCCCCAGGAACACAGCATAATGCATAATGATCGGCTAAAAGATTGCAATGAATTTTCAGGCTGTGTTCCCCCAGCAGTCAGCAGTGTGGCTTCTGGCTGTAATGGTTTGCCTGGTCCCTTTTCGCTACAGCAGGTGGCTTGAAGTAAACCCTCTGTTTTAATCATCCTGTAATTGAATTAGTGAGACAGCGAAGGATTTTTAGAGGAAGCTTTTCAACGTGAAAGGGAAAAAACTCCCCCAGTATTGGTTTGAAGCATTTATTCCTTTACAAATTTTTTAATTTCTCTTTTCATTAGTCTTCCTTCTGCTAATGTTTGAATAGGCACTTAAATATTAAATGCAGGATTTTGCATCTTTTTAGCATCTTTTGAAATGCTTGGGTTTTTAAATGACACTACTAATATAGTAATTCCATTCTTTGTGACAACAGTTATTGTGACTTTTTAAAGAGCTTACTGTATCCAGATTTATATTACACAGTCAAGGAAGATCTTGGTATCAGGTGGCTACTGCTTCAATGCTTTATAAGCCAAATTCTTCTAAATTCCTTTTGTAGGTTTAAATATGATCAAATTTTAGGAGGCAATATTGTAAGAGACCCTAATTCTCTTTCAGAGATTATTTAGAACTTACTGTATCTCATCTCTAAGCTCAGGGTACTATGACTTAACCCTGTTTACTGTGTTTTGAACAGTACTTACTTGTTTCATTGCTCTTAGGCAGAAAGAAGCAGCTTGACACACATGTTTACAAGCTCCTTTTCAAGCCAGTTTTATTCTTGGTGCTTTGGCATATTTCTTTGTGCTGCTGTCTGTTCTGGTTGCTCTAATTTGGGCTGTGCTTGGCCTTTTTACTTGTAGGTCTCCTGTTCAGGAAACCTTTAGGGACGGGGTGTTGGGGTAGGAGCTCTTAATTGAGTTACTTGAATGTAGATAAATATTACCATTCTGAAGGCACCCCATGTATAAATACCACAGAACTTTGGGAGACCCGTGTGTTACAGGGTGTCAGGAAGGGCACCGTGGCATCTTAGACCTCACTGCATGTCTGCCTGGGTACTTGAATTTGACTCCTTTTCAAGCAGTTTTAAAACTTGCATCCAGACTTCTGATTTTTGTCATCAGTGTGGTGGTGCTGTTGAGGACTAGTGTTTATCCTGTGCTTTTGGCCATATTTCAAAACATGGGGTGTAAATTCCACCTGTCTGTAAATCCCTCTGCAATTTTAACTAAGTTGTTGGATAGAATAACTTGTGTGAACTAGGTGTCACCTTTTATTCCTGCCCATTGCAATGATAATGGAGGAGATGATCTTTAAAGGTCTTTTCCAACCCAAACCATTTTGTGATTCCATCTGTACATCTACTTTATTGCTGTCAGCCTTTAAGGCCTTGTAGGCTGAATTAACCTGCCAAAATACTGAAGTATTAACGTGCATAAAAGCATCTACATAAATAAATGTTTGTATTTTTTACTTGTTTCCCTGTTACAGAAAAAATAGGGTGAATTTAATGTGTACAAACACGGATTTTACAAGTCTCTTGCTAGGACTGCACCTGAAAGTACCCAAATATTTATTATACCCAGAGCCAGAAATATCTTTTCAATTCATTGAATATGGTGACTTGTTGGCTCAATATTACCGTTTGGATATAAAGACTTACTGAACTTCCTTCCTCTCTGCATTTAAAACCTTGAATTCAGATTAAAGCAGTTGGGTTCTCCGGGCTCTTAAATCTTTCACCTTCTGTTGCCCAATAAATCTGTGCACTGATGACTTGTGTGGTCACATTTCACTGCTTACTCACATCATTGATTACACAAGCAAAAATTAGTTAGAACTAACCCCCCAAGTCATCCTATTTGTGCCTTAGGTAAATGTCTTTTAATGTTTGTTCTGTTTTCTTTCTGTCCATGTTTTTCATAAAATTGTCGAGTTGTTAAGGTTGGAAAAGGCCTTCAAGGCTGTCGAGTCCAACTGTTTACCCAGAACCACCATGTTCATGTCCAAACCCTGTCCCCAAGTGCCACATCTACATGTTTTCTGAAGGATTCCAGGGATTGGTGACTCTACCACTTCCCTTGGCAGCCTGTCCCGATGTCTGGCCACCTTATCAGTGAAGAAATGTTTCCTAATACCCAATTTAAACCTACTCTGGTGAAACTTGAGGCCATTTCTTTTTGTGTTACCTCATGTTACCTGGGAGAAGAGACTGACCTTCACCTGGCTACAACTTCCTTTCGGGCAGTTGTAGAGAACAATAAAGTCTCTTCTGACTCTCCCTTTCTCCAGGCTAAACACCCCCAGCTCCCTCAGCTGCTTCTCATAGGACATGGGCTCCAGACCCTTCCCAGCCATGTTGCTCTTCTTTGGACCTGCTCCAGCACCTCACTGTCCTTCTTCTAGTGAGAGGCCCAAAATTGAACACAGGAGTCAAGGTGCAGCCTCACCAGTGCCCAGCACAGGGGGACAATCACTGCCCTGATCCTGCTGGACACACTATTGCTGACACAGGCCATGTGCCATTGGCCTTCGTGGCCACCTGGGCACATGCTGGCTCGTTTTCAACCAGCTCTCAACACTTCTGTTTGTCATTTATCTGGGTTAGCTGTTAGCTGAGGGACAGGGCCAGTGTTTCCTTACTTGTCTGTGCAGTGTTTAGCACACTGTGATCTTTCAGACAAGTTCCTTTTACGTAATTCCTTGAGGCATCCAGGTACTCTTGGTTATGAGCTTTGTACCTGAAAGAACAGCGCAGCAGCTGTGGCCTGCAGATGTGGAGCATGGCTGTTTCTCTGGGAGCAATGCCACGTTTTTCATCTTGCCTGGTAACTGTCAAGTGAAGTTGAGCACATTGAGATGGATTTCAGGCTTTGCCTTTCCAGCTGCATGACTTTTTTCCTGACACTGCCTGCACGCAGTCATTGCGAGGGAAATGTTCCTTCTCCTGTCCAGAGGGCCTTTCGCAACTTGCTGTTCTGAGAAGAAGACTTTCTAACCTTTTCTCGTGCGAAGCTTCTGAGTAATACATTATAGATTGCTCTGATCTGCACTTGGTAAGGTAGTGGCTTTGGTTACTGCACAGACTGGCTCAGGATAGTGGCATGATGAGACTTAATGTTCTGCTGTTGAGCTTCTACTGTCCAAATAGCAACTTGTCAGTTAGACCATTATGTGGAGAAGGAACATCTATTTTATTAATCCCAGCATGGACCAAACCATCCTGTGTTTCTCCATATAGTAATTGGACCTGTTGGAAGCCTAAGCTGTGGACTCTCTTAATTGCAGAGCTTCCCTACTTGGCAATTCCTTACTGCTCCTGTGAAACAGCTAATGCTGTTATCTTTGTTTTACTGATAAGCAAAGGTTGGTCACATTACTCTGACTGCACCTTCCCCTTTGTTCCACTGATCTCTTTGTTTCACTGCTGAACTCTGCACACCTGACAGTTCTCTGCTTGCTCTCACAAAGAACACCGAATAATGCAGAGTCCAAGGGCAGGGAGAGCAGGCCAGGGATTCCTTCTATAAAGCAACATAACCAAGGCTGATTTCCCCCCTCCCACCCCACAAAGGTTTTATATGACTTAAGCAAGTTGGTTTGCAAACTACTTCTCTAAGTATACAAAGAGATTTTGTTTCGTAGCAGAATTCTGCCAGGCAGATTTGTGTGGCTTATCGTTTTCTGCCAGGCTTGGGTAGCTTAAAATGGATTTTGCCATCTTGGTGCACAAGCAATTTGATCCAATCTGAGTGATCTTCCAGAGTCCTGGATTTTGCTAATGGGTAACAGTGATAGCAACTCAGGGTGTCGTGTGCCAATGTGGAAGCATCGACTGCAAATTCCGAAACATTGATTGTGTTTCTGGATGGTACAACATCACAGCAAATTGTGTGGTATTCCTTTTACTGTGCATCCCAATACACATGTGTAACCTGAAACAGTTATGTAGATTTCTCATGTTCAGTGTGGTTCTCACAAGTCCTAGTCAATAGGTTTCACTTTCATTGAAGCACTGACAGCTTTTTCTCTGTTTTTCAGTCTCCCAGAGTGAAAGAACCTGTACAGAATTCCGAGGTAAGTTGTAATAGACACTGGCTTCCTGAAATGATGACTCCTAGTTATTGCTGGTGTTTCAAGGAACATGCTTTATTAGCCTTTGAAAGCAATACTGTGTGAAGTAGAAGCTATTGTATCTGGCTGAGCTCTGTTTGAAGAGCTCCCCATAAAAAGAATTCTTGGCTGTGTAAATCCAAGGGCTCTTCCTGGAGTAAGTTTGGTGTATGTCTTGTCTACTTTATTTGCTATGGCAAAAGTCTGCATATTTTAAGGCAGTGAATTGGTCACAAGAATAATTAAAGCAAAACAGCTGTGTTTCCATTTCCTCTTCTAAAAAAAACCAACACAAACTCAACAGAACACAACTTTGAAATGTCTGGTTTGCGTAGTCAGATTCTCTGGTTTGGAACCAGAGAACTCAGAATCTGCTCAGAACTGTGAAAGGAATCTGTGATAATATTTGATAGCAAACAAGGCTTCAGTTGTAATTTGTAGTCTTCCTTCAGTTCTGGACTGTTTCTTACATTAGGAATATTGGTGTATCTTATCTCTCAGTGATAGGGACTGCTGATCTTCCAGAGAATGTGCTGTGTCTGTCTTTTCCCTGCCTGTGTGGAAAGATAAACAGAGCTGTCTCTTATAAATTCATCTTGAGTCTCCTGTTCTTCCTTGGTTTCCCAGAAATGTTTATAAAGGGAGATCTTAAGAAAGACTACAGTTCTGGCACTGTAATTTGACATAAATTCTAAATTCAAAGAAAAAGCTGAAAACTAGAATCCCTTTGGGATGAATTTTCCCGTTGTAACACATCCTTTAATATATGTTGTGATTTGGAGGTCTCCTGCCAAGGTTTTCAACTATCAAGGAGATTTATATTTCTTACAAGCCATCAGAGTAAGCTGGAGGGCACACTGAAGTGCCATCAGGCTGGCACTTCTTTGGCTCCAGTGCTAAAATCGGTTTCTCTGTTCTGAATAACAAGAGGTAAAAAAGATTAAACTTTCATTTACCTCTTTGCCCCACCCTCAGATTAATTTTTTTAAATTTATTTTTTTTCCCCCAAGAGTCTAACTCTAATAAAGTCCAACCCTAAACCTTGTCTGATGTGTTTTGAAGAACACTGAATTCACTTTTCATTGAATATCCAAATTGCTCTGACTCTGACTTTTCTGAATGGATCAGTTGTCGATAGTTATCTTACTGCTTTGCTAGGTTTTGTTCTCTGAAGGGAAAGACAAGTCAAAGCAGGGTTGCTCTGCTGTGACAGCATGGCTGCTTGGAACTGTAAGTAGGACTCGGATTCCGAGAAAGAGGGAAACTGGAGGATAGGGTGCTCTCGTCCAACCTGGGATATGATCTGTGTGCATCCAGCCTTGCCACAGAGTGTAATTTTTGTCCAAGATCCACACTCACGCTGGTATCTTGGTTTCTTATCCTTCTTTACAGATGGGTAAAACTTGCAAATGCCAGGACACGTTAAACCCTTTGAATGCCAACTTGGGATCAGCGTTAGCATCCTGGAGGCCTGGGAATGCCCCTGGCATTGATCTTGTCTAAGTGATTGATGTGGCAAACAAGCATTTCTGGGAAAGCTGGTGCTTAAGTCAGAACTCTTGAGTTCCTTTTCTCATTAAAACTCCTTTTTACTTGCAGCTCTTTCCATCAGCTGAGCCTCCAGGTCCTTCACTCAATGCTCCAGCACAGGCACCTACTCAACTACCTCAGGCTGCAGGACAAGCACCTGCACAACCTCAAACTGCTGTACCTCCACCTAGTCAGGCTCCTCCAGCAGCCCCAGCAGCAGCTCCAGCAGCAGCCCAGGTAAGAGCAGAAACCCTTCCTACCAGCTTTCAGGTGCACTTAGCTGTTCTGGTCCAGACATGCTAGAATGGTCTGAAACCATGGAAGTTTCTTGTCTGGAGTTGATTTGGTGCTGCAGTTTCTGCACAAGGACAGCTGGTGCTTGCAAAAGGAAGATGGTCAGTGTGGGTATGGCAGTTTTTCATTATTCTTCTGTGGGTGAGCAGTGACTTTTTGTGCTGTTCAGGGAGTAGACTCTGGCTTGAGGCAAGGTCAAAGGTAAGAAAAAAAAGAGAGTCCCATTTAAGCGGCAGCTGCTTGTTCCTGGTATTTAAGGTGAAGCACAAACAGGCTCAGACTGTGTGTCTCAACATCACTGGCACCTGTGGGTAAAAGTGGGGAGAAAATTGAGGGAGAAACTAGAACCTCAATTCTACAAATGTCAGAGAAAAACAGCCAACCCAAGTCATTGCTGAGACACTTGGAACATGGCTTGTGGTTTGCTGGAGTAAAGCACTGCAGAGCTTGCTTGGCCCCTGTTTTGCAGACCTCTGGGCTTCTCCATGAACCCTTGTTTGTTTTCACTGACCTGGTAAAGCTTCAACAGAAACCAGGTTGTGATCAGAAGCCCTGAGCTGCATTGCTGGCACAAGAGCCCTGTGGAGTAAAATTCTTGTCTTAAACAAAGGGTTATTTTTTTTTTTCCCCTCTCATGAAAAAGCAAGTGATCTAGATGAAAAAACTTGGTCAAGACTTCTATGCTTAAATTATCAGCCTAGTGTTGTGTCTGTCTTGTTACTGCAGTTGTAAAATCCCTGCCTCAGCGTGTGCAGGTGACTTGTGCAGTTGGGAGAGTGACCAACCTTTCTGTTTTGTTTCACTTTTTTGGTGGATGTTGATTAACAATTAGTCCTTTACTGGAACTGTCACAAGTGCTGTAAAGATGGGCAACTCCTGGATCTTTCCTCCTGCTGCTGACCAATATGAAATGCTTTGATTACACATTCCAAATGTAATTATTCAGATGTCATTTAAAAGTGAGAATAGGCAGCTATAAAATTGCTGCTAGATGTTCTTAAAGGTTCTTATTTCACAAAAAAAAAAAGTAACTGAGAGTTATGCTAATCTGGCAATTAAATTATTTCCTAGATACTCTTAACAATTATATCAGGTTTTTAAATCAGATGTTTGGAGCAGGGTTTAAAATACAGGAGGTCTTAAGCCTTAAGTTTTAATGCAAAGCAAGCAGCCTTTTTACAGTTAGCACTTCTGTAGTCTCCTGCCCTTTTCTCATTTCTCAAAGTTGTGTAGCTTTTAGTCTTTTCAAGACTATTGCAGAGACCCTCCTTGGATACTATTTAAGTGTGAAGTTCTCCTGTTTCATTAGTCCACCTTTTTTTTTACTGTAGGTGATTCCAACAGCTAGTTAAACTTTTATTTTTATCTACAGTTGATAAAGGTTATCTCCAGTTTTAAAACCAGAGCAAGGAATTGTTAATCTGCTTTAAAATGATGTAATTGTATTGCAGGCCCCACCAGCAGCTGCTGCAGCTCCGGTACAGGAAGACACAAAAGTCCCCATCAGCCTTGTACTAAGGTTAAGGTAAGGACACAAAACTGGCTTGTTCTGTCAAAGTGAGCCTGTGTGCAGAGGGACTCTGGCAGACTTTTGTGCCTCTTAATTAGCAGGGTGGTTGTTATGTGTTGTCTCAGCTTGGATTTCAACTGCCCTTCTGAAACCAGGACCCAGAAAAGCAGTTTATCACAGCCACTTCAGTTTGGCAAAACCCGTAGTGTGGAAGAGGTTTTGATATTTGGCACAACTTGAGGTTTCAGTCAGTTCAGCTTTTACCCAGTTCAAGGAGCAAATTCTGGTCTGTGTCCCTAGCAATAGGTAAAATATTTCTACACTCATTTCACGCACTGACATTTCTCACTGGAGGAACGTGGCTCTCACCCCTGGAGGCATCCTGTTGGCCTGGGGCCTCTGGGCATCACCTCCCAAGTCCGTTCCATAATGGGTGTGTGTCTGCAGACACTGGGTGCTTCGCTCCTCTGAAGCATGTGCTCCAAGGATATATCTGCTGATGGATATGAGTTGCTGAGACAGTGGAACAACGAGGCCTTATACCTGAGAGGTGGCATTTGTCTATCCTGGACTTGATCAAGCTCTGTCAGGTTGGAGGCAGGGTGTGCTTGCTTCCATATGCAAACACAAGTGATTAGTTTCTGCCTTTGAGGGGGAAGGATGCCATGAATTCATTTCACAGACTGATTATTCAATGACTGCACTTTCTTTTGGGCACTGATCATAAAATGGCCTCTCTATATAAAATTCTCTTCTTTTCACAGGAATTCAAAAAAAGAGCTCAATGATATTCGGTTTGAATTCACCCCAGGGAGAGGTGAGCTGGTGGGAAGTTGCAGGGTGTGTGAAGGGGAAGTTTTGTGTTTGGTGTTGTGAGTTGTGTGTATGGAACCCCTCTGTGTGTGTCTGTCCATGGTGCCTTCCTGAAGGGCTCCTTATGGCTGAGCTTGGAGCTCTGCTGTTGAGAAGACCCTTCCTGTAAAACTGTTCATGGATATTGCCGAAGTGCAGCCCTTTGATGAATTCACAGCTTAGCTCAGAGCTGTCTGACTGCACCTGGTGTGCACCTTGTTATCTGTCTTCTGTAAAGAACACTTTTGCTGTCTGGTTTGTACAAGCTGCTTTAGGTTTGTGTGTGATGCCTCCATCAGCTGGACAATCTCTGCTCTGTGGTGACGGCTCTTGGGTTTCTCCCCAACAGATACTGCGGATGGTGTGTCCCAGGAGCTCATTTCAGCGGGGCTTGTTGATGGCAGAGATCTGGTAATAGGTAATTACATATTATTTTTTCTGCTCTAACCATTTCAGTCATTTTTTGCATGTTTAAAATGACCTGATTGGTGGGTGCTAGGAGAGTTTGCTGTGGCCCTGATACCGCACCCCAGGTCTCTGCACAACTGCCTTCAATTCCAGTGACAGTGTTGTGCCAGTACATGTAGGCAACCCCCCGTTCACAAGAATATGATTTAATTGGAAACATTATGAAGCAAATGTTCCTTTTAAATGCAGAACGAAGTCTAATTGATGCATTAGCTAAATCATTATCATTCGACATAGATGCATTGCCAAATTGCTGCACAAGCCTGTCCTGCACAAGGGAGGTCTGAGACTGGAATCAGCCAGGCTTTGGGGTTTTGATTAGGGCTGGGGAAGGAAGTGCGAGGTGCACGTGTGCTGGGCCAGCAGCATGAGTCGGGTGGGGGTGAACAATTACCTGAGACAGCAGTTTGCTAAACAAACCTGTCCTTCTGTGCAGCAGTTGAGGCTTTAAAACTGTCAGCACTGCCTGTGTATTTCAACTGCAGCAAGCAAAACTGTTCCTTATGCACAGGCAGCAGGATCTGGAAAGGCTGGTAGTGCAAAATTAACTGGATTTCCAGGTGCAGCTGGGCAGCTTATTGCTGCTAATCCCACCACATCCAGGGAAAAAGAACTACCTCTGAAAAAGTAGCAGAGTAACAATGACAGCATTTTCACTGTTTAAAGCTTTGGGTTTAAGGAGGTAGAGTCTAGTTGAGACCTAAACATTTTTTAATAATTGTACAGATTCAAAGTTTGCTAAGTAATACAAAGAGGGCTGATGAGTTTGGGAGTTTGGGATGTTTGTCTCTAGCCTGTCCTAATATTTGCTCATTCTCTTTGTGTGTGTGTGTGTGATTTCAGTTGCAGCTAATTTGCAGAAAATTGTGGAAGAGCCCCAAGCAAACAGATCCGTCACTTTCAAACTGGTATTTATTCCTGTTCCCTAATTGAGCAAGTTGTCCCTTGCAAGGAGAAAGCATTGCATGTAGATGTCTACTGCAGGCATTTGATGTTGTATGCACTCTAAATCCTCCCTTCTTTCCCAAAGCTTCCTACTGGTTGTCTGACTGTAGGCAGTGCAGGCTCCCTGCTCGTATCCTCTGAGCAGCACCTGGGTTAAATAAGTGTGAGGTGATGTGCTAATACAAGCATTGCCTTGTCCTGGCTAATAAACATATCAAAATGTTACAAAGGGGTGTTTTGGGGGCTTGGAATTTACACTTACAGAAATATTTCAGGGCTAAGAATTGCATGGACTCCTTTCTTGAGGAGGAGAATGAGGAGGGTCCAGATAACATTGTTCCTGAGGAGGAAACAAGGGAATGAAGAAGAAAAAAAGAAAAACAAATGAGTGTAGGGCAAAACTGAGAGCAGATAGTCTTGGAGAGCTGAGAGAACTGCGGGTGAATCTTTGAGAGGAAATGGAATCCAGAGGTGGTTACAATGACAAAGAGAAGGTGTAACCAGGTTATTGGGAGTGAAGTAGTAAGTACCATTATCTTTTGCTCTTTCTGTGAGGAGTTTTCGCTTGTTTTGCCCCGTTTATTGCAGGTAGCCCAAGTCAGAGCTGACATTGGCAAAACTTCAGTCCCAGCCCTTTGTAGCTTAGGAAAAAAAAAAAACAAAAAAACAAAAAAACCCCAAAGAAAATGAAAGCACTCAATTTTAACTTCGGGCAGTGTGAGGTGCTGCATAGGGTGCAAAGCTGTCCCATGTCTCCTCCTTCCCCACGCCATGATACACCTTCTTGTGGTTTGCATTGGAGGGTAAAGCATGTGTGTTTGCTATCTGGATCTCTGTTCCTTGTTTCAGGCGTCTGGTGTCGAAGGCTCGGATATCCCGGATGATGGCAAACTTATAGGATTTGCACAGCTCAGCATCAGCTAAACAATGGTCCCAGGAGATGTTTCCCAACTGAGAACCCACATGTGCATATTCGTAATGCTTCTGTTAGCCTAAAAAAAAAAAAAACCACTACTGCCAAAGAATTGAACTACAGCCCCCTTCCTAGAAGCTTTAACATTTTCCTTAATAGGATCACAAACCTTCCTGAAATTACCGATGACGTTTACACCTTTTGTAAACAACTCTCATGTTTTTGTATCTGTCATCTCAAACATGCAGACCCAACACATCATTGCCTGCATGTTCATTTTATTATTGCCTTACTTTAAAGAAAAATACTACTGAGTACGAAGCAGGGGGTTCCACTGCTCTGATGATCTTGCCTAAATGTTTGCTTACATGTGGTTTCATTTTTTTTCACTTGCTATTTTTGCACAAGTTTTAATACTGAACGGATCTTCTTTTTTTTTTTGTTCTTTACCTGCTTCTCCTTCTATCTGAAACACCAATGTACATGTTGTTTGGGTCACCTGGAGTGCTGAGAAATCTGCTTCTCTTTGGCTGTGTGTTTTAAAACTGCTGGTTTGAATGCTTGCACCTGAGAAAGCAAGCTGAGTCTTAACCCACAGGAGGGGGAACCGCCTTCCCTTGTGTTTGTGTTTTTGAGAAGTTCCTTGACTTTGAGGTGTTAGAAGTCAGCTTCCCTTTGTAAACTGCCTTAATTTTATTTTTTTTTCTTTTTTTTTTTTACCATTTTGGTTCTCTCCACATGAGTGCCAGGCGTGGCATGAGGGCTGAACCTTTTAATTTACGTTAAGCAGTCCTTCCTCAAAACGTCTTTCATCCTGCATCTTAGATGTAATCTATATTTGAAGCAGGCCAGTGAGGCATTGCCACTGGTCTTTCAGATGATGAACACAATATCCGTGGTCAGAGGGAGAGGAGATCTGTGTCACCCTACGTTTGGAAAACATGCACTTCAGACTGTT
>VZRE01010703.1:0-23051 GCA_013396775.1 Cephalopterus ornatus
TGTATTGATACCAGGGGTTGTCCTGACCCCAGGTACAGGACCTTGTGCGTGGTCTTGTTGAACTTCATGTTTTTCACAGGCCCGGTTCTCAATTCTGTCCAGATCCCTCTGGATGGCATCCCTTCCCTCCAGCATGTTGACTGAACCACAGAGCTTGGTGTCAGCAAACTTGCCGAGGCAGCACTGGATCCCACTGTCCATGTTGCCAGCAAAGATGTTTCACGGGTGCTAATCTCTAAAACACCCCCTGAGGATTGCCACTCATCACTGGTCTTTGCCTGGACGTTGAACTGTTGACTGCCGCTCTGAGAGTAACCATCCAGCCAGTTGCTTACTCACCCAGTGGTCTGTCTCAGATCCGTGTCTGTCCAGTTTAGTGACAAAGATGTGCAGGACAGCGTCAAATGCTTTGCGCAAGTCCAGGTAGACGACATCAGTAGCTCTGTCCTTAGCCACCAATACTGTAATCCTGTTGTAGGAGGCCACCAGATTTGTCAGGCACAATTTGCCCTTAGCAAAGTCACATTGCCTAACACCAATCACCTTCTAATTTTCCATGTGCTTCGGCATATTTTCCAGGAGGGTCTGCTCCATGATCTTGCTGGGCACAGAGGTGAGACTGGCAAATCTGTAGTTCCCTGAATCCTTTTTCTGTTTCTAAAAAAAAGGGTTATGTGTACCCTTTTATGTTCAGAAACTTCACCAGACTGCTGTGACTTTTCAAATATGATGAATAGTGGCTTTGCCACTTCATCTGCCAGTTCCCTTAGGACCCTCAGTGCATCTGTGGTGGGTTTGACCCTGTCTGGCCAGCAGGTGCCCACTAAAGCTGTTTATACGTCCTCAGCTGGACATTGGAGAGGAAATATAACTGAAGCCTCATGGGTCGAGATAAGGACAGATTTACTAACTTTGAAGCACACAACTGATTAATGATTAACATAGGCAGCAAAATGGAGAGGTATGTAACTTCAATACCTATTTGAACTATTTCCTAACCAGTGCCTATGTAATTTCTTCTTGAAAAGTGTCATTATGATACTGTCCATCATAGTATCCTTCTGGATATGTTGTCCAGCTGTGGGATGGGCAGGTTCAGCCATGAAGGAGAAGTGAGGATGTGAAGTGTTTGTCATTGATTCTAGTAGCTCCTCTTTAGTTTTAGTCATTACGAAGAAAATGAGGGGAAAAATGCCAACTCTGACTCCTTCTCATTTCCCCCATTTTGAAAAAATAATATAAATGTTTCTGATCCCTGCAAGGGACTTAAAAGTATTTTGAAGGAGTAAGTGTTCTGTTGTAATACATGATCTGTTTTCTACTGTATGAACTTATAAATTCAACTTCTATCCTGTTCTACCTCATTTTACACCAGTGCAAGTTAACACTTCAAGAGATGCTTTTTTTCTTGTTGCACAGCTTGCCTTGTTATTGCTGCAGTGGAATGCTTTAAAAGTAGATTATCAAGAGTGGCAAAAGACAAGTCCTGAACGTAAGTAACTGCTTCTCTGTAAAGGATGCTTATATAAACTTAGGCAGTTTCTGTCATCTAGACACTTTAACCTGTTGATATATTGAATGTCAGCTGATCGTATTTTCATACTACTTAATATTAAATTTTAAGCTATTGGCTTAAAAATATCCTTAGGGCTTGCCTTATTTTTTTTGGCTTCTGACTTACTTTGTTCAGCTATTCTTACTTGTTCCCAGATGATAATATTTATTGTTAATTTTTTAATAGAGAAATTATCTATGCATATTGTAATGCAAATAATACTTTGCAGCCAAAGCTTTGCCTTTTTGGTTACCTTTCCAAGAGAACTAAAAAGAAGTTGCTGCTAAGAATTTGAATGTATATAGTTATAGTGCTTGTATGAAAATGAGGAGTCTACTTTGCTTACTTCTCTGTCCATCTTTGCTTTTTTCGACCTACTGTTTGTCTCGAACTACTTAATTGAAAGTATTATCTGAAATTATCTAAATAAAAATAGCAGAAATACTGATTTCATACAATTTACTAATAGAGCATGAATGTCAGGCTGTCTTGTTACTTTGGTTTTTGCTTTTAGTAGTGGTCAGTTCATTTCCTGTAAATGAGAGCCTGTCAGCATTTCGATTTTAAACCTTATTTTCAGAGGTTATAACTTGGCAGTTCTACATTTATTTGAGCACAATATTGGCAAACAGACTTGAGTTCACAATGCGAATTTTATTTTTGCAAAGCTTTAACTTTAGTCTCTTGTTCTTTCTCCCTTTCTGCTGCTATTTATATAGCTCTAGATCTGCTAAATCAGCTGATTTTAAACTTTATAAAAAGCATTTGGCTTATAAAAATAGAATTTAACTTTTACCTTTGCAAAATAAGGTAATGAAAGCAACTGTATTTTAAACCGTATAAACCAGTCGTGGTCTGAGTAATTTCTATTTTTCTTTGCAAAATAACAGTATTCTGCCAAATGCCTTTTTATTTTATTTTAATAGGAGCTTCTGCAAACATGTGCATGATAGTGGCTTTTACTTTCCTAGCATCTGGTAGTATTTTGCTTGGTAACTGTGCTATGTATCACTAGGCAGTTCTGTCTGACATTTGGTTTTTGCAAGTGTAGTGATTCTACAACTGAAAAAGCTTTAACTGTTAGTAGATAAAACAACCAGTGACTTTACAGTGGCAGCTGTAAATGCGTTGCCCCAGTGTCTCAGATCTACATTGTTCTTGCACTAAATTACAGTTAGTGGTTCTTTTCCAGGAAGATGTGGCCTTCTATTCTGATATTCACTCAATATGAATATTTAATGGGAAGTACAAAGTCACAATTAGATATCTAAAAATGAGGAAGTGTTAGAAGCCAACAGTACTTGTGATAATAATTGGTAAGTGAGGGCTTATAATAATCACGTCAGCAGGAAGTTGCAGGAGGAAAAGCTGTATGGGTTTCTTCAAATACACCAGTGAATGGGAATAAAAAAAAGTTTACCAATGAGTTTTATTATGAGGTGTAGGATATTCATGTAATGAAAGAAATAGTGTTCTAATAATAGCACAGACCAATACCTCCTGGAGCTCTTAAGCTTAATTTGGCAGCATACTAGTCAAATTTTGTGTAATTGCCTAAGTAAAAGGGATTTTATTGGGACATATAATTTAGTGTATTTTTAACTTAGTAAGTTTTATGATTTTCATCTCAACAAACACTGCTTTTAAAACTACTCATCTAAGGCTTCTTAGTATTTATTGAGGTAAAAACTATAACATTACAAAAAAAAGTATTTTTCTAAATTTATGAAATGAGCAGTATATATTTAGGAGATGTTTAGTGCTTTCAGGAAAGGGTTAAGGGTTTTCCTTTTTGTTAAAGGAAAAGCTTTTATTTAAATAATTATTTTTAAAAACGGGAGATGCAAAGCCCAAACTTTCACCAAAAAATGCTGTCATATTAAGATTCAAATCTTTTAAAGTAGCTTTCGTTTCTCCTGTTAATGTGTTCAAATAGTTCACTTTCAAAAAAAATCATACTTTTATGCAGATGCTGCAAGTTGACAGGGAAGTGAGAATTGACTGGAGTACATTAAAGGCTGTAAAATACAACACTTCACTTTTTATTCTGAAAATCCATGATCCATAAATCACTGCAATTGCAGAAGCATTCTGGGGAAACATTGCTGTGTTCTTAAATTGTACCATGCTTTCCCTTAAGTACTGTTGTTGCTCACTGTTAGATTTAGGATAATGGTATTGCGAGGCCTTTCATCTCCCTACATGTAGCTATTCTTGTGAACAGAAGGGATGAAGACATGCTTTCTGAGTTCTTTAAAATGGTAGGATCTATAGTCCTGGTGAAGCATTTGGGAGGCTGTTTAACACAGAATTGGAAGACTGGAGAAATCTGATTGCCCACATTGGTAATGTTGATGGAATGCCTTCTGCTAAAAATAAATCAGGCTTGGTTATCTTGAAGTGTATTTAAATGTGATGTACAGTCATTATGTACATTATGCCTGTATACCTGGGGCTAGTTCAGAGGCATTATAGCTGCACTGTGTAACAGAGGCATTAACAGTGCACTTTTTTCAGTCTAGTTTAACTTGCTGAATCGTGATAGTAGGTTAGCCCAGCAGGACACCACAAAGTAAGGTTAAAGTGGTGCTGACAGCCAAACTGGTTCTTTAGAGGCTGCACAAGTTTCTCTCTAGCTTGGCTGCTTTTCAGTATAAATAAGTCTTCATCATTCAATGAAAAAAAAATCATTTTATTTTTCAGCAATTTGTGCCAGTCCAGATGTACTGTTAGAATTAGGAAAAGAAGAGGTAAGTCTTCTTATTTGTTAAGAGATAATAAACTTTTGTTGGGGAAATAAAAGAAAAACTACATAAAATTTCTGCATTTTCTGATGACTGTTCTTGGGATAGACTACTGCTAAGATACCGTGTATTTTCCTTCAGGCATTGTTGTTCTAATTGTTTATTTCCCCTGTATTATAACTACTAAAATTTTCTAGTGGTAATGAATGAGCTTTTAAACTGACTTACTGCAGAAGTCAGTGAGTAACACACAATAAACGGTATTTTGCCTCTGTCTAACCATCCAGATCCATCACTAAACCCTGTCCCTAAGTGGCTTACAAGATTGTGTCCAGGTGGCTTTTGAATATCTCCAGACAAGGAGACTCCACAGCCTTTCTAGGCAGCCTGTTACAGTGCTCACCCTCCATTAAAACAATTTTTCCTCATTTTCAGATGGAACTTCCTGTGTTCCAAGTTTGTGCTTGTTTCCCCTTGTCTTATCACTGGGCACCACTCAAAAGAGCCTGACCCCATCCTCTGACACCTGCCCTTAAGATAGGTTTCCTTACTTATTCCTTCCCGAGTAAGGAACACTTACCTGAGGCTCAACGTCACATTTCCCACAAAAGAGTCTCAGACGTCCAGATCCTTAACATAATTTACTAATGGTGCAATAATAACAAAATAACAGCTCAAAGAGTGCCTCTGAGGAAGGACCCAGAACTTTTATACCTTTTTCAACTTCATACCCTGAGCTTTTATACCTTTTTCGTCTAAACCCTGGAAAGTCTGGGAGTCAGGGGCTCCTGGGGGGACTCTCAGTGTCCAGGACTCCTGGCTGGCCCACAGGTGCCTGGGTCCTTTGTTATACAAGGGTCAGCAGTTTCTGGCCAGCCCCTTAGGGGCTCAACCAGCAGCTTGCACTGCAGCTGCACACTGAGCTACTTGCACTGAATGTATTCCTCAAACACAGGCTTAACCATTCTGTAATGAATGACCCAGCCCACTGAGTCCACTGTTCCTGGATTCAGCAGTGCCCATAGGTTCTGGCTGCAGTAGTTTTATTTCTCCTCCTTTCCTCTCCCAGATATGTCCATAGCATCAAGCACCATTTAAATCACGGATGCAATTAGTCTGTTTTGCAGCATCTTTGTTTTCTATACTTTTTATGTTAGTGCAAGTAGCGTGCCCTAGTGCTGTAGACGGTTTTTCCTCAGTCATTCATCAGATGAACAGTTCATAGGTGTGCTCCATAATCTGCTTCAGGTAAAATTAACTATCTTGTTTTGCAGTTTCAGTAAGGCACTAATAAGCGACTGGTGACAGTAACATTTTAAAGAGCCTCCTGCGTTTTAAACTGGATTCTAAAATAGTGTGTCACACCATAGCCATATTTTTAAAGAATTTGCAGATTATTTTGGCCCTCTGTATCAGATTTACAGATGTAGCCTTACATGGAGTGAATACTACAAACGGGGCTACCTGCAAACTGTAGTTTCATTTTTTCATTTTTATAGTTGCAGAATGTAAAGAATGATCTTGAAAAGATCCTATCAGCAGTTTGTTCACAGAATAAACAACTAGATGAAGATCTGGAAAGGTAATAAAATAATTTGGAATTTAGAATGCTGTAAGCATTTTTTTTTTTGACTGCCCAGAAAAACTATTTTTCTGTTGTGCCATTTCCTGCTTTTCATGTTTCAAAGAGAACAGCAGTGGTATGAGGAACAGGAACAGATACTAAATACTCTTAACAGAATTGAAGAAGAGACAAAACTCCAAGTTGAAGAACTTCACCAAATGAGGTATTTCTACGTTATTGAGTTTTTATATTGAAGAATTTAAATTCAACAGCAGCAAATGAACAAATAAACTCTTGAAACATACTCTTTGTTTTGTTCAATAGTTCAAATAATTGCTCAGTAATCCAGATTTGAAACATGGGAAATATTGCTACTATATCCTGTAATTCAAGATGTTGTGTTTATAAGAACTGAATATGAGGGAGTTTTTTACTTAGGAAGAACTTTTGAATTATTTTATTTGATTTCATACTCTATTGCTATGTTTTTACATATTAGAGAACTGGAGGAACTGCACAATAAAATGTTGAAATTAAAGACCTATAAGAAAGAACTCTTCAGTGCTCTGGATAAATTCCTGGATGAACATTTTCCCCTTCCACAGGATAGTGGAAGTCCTATAAAGACGGTAAGATTTTTCTATGACTATTAAATTTAAAATGTTCAATTTCTATTTAATTAGATGCAGTATCTGTTTAAAGTCACTAGCATAGAATCTGCAGTTATATTTTGAAATAAGTATAGTTCTTACAGATGATCCTTTAGGTTTAATTTATATTTTTCACATTGGTTTGTATTATTTAAGGCTGTTGCCAGCTGGATATTTTCTTTTCTTAATGCATAATAATGTATTTCCTACTGAACTGCAAGCTGTACCAAATTTGGAAATGGTGAGGGGTTCAATCCAAATTGACCCATTTTCTTTTTTACTCAACTAGGCAAGTGGGTTCCTGTTTCCTTGGCGAAGCAAATTTTAATTGTCTAACAGTGGTTTTAGGACAATAAGGACAAGTGTTTATAATTACAGAGTAGTTTAGAATGTTAACCATCAGATTTTGTTCAGGCAAATTAGGCCAAAAATTATCTTAAAACTTAAGGGAAAATAGGCAGCCAGGGAATATTTTGCATAAAAAATTCAAAGTCTGCAGTAAAAATAAAACTATTACCTCTAGTATTTGATAGATACGAAAAAGCTAAAAAGTAAAGGCAGGGGCTTGATTTTAATTCCAGACATACTTTTGATTACAGAAATAGAAAGGATTTCTTTCATCCAGTTCCCTGTTATTTCAGACAACCACAAAATATAATTCCTCTAATATTACCATTGAGCTCCATTTTAAAACAAATAATTTTTATTACTACTGTTTCTACTGGGTTTTTTTTTAGCACCTCAGCACTCTGGTTAGAATCTCTCACAGCTTCCAGTCTCAATTTATCCATGTCTAACACAGATCCATGAATTCTTACACCAGTATTTTCCTTAGAATAGTCTTTTTCTTTCTTGTGTTTATTCCTCCTGATGTATTTTTAGACAGCAATCTTATATCCTCTCTTTCTTTGTTTTGCTATTTGAACTAGCAACACTTCTACGTTCTTCTCATGTAAGAGTATTTTTCAATTCCCTGGCTTATCCTAATAATACCCGTTTTCTATATTTGTTTTCACTTGGATTCATCTTTTTTGGAACCTGGTAAAAAGCAGTATTATGAACAAAACTACTAACTCACATCCATCACCAAAGCAACTGATTACACACTTGTCTTTTTCTATCTGTTATTTGCAACTGAGGAAGCTTTTAGTTAAAAAACATCTTGGTTTTGCACATAAGTATTTTGTATCTTTTGCATATAAAAGTACCAGATGGAGATTTCAAGGCACGATGATCATTTTCAATGTGTTATTCAAACATCTTATTTTGTTGAATCTTAGTTTTTTCTGCATAGCAATGTCTTCGTTTCCCACATTAGTAAATACGACACATTTTGCTCTCAGTCTCTCCAATTTAGAGACAAGGATGTCATGCTGGACAGTGTCAAATGCTTTGCACAAGTCCGGGTAGATGACGTCAGTTGCTCTTCCTTTCTCCAGCAATACTGTAACTCCATCATAGAAGGCCACCAAGTTTGTTGGATGCAGTTGGTCTGTAATGAAGGCGCGTTGGCTGTCACCAATCACTTTTACTTAAAGGAAAAATTTATTTTGAATAATTTCAGCACCAGCTTTTATCTTTCTTTAGTTTAAATTTTATTTATGCATTTCCTGAAGTCTTAAACACGGTTTGTTTTCTGACACGTCTTTTTCTTTCCACTCCTTGTGAGTTCAGTTTCTTCTGTATCTTTTGCCTCACTTGGGTCTCAGTGGCTTAGCTACAGGTTCCCTGTAAGCTTCACTTTGTGGAAACATCTTGTGTTCGCAATAGTTCTGTGCGAGACAAGTACGTGGGGCTGACATCTGTAGGACAAAGCTGCAGAGCAGTGTGAACTGCTAGAAGCCTCGCTGGTCCATCCATCTTGGTTCTGCTCTTTCACCGGGCACACGCATCTGAGATTGGGAGTGGGAGTGAAGACTGGGTCACTGCAGCCCAGATTAGCTTCCCTTGCCATAGCCTTTCGTATAGGTAGTGACTGTGGTAAGAATTATCTTGCATTTTACATCTTAGATAGAAAAACCACACTTGTTTTTTTTTCAAGAGAATATGAAAAGTCAGAAGTTGAGGAATATTCTTCATACAAATCTATCTGACAGAGGGGAGAAGAAGATGCCTTTCAAGTTAACTAACTAAATGCTGAGCATCCAGCTTAAATTGACTTTATAATCATTAATTAATTAGAGGTACTTATTATATCAGTAACACTTAAAATATGTAAGTAAAATAATTTTACAAAGTATACAATGTATACGATAAACCTAGCAAAATAAGTTTGCTAGTTCTGTGAGAGTGCAAACCTCTTCACACTAATATCCTTAAGATTTTATTCTTTATATACAATCAGCTTTAAAAATTGCTAAAGTCATAATCTAATTTCAGCTTTGAAACATCAATATTGAACCCACTACCTTAAGTTACAAAGTAGTATTATGTCTGCTCTAGGGAACCTTTTTCACTTAGTGTAAGTTCTATTTCCTCAGCCAAGCATCAAGGTAAAGGCGCAAAGAAATGCATTATTGAGCGCCTATGGTTTCCAACATTGCTATGGAGCAGGCAGTATGTCCCTCTTCTGACTCTGAAGGTGATAATATTACAAAGTGTGACTGAAAAAAAGGTGCCAGAACTTGCTTTTTACAAATTTTTCTTTCTTACTTGTATTCTTCTTCTGTTCCGGAAGTTCCTATAAAGTCCAGCACAGCTATTAATATCTTAGGACTTAATTGGCATATTCAACAGTGTCATAGGTTCACTTGTTCTAAAAAATTGAGCAGGGATTTTTTTCCCTTCCCCTGCCCCACTGTGGGGGAGGGATGTTTGACTGGGCATTTGACTAACACAAAAGAACTGGCCAGCAGATTTGACATTCCAGGTTGATGGCCCTGGAAAGTCTGTGGGGAGGGGGAGGAGTTTCCTTTTCTTTTTTTCTTGCTTGTCCCTCTCCTGGGAAAGGAGGCGGGGTGTTTTGTTACTGGAACTGAGACAAGGTGTGGGTTGGAGAAGATCTGAAGTTTGCCTTGCTCTCAGCCTGGTAGCCTGGCTGCGGTTTCTTTTTGTGCACATCACGAAAAGAAGGGACAGTCACACGGCCGCCGCAGACCGCGTGAGTTTTCTTGGGAAAGAACCTTTTCCTCCTCTCTCCCCTTCTCGAAATGGGGGGAAGATCTCCACTCCCGGCTCCTCCTGCAAACCCAAGCCCCCGCCGGGTCCCACAGCTCCCCCTGCTCTCTGTGGTTAGAATTGTGCCAAAGGCTCAAACTGAACTGTTTACCTTTTTTTTGAAGGGGATTTTTGGGTATAGGATTATTGTTCGGTGGTTTTTCTTTGTGTTCTTTTTTTGTTCTGCTAATTCACATATATCTTTTAATAAAGGGCTGTTATTTTTTCTTTTCTCCACACTTTCAGTTGGAGCCTCTTAATTTCGGATTTACAATTGCTTAGAGGAAGGAGTTTTAGTCCTCCTCGTACCTCATCCTTCTCTCTCTCATTAAACCGAGACAAACAGCAATGCTGAGTAAGCAGCTGCCAGTGCTGCATTACCTCCTTAATTTTGTTGTAAGTGAAGTGGAAGGGTAAAAAGGATAAAACTGAAAAATTAAAGAATGAGGTTCACCATGCAACAGCACTAGCAGATCCAATAGCACTACTACCTAAGGAATCTCTATTGGTATGTAGACAAATGGCTTGATTTGCTTGCTACAAAGGAAAACAAGTAATTTTCTAATAATATTTTATCATCACCTCCTCTCCCCCCCAGATTTTTGATTATTGTATTTCTTAAGCTTGTTCATTTTTAAAAATTGAATTTAGAGTAAGAATAAATAAATATTCATTGGCAAATCATGAAAAAATATTAAGGCACTATGAAATGAAGTCTTGAGTTGTGTCAAATTTGTATTGTGAATATTTATCTAAAGCTCATGAAAAACATATTTTCCCTAACATTCATACTCATAGAAGGTTCTGCACTATACAACATTATAAATGTGATGTACTTGATGCTATAAACACAAATAGAAACATGATCACTTAAGATTAATCTCTTTTAATAATTAAAGAAAGTTACATTTGAAGCGTAGGATTTTGAACTGGTAGTTTTAAATACTACCTTGTATTTCTGTCATGACTAAATCAAGTAAAAGTTTTCATCTGTAGTGCACTATGCAATCAGATAATTGTGTGATTATTTTCATTTGTCAGTTAACATCTTTCCTTACTAGTTTGAGGTTTTGTTAATTTGGCTGTGTGCGTGTTTATCTTTCCAGAACATTCCTCCAGAGCCAGCTGTAGAACTGCTATCAATGAAAGAAATTTTAGAGGTAAGATAGTTTTATTATGTAGACATTTGGAGGATTTTTCAATACTCAGATCATATAAAAATAATAACAATAACAAAAGCCATAAAGTGGTATGTATTTATAATATTAATACAATGAATGACAGAATATGGCACTTGGTAAATGTAGAATGTTTAAGAATTTTACATCTTTAAGAAGGCTGCGAGGACATCTCATTGCAACCTTCCAGTACTAAAAGGGGGCCTGCAAAAAAGAGAGAGAGCAACTTTTTATACAAGTAGACAGTGATAGGACAAGGGGGAATGGTTTTAAACTGAAAGAAGAGATACTCAGATAGGTCAGTTTTCTATTTTAATTCCTATTAAAATGAAACACCAGTTTTTACAAGAGCTGTGGCAATAATCTTCAGCTTAAGCCAGAGAGTGGTTATCTCTTATTTCTTGATTTAATGATGTTTAAAGAAGTTTTATGTGCCTTAGTGGCTCA
This sequence comes from Cephalopterus ornatus, assembly GCA_013396775.1. Taxonomy (NCBI): domain Eukaryota; kingdom Metazoa; phylum Chordata; class Aves; order Passeriformes; family Cotingidae; genus Cephalopterus; species Cephalopterus ornatus. The sequence goes on from VZRE01010703.1 coordinate 11,295, forward strand.
TATTAGGAGAGAAAAATACTGTGCTTAACAAAAAGATTACAACCATAAAGGCTGTTTTGGAATATTAGGTGTGAGAAGAGACTAAGTAAAAACTCATCTCAAATAATGCATTTGGAGTAAATTCTCGTAATTGGGTCAAATAAATACAAAACTGGAACAATTCTTCAGGATGTTCTGAACAGCAGTTGTGTATTTGGGGTTTGGTTTTTTTAAATAGCAACAGGTGAAAAAAGAGTATAGTCTGGTAGCAAGGATTTTGAGTTTGCCATTAGCAATAAGGGCAGACAATATTTTGTACTTACTGAAGTTGGGAAAGTATAACATTTAGAACCTCTGAGTGGAAAGATGAAATATCTGGGATCAGTAGAGAGAGCACCATGGGATGGGTAAATTTACTTAATCTGTAATGTGTGTAATATTCTTGATGATCATTATTATGAGGGCATAAACACTGTCTCCATGAACTGAAAACAAATGTCAAAACTGATTTTGTTTTTAACTCCATTAATGAATTCTCTATTTAGATAAGGAATTTAGTCTATATTTATTCTGGATTAAAGGAGAATTCTGGGTCTAGTTTTTACATAAAAGATAATGCATTGAAGTTTATTGGAAGTTCTTTGCTTCTACTTTGAACAGGTCTTGTATTTCTCCTGTAGTTCTGTATTTCTTATATTGCCTACCTTACAGTAATTTGTATAAATTTGGTTAAAGGAGATAAAAATCTAGCTGTTTTGTTTATTTCCTAAATATTATCCTTTTGGTCTTCAGGTGCTGATAAACAAATTAATGGCCACACCACATGAACCTTATGTAACAGTCAATGAGTCATTTTGGCCACCTTACATTGAGCTGCTGCTGCGATTTGGAATGGCCCTGAGACATCCAGAAGATCCAAACAGAATGCGTCTACAAGCTTTTCACGAGTAGTGTGACCTACATATATACCTGAAAACAAAACAACACCAGTACTTTTGATTCAGGAATAGGATATACTTAAGCATCGTAACAAGTTTCTTTTGTATTGATAATCACTTCTGTTTAGATGATATTTTTTCTATTCTATTGAAGTGTATTTTTTAAGTGTATACTTTTTTCTGTTTTTTCAAGGAGTGTGAAATATGGCAAAGAAAAAAAAAGTCTCTTTAAAAAAAAAAAATCTCTTTAACTGCTTAATTTCTTAACCTTAATTGCTGAAGTTGGCCTTCAGTTTTATAACAAGATTTGCATTGTGGTATTTTTTTATCAGCTGCTGTTTATAAGATGCAGGTTCAGGTAATAGACAATGATTTTTAACGGCCCTTTTTACTTCTTTGTTTTAGATTTTTAGATTGCCTGAAGTCTTCTCAATCTCCTTTAGTATTTTGCTGTATGCTGTAACACAAAATTCAGAGTAGCACAGCTTCCCCTGTGCATGGCCATGAAGACACTTGGAACTAAGAGAGATTTATCCTCTCAAGAATGTGCCTTTGCAAACAAATGTATTGCCTTTGAGATAAACAGTTGGGAAAGCTGAAACATCTTTCTGTGCAAAGTGCTGCAGAGGTTGAGTGTGCAACTTTACCACTACATGCTTCCCCCATGACCCATATTGCATTATGCTATGGTTTTTAACAGTATCTGTCTTCACTTTTTCAGACCTAGTTCATCTAGGCTTGTAACAGGTCTCTGTTCTGTTGATTTATACAGCTTTTAAATTTTGTCAGTTGAGGGCTTCCTTCTGACTCAGTGTTATCATTCTATGTAATCCCAGTCTTTTCTGTAGCTATTTTTATTGTGGACTTTGAGTACAACAATTCTGAAGTTGTTTATGCGTATCTGTAGTGACTAGACACTTTAAAATTAAAGTATGTCTTTTATTAACCAGATTGCCATTTATTGAGATAGGAACTTTAATCACAGAATACTTTTCATATGATAGCTTTTATAGAATGGCTTTTATGTGATTTTTTGTGATGTTTTAAAGATGATGTAAGGACACATGGGAGGGGAAGGGGGAACCAATAAATCCCAGTGCAATTGCCTTTTTTAGCCCAATTAAATGTCAAACAAAAAAATTAGCACATCTTGTGTGGTGTTAAGTGAAAATTGTTCATGTGACCTACACAACTGATAATAGCCATGAGTATAGAAACCAGTGTGTGCTGTTATGCATGAACATTGACTTCTCTTTGCTTCATTCTGCTATACCCTCCTGTTATATTTTAACCTCACTTATTAAAGTACTAGTTCTAATGTCTGACTAATCTATACACATTTACCTTACAGTATTTTTGATTATACAAATAGCTATGTTTCTTGGCTTTGCTTTAAAGCATTGGCTCATTAGGGGTTTTTTTCTTAATTTATTTTTAATTTCTTTCACATTATTACTGATACTAATATTACTCAAATAACTTCATTGCCCCTGAGTGACTGCTTCTGTGGTGACATTGATAAGTTAAAGAAAAAATATTAAACCCTAAGTAGTTTCTCATGTTTTAGAAAAGAGAAAAATAACAACCTACAACATCCACCTCCAAAAACCAAACCAAAATAAACCACTAAGAAGCAGATAGGATAGTTATAAATGAGTGCTCTAGAGAAGATGCAATATTCATTATTTCTCATTAAAAAATCAAATCTCATCCAAGTAAATCAAGATAGATTTAAATGAAAGTTTTTCATATAAAGCTTTATATTGACTTATGGAACTCACTACTATGAAATGTGTTGTAAAGATTACATATGCATTTTCAAAAAAATGCAAGTTTATAGAACTGAGATTTTTGAGTAATTAAAGTCAGCTGTTTCAGAAATCTCTATCATACTAATGTTGGATCCTGAGAAGATACACGTTCCCTGAGATCCTCTTGCAGCTCCACAGTATATACTGCATTCCCTAAAGCCTTTCTGCTTAGGCTCTGGACGTGCTCAGAATCCAAAGCTTCGGTGTAGAGCTTTCTCTTTGGGCTCAACACAGTCACTTACTACAGCAAAAGAAAAGCTGTAGAAAGGGGTAATCCATTTTCTCTCAGTGCCTAAAATGCACTATCAGTTTTTAAGGGAAGCTGGTTCAGGCTGATACAGAGCCAACTGAAAGCTGTAGATCTTTGAAAAATCCTGACAAGTAAATTGAAGAAATTCAAGGCAGTGATGAACAGATCTTCCTTAGGAGAAAAAATTGGAATAAGATCTTTCAGCAGTAGTATCAACCATCAGGAAGCTTGGGGAGTACATTGAAAAACAGGAGGGTAACTTCTCCATTTTTTTCTCTGTGCTTGCTGAAGTGTTTTGGGTTAAAGACAATGTTGCCAGGGAGGCGGGACTTCCCTCCCGGACTTACCGCGAATTGGAAAATAGATATTAGGCTTTTTGAGCAACATGTAGAAACAGAAAAACCAGTTTTTCCTAAAAAGTAGAGAACAATACAGACAGACAAAGCAGAAAAACACAGTAACCACAGAGGTACAAGGAGAAAAGGATTTGTTACTGCCCTTCAGCTAAACCATTTAACAAGCTTTAACAGTCACCCTTTACTTCACAGTAAGACATTGGTAATTCCAAGGGAAAGAAATACAAAAAATGTGAGTATCGACACCATCATGTTTATAATTAGCTGCACCTTGGAGTCTGTGACCTTCACATTAATTTCATCAGCATTGGCTCTGTGACCAGGAGGTCACATTCTCAATTTCACATGCTTAATGCCATATATATCAATGAGTACAAACGCATCCAAGGCATAATGAAGTGTCAAGCAAAGCCAATTAATGAAAACATTGTGGAACAATAATCAAAGGCAGGGATAATAACAAAAAAGTTTTACTGCTGAAACCAAGTAAATCAGCCCCAAAATATGCCTTTGAAAACACTGTCCATCTTGACGTACCAGATACGTCAGTAGTAATCACGAAACTAAAATCCAGAAAGCATCTTACACTGAGATCCAACAAATCAGTGATGGCAAACAGACCACTTGTGGATTGCTGTAGCTGTTCACATCCTTGACATTTCACTATTTTAAGTCCTGAACTGAAGCTCTGACACACATATTGGAAAAAAATCCAAACAAACCAGTGTGTTTCCCATCAGTGATGTTTATTCAGATACTTTTTTGATTCTACGTAGAGGAATCTCTTGCTGGAAAGAAGTGTTGCTCAGAAGACAATTCATTCCTTCCCATCTTTTTAGTGTGTCGAGAGCTGATAACTTACAGATCTTGAAAATTATTTAGAGCCTAAAATTAAGGCAGCAGTAATCCAAGAGAAGGTACACAGGTTATTCATATCTTTACCATCAGCTCTTTTGTGTTCATATGGACTGGTTCACTAGAAAATCTTACCCCAAGGGAGCGCTATCTGCCGTTCAGATTTGATGGGATCCAAACTGGCACTTAGGTACTAAGACAAAAAATATGACCCTCTATACAGTAGTGGTTCTTCTGACCGAGCATACAGTGCAGAGTCCCCAGCATTCTTGCTCGTCAGAATACTTCAGTACAGAAAACTTCGTGTTGCGAGGAAATTGACCTAGCAACAGGAACACCTTTTTGCAGGTAGCATTACAAAGTTACAAGGAAGAGCAGACCATGCCTGCCTTCGTAAACTCAATTCTGCAAAGGACTGTGATTGATACAAACTTACTTATGTGATTTCCTAGTAAAATAACTAAATTGTTCTACAGATAGTTTTTCAACTTTTGATGGTGTCATTACCTTTAATTGCTATATTTTTTCTGCATTTTACTGCCTTAAAGAAAAATAAATTATGATTATGAGAGTTTGGCATAAAAGTTTGTGGATATAAAGTTTTGGCAGAAATACACAAGATCTGTTTACGTTTTTGAGAGAGTGCAGGTGATGCTAACAAAGACAGCTACAGCTAGTTACAGGCATATAATGTGATCTTGTAAATATAAGCCTATCTTGAAACCTTGAATGTTCTTCAGTATTTTGGTACAATGAGACGACATTTTCTGTATGTTATATTGTATTTGAAGCTTTTAAAAAAAGCAGAAGTCCAATAAAAAGCGTATAATACAGTCTGGGAAGGTATTACCACCTTGCACCTGTTTAAGTCTTCAAATCACCTTTCCTCTTTATGTATGAACAAAAAATAGCCAGTCCGTGTATTTCTGATAAAGTTATTTTTTCAGTGTTTTGATTTGGTTTACTATATTTGGTCTGGCGTTTTTTTGGCTTTTTTTTTTTTTAATTTCTCATTGCATTTTTACTTTATTTGCTTATTTATTTATTTTTCTTCAAACTGTTTTAGCACAAAAATTTTTGATCATAACACTTTTACTTATTTTCAAACGTGAAATTCCAGTGATTAAGCCAGTGAGACTCTTTATTTGGTGCATATTCTCAGGTAATACTAACATCATGTTTTAGTTGCCTGTTTCCAGGTTAAACAGTGAGCATTCCAAGGTACCTCAGCAGTGCTGAACTACTCATAATTATGATCAGCCTTGGTTACAAGAAGTTCTTTGTTCTACAAACATTTTAAATTCTGTACTTTAGAAAATTTATTGTGTCAAATGAAATATAATCTTGCCTGCTCTTATTTGGCAACAAATGCTCTTGCAGGTGATTGCAAATGAGCTTTTGCTTATGGTTAGCTGTCTTGGTTTTAGACAGTTTGGCGGGGCAGAGACCTCAGACAGAAGTCTTCCGCTCAGATTCAGTACCCCTGGTTTCTCCAATACAGGGAGAGTGACTAAACACGCCTGAATGTAAGTGAAAAAATAACTCTTTACCAAGAATAATGCCAATAACAATACTGATGAAACTGGGTTAAAACCAACCAGACGAAACTGAGATGGTGGCTGGCCTCCCACACCTGCAAAAAACACACACAGGACAGACGGCTGCCCTTCCACGTGGCTCGCCTCCCAAACCTGGGGCTTCCGCCACCACCTTGGCGGATCCAGACTGTGACCACCGCTTTGACAGGACTACAGCCACCACTTCGACCAACATTTTGACCACCAAAATTAGAACAACAAAGTCTCGCCACCGGACCCAACCAGAGCCTTGAGGTCCTTCTGGTCACCTGGGGGCATCCACAGCCCTTCCCCAACTGCCTGGAAGCAGCTTCACTCCAGCACCACGCGCCTGCCAGTATCTAATCCCTGCCATCTGCTATTTCCTGCCAGCACTGACTCTGCAACCGTTCCTGCCAGGTTTTCTGGGGGTGGGGGTGGTGAAACACATGGAGGGGCAGCCATCTGGTCTCTGTCCTGTGGCCACATCTTTTTCTTCCAGGTTGAGGAGGCTGGCTGCCATCTTCATTTGGTCTGGCAGGCAGGGCTTGGAAAGTTTCTCCTCATCAGTTGGTTTAACCCAGTTTTATCAGTATTAATATTAGCATTTCTTCTAGATAAAGAGTTATTTTTTCACTTATATCCAGGCACATTTGTTCTCTCTCTCTGTATTGGAGAAACCAGGGGTTTTGAATCTGAGGGAGGAGACTTCTGTCCGAGGTCTCCACCCCTGTGAATTATCTCAAACATTAACCAACACAAATGTAATTTTGGCGGTATTCCTATTCTAATTGAAATTTGGGTTGCATTTGAGTGAATAGAAATTCATTGTTTCAATGAATCAGAGATTGTTTCAGGCAGAAATACTTAAAATACAAACTAAATTAGATTAGTGTTGCAGTTTACTTGATAGATAACCAGTCCATTCATATTTATAATATATCATCTCTGTGACAATAGTTTGGCCAAGTTTCCATAAAATTATGAAGTAGTTTTGTTTTATTTCATTTAATAGAACACTGGGGAGTTTTGATTGGTGATGAGACAAACCATTATTCTTGGTGTCATGATCTGGACATGTCTTTACCAGACCACTAAATTATCCACAGAAACAATTACAGTACTTAAAATTTATATCTCTTATAAAAGTTCTTCTTTGGTATTAATTTTGCATTTATTTAACAGACTGATTAATTTTATGACTATTTGCACTACCTGTAAAACTCTTGTGGTTATTAATTTATATTAAATGTTGCCAAGGAACAAGCTTACAATGCTACTGTGAATGCATAACCTCCTGCAGTTGCATTTAAGTTTTTATTTGAATTGGCAGCATGCTTTTATTTCAGTATAATTCCTTTCTGTATTTATGTGTATTTCACTATTAGAAGGTTTTGTTTTGTGGAAGTTATTGAATTGAAAGCTGTTATTTTTATTAGATCCAGCAACATGTTGCTTCTAGTCCTGCAAAAGTGAACTGCAACACTAGAAAACAAGGTAATTAGTTTGTTGCATTTAAAGGAAGAATCCAAAGACTGAGGTCAATATGAATGAAGCTGCTTAATAGAAAGGGAGAAGATGTTTCATAATGGAAAGGTGGAACTGTTCAACTGAGCTGAACTTAAAGTTAGTTAGTCGGCTCAGAATAGTTCTCCTGCCTGTTTTGCAAGTTAAAAACTCAACTAGGCTTTATCAGGTAGTTGCCAGATGGCTCTAACTTTGCAAGACAACCCTTGATTGCAAACAAGAACTTAGTTTTAATGCTCTTTGCTTATGAATGCTATGGCTGTGCAGTCAATACATTCTTTGACTGAGTGCAAGCTTGACAGAAATTCTGTAACTGGATCAAAGTCCCTTGTATAAGACAGAATTCTGGCAACATTGCTTGTAGTCTATTATTTGGGAAGATGAAATATTGAAGAACTGGTGAAGGCATAAAAATAATACCATAACTACTTAGATGAGGGTCTCAGCAGATTCTGCTGAGAGCAACACACGAATTTTAATGTAAATTTCCCTCTAGAGCTAAGACTCATGTGGGCAGTAACAACAAAGCTGGATTTTAAAAAACATTTGCAAGTCTCTGGACTGCTAACTTAAGAGGTGATTAACTCAGAAAGAAAGCTCTCAAATACGGGTTACAATTCAGGAACACTGAAGTTGAAAATAACGACTGTGCCTTGACTGTTAGTCAGTGTCTGTTCTACATCAAGAAAAGTGTAGCTGCAGTCGTATTCAAATTTTATAATGTAACTCAGATATTAATTTTATGAAATATTACATTTCTACATAAACTGTGAGTTACTGCAAGAGAAGCAGCACTTTTCAGAAAGCCAAGTCACATAAACCAAAGTAAATTGGGAGAGGACAGAGAGAGCCCCAGCTGGATGTACGATAGGAATAGTACTTACAATGAGAAGCCTCCTATGTTGTGACAGAATTGTCCTAAACAAAATCAACTAACTCTATGTAGAACTACCAGGAGATTGATGTAAATCTTCACCTTAAATCAAGAGAGACTTACTTTACTTAGTCAAATTATTTCCTGCTGCAGTTCTTTTCCATTGAAGATAAGATTGTCCATGGGGCTTTACCAGTGATGAAACTGTCCCACTGGATTCCTGCGGCATCAATATTTACAAAGAAGCATTACCATGATTGCTGAACAAAGTTATCTTTGCAATATTTTAGCAAGGTTTCAAGCTTTCAAGCTGCTTTTATTCAAAAAGGGCAATCTGAGTGATAGTCAACACGCACGTAATTCTGCGAGGGGACACAGACCCAGTGCCAATTTCAAAAAAGCAGAAGTATCTAGAAAAAGAATAGACACTGAAATAATCAAATTCAAGTTGATGTGTTACCTTTTCAAACATCTGACTTGTGGTAGCAGTTCAGAACTCAATTTAAGAAATAAAAAATATTGAAATAATATTGGTATTTGGTTTTCCAATAAACAAACGTATGTGCGGCAGGGATCAGGCTTATATGAAAAAACACTATCAGATATGGGTGCTTAGCAAATTATTGGCAAACCGCACAGTTGTCCGTAGGATTAGCACACAAAACTGACAGACCGTAAGATATTTACTATTACACAGAACATCCGCCTTGGATTTCTGTATGAACACAGAAAAAAGGTGAGGGAAAACTGACGGTGGTAATCATGCACCTACACAGGGACAGGAATCTGGACCTTATGAGGGAAGTCTGAGAGTGTTGTCGGCGAACCTGCATGCCAGGTCCAGCTGGAAAACACTGAAATACTACCAAAAAAATTACTCACATGGAAGAAAGTGGAGGACCTCTGTTATAGTTTTGAACTTTTTAGTGAATTTTCCACACTGACACACAGTCAAGGCGGTGGGGATAATCAAGCATTTTTGTTAGGGAGAGATAAACAACAAGATTCGATTGTGTTTCAAGCTCGGATCTTAATGGCTCTTAATGGCTCTCCCGTTGAAGGGCCGATGGCTTTCCCAGCAGAAATAGAACTCTCTTGTTTTTTTCTGCCTCTGCCCTACAGCAGTGGGAGAAGCCCCATTCCCCACGTAACTACGGCTGCGGCTGCGGCACCAGCCCCAAAGGGAGGGCTCTGGGAAGGGAGCAGAGGCGGATAAAGGGCTGGCAGTTTGGCTTGCGGGGAGGTGTGCCTTTTTCACTCTGGGACCGGAGCTGCCTGGCTGCCACACAGCGCTGCCTGGAGCTGTGCTGCCTCGCCTTGGGCTGCTGCCCCCAGCTCAGCGCGGTGGCCGAGTTCCACCTGCCCCGAGCTGTGCCTGCTGCTTGCGGGGCGGTCCCAGCCGCTGACCCGCACCGAGGTCAGCCGCAGGAACCCTCTGAAAGGGAGAGCACCCCCTATTCCTTTCCCGTGCCAGCAGCAGCCCGCACCACCCAGGTCGCATCAGGTGCCTCTTGTCACCGCCGGCACACCGATTTCCCGCAGACGCGGCGGAGCTGCTGCCACTGGAGCCCAGCGGCGCCCTGCTGCCAGCTGCGGTCATAACTGCAACAAAAAGCGAAGTAGGACTTAGCTGGTTAAAAGCTTATTCTGGTGTGGTTTGTTCCGTTCCGTTCTGACTTGCGGAGACAAACCCCAAAAGTCACCAAGAGTACTGAAGCAGGTATATTTATTCACAGCGCCGGGTGCATGGGGGATAAATCCAGCCTAGCATGCATACCCATTGCCTTTGTTCAGCTACTTTTATGCGATATGTTACATATGCATTAGTTGTGTTACATATGCATTAGCTGTGTCAGCAAATTCCTGAAAAGTGGGAGGGGAGATCATTAACATACACCACTCCTATAACTCCACCTTGGAACGCCCCTTGGGGAGTCTTCTTCTGGGGGTCTTTGGGTGAAGTAAGAAGTCTTCCTCAGCTCTAAACTTTTCACCCTTTGCTAAGAACTGTCCGGCACTGTCCAATTACCTCAAAACTGGTGTTATCTCTAGGAGCTCCTCTTTATCAGCCTTCAAGGTCCCTCTTCTTAAGCCTCAAAGCTCCTTATCAAAACTCCAAGATTTTCTTTTCCTGCTAGAATTCTTATTATAAAGTTAACCATATCCTGTCTGTAAGTTAGCATAAGTAACCAAGGCCCTATCCTAATTTAACAGTATTTAATCTAGAATTAGCTCTCCGTCATCATCATGGCTAGGCTTTGCAAAGGAAGATTTGAGAAGGACTCTACCCATGCTCGCTGCAAACGCGCTGATGGCTCAAAAGGCCAATGCGAGATAGACACGTCCAGCTGCAAAAGGCACAGTGGAAAGTCTCCTTAGGCGGTAATGACAAGACCTGGTTCTTTCTGCGTTATGTTTTCTCCTCAAGAATGATTCTGCGTGTAGAATTAGCTCTAGGAAGCACCTAAAGCTACAATCTTTTGTCATCACTTTATATTTTGATCACCCCTTATTAGTTCTCTGTATTTTTAGTAAAAAACTGTTATTCATTTTTACACATCTTTGCTTGAAAGCCTCTTCATTTCAAAGTTATAATAATTTGGAGGGAGGAGTCTCCTTTCCATTCCAAGAAGGTTCCCACCTTCCTTGACAGACATTTCTCTTTTTTTTAAACCAAGACAACTTCTCTTGTAGGTGGCCTCAGACTGTGTTATTCTTTTTTTCCTACTAGCCTTCTCCTTAGGGATGCCATGCCACTGATAGTGAAAATATTTTTTAAAAAGGTTGTGCAAACAAGCCATAGAGATCCAGGTCACAGCTTTTATTGGGCCTTCCAGTCCTTTGTTTTGAAAACACGAGAATTTATTTCAGTCAGAAGAGGAGAGAATTTTCTCAACAACAGATTTTCCTATGAGGGAAACTCTGCCACACACAAAACCGTGAAGATGGAAAAAGAAATTGCAACTGCAAAATCAAATAACATTTTTTTGAAAGATGTTGACAAACAGCCTATGTAAGCCAGTGCTGCACACTTGACTTTGTATTTAGTCTCTAGGCCAAAGTAAGTGACCAGATTTTTAAGCATGTTGAATGTCTGGAGTTTCCATCACCCTTTGTATGTGAGGAAAACTGTGGATCAAAGGCCAAGCACATGCTAGGTACTATATTTCTATTTGCTGTTTATTTATCACTGTTATCTACCCTCACTTACTTAAAAAAACTCACCTATTACCAATTAGGAGTTTGAAAGATTTACAAAGATTTTGTACTTTGCTTGCTGATTACTAGCATTCTTCAGTCTGACTTATCAATTTATAGGAGCTTAAATTGTACTCCCTCTCTTAAATTTTATGAAAAGTAAGAAAACTGGCAAAGAGCAACTCTTCAAAAAGTTGAATTTATAAAAAATTTCTGCAAACGTAGCAATGGAATAGATAGAAGTCTTTTAGTACTCCATTATAGGTGGAACAAATAACAACCTTTTTTTATTTTATTCAGTTTCATGGAAGTTGTAATCCAAGCCATAGACTATAACTTGTTGTATTCTTGTTACGAAAAGGTTTGTCAGCTCTATAAAAGCAAAAAAAAAAAAAAAAAAAAAAAAAAAGTCA
>VZRE01010707.1:0-78692 GCA_013396775.1 Cephalopterus ornatus
TTTGAACCTGGCGTGTAGGACCGTATGCTTTTTTCAGCGCCTCATAGAATCCTCTGTAATGACCTGTATCTGTGCATTAGTTGAATTTTTTCTGCTAGGTTGATCCACCACTTGTTCTGGATGTCACGAAGTTTCTGTCCACGCGGGCAATGCCGGGAGCCGGGCTCCGGATTGTAAATACATCTTGTCTAAAAGGCATACATTGCTGAGGGAGTAACAGAATAATGAGGCAGGCCTCATGTTTTGCTTCTCAATTGACCAATTAGAATGTCTGATTTTTAAACATAAATGGGTACAGTTTTTACCCCATGCCACAGCTTTACTTGGCAGAAGAGAAGCTGCATCACCTGAACTGTGCATTAAGAGACTGTGAATGGATTGCTCTTACTTCCCTCTAATTTTCACCCTTTCTGCATGTGGATAAGTGGCATGAAAAGGAGGGAAGGTGGCACAGCAGATTTTGAGGTGAGAGGTCATACAGAAATATCTGTCAGAAATGCCCAGGCAGAGCTGTCTGACACTGAGCTGCCCATGGTGGCAAAATACATAAAATTGGCACTGATGGGAAGTCAGAAGTCCCTTTGAGTATAGCTCTAATAACAGCCAGAATTTGTTCATCTATCCACTCTACAGTGTCTTTAAGAGCTTGTTTTTATGTCTTCACCAATACTCAAAAGCTAAATCCAGAATGACTTTTTTTTTTAAGTACTTCACTCTTCCATACTAAATGAAAGCCTTTAATGCAATATCAGAATTCTTGAGCATGATTTACTATTATATACGATGCAATATCATCTCAGTCTATTTTTGAGTGTTCAAAATCCCCTCTGGAGGTAAAAAAACCCCTGAACTAAATAACAAACCACAAAATAAATACATCCTGACTGATTTAGTAAGTGATTTCAGACTACCTGGCTGGTACAGTTAAGTACAGCTTTTCCTGTACTTATTCATCTTTTTGTCTTGCCCACTTGATTTCAGCCAAACTAGTTCCTTGTTCCATTGCTTTCTTCCCCCACTCTCAGCCACATGAGTCATCTTTTCATTTCCCCCAGGTTTCTAAAGCACCCACTGTGCCCTTTTCACATGGAATCTCCAGCTACCTCCTTTTTCTTTCCAAACAGAATCACAAGAGGGCTGTGAGCTCCTGGCTCTACTATTACAGTTCCAATCTTCTTCATCAGGCAAACATTTCCATGAGGTAGCCTCAGAAGCAACTGAGGTAGATCATCCTTTGGGCAACAAAAGAGGAGGAGAAAAGAACTGGTTTAATAGGCTATCCCTTTGCCTGCCTTTGCATTGCAGTCACACTAAACACCAGCATGGACCTGCTTCCAGAGAAGTTAAGGAGAAATCTCTCAGCCATGGGTGTTTCCATCCAGGAAGGATCCCATCTTTTTCAGTCTCTGCTTATAAATCACAGGGTTACTCTCCATATTAGTTCCCTTATCTCTTGCATGCAGTCACTTCTATACTAAAAGTAGTTAGCAGAGGAAAAAAAATATGACAAAAAAAGCCACAGGAAGCCACATGAAAATACTTTGTCTTAAAATCTCCATTTGAGAAGAAGAAAATCAGCATCCCCTGAAACACAACAGAAAACAGAAGCTCCTTGCTCTTACATTTCCCTGTTTTCCCAAACTTATTTATTAAACTGCTCTGCTACCTTCCCCCCGAAAACTTAATGTCAGCATAGCAGGGGGAGAGGCCTGAGCACAAACAAATGAAAGAGAAAAGTGTACACACATTTTGGCTCCGTGTTCTAAGCAGTGCAGCTAAAGAGAAAGAGAAATAACATTTTTTTAATTCCCCTATATTTCTGGACACATCTAACCTGAAAAATATTTCCAGCCAAAGGTTATTTGAAGAAACTGACCCAGATTTGTGAATATTTCTGGACAAGTAAAATGACATCTACTATTCACTGAGGGAAAAAAAAAAAAAAAAGAAAAAACTCACACAGCTCTCCTCTTAATTGATTGTAATCTCTCAGGAAATCTCTGTTGGCTAAACATTGTAGGGTTGTTTGTTTGTTTGTTTTTACCTTGTGAAACTGAAAAGGACAATTTGGATTGCACACTTTAAATTTATCTAAAATTCCCATAAAGAACTTTGCTATCAAGTAGATGAACAATACCCTGTGACAACAGGTTAGCTGAATAGTATGATATAAAAACATAGCCCCAAGGATTATGGTTCTATTAGACAGGATTAACACCTTTCACTAACTTGTCAACCCAGCCAAATGTGCCCTGCAGCATGGAGTGGGAGGGATAGAAATGGAGGCTGGGATTCACAGCAATACTGGCAAAGTATAAAATAGTCTCCCACAGCGATCTCTACCATACACTGACCTTTCTGTTGCATTCAATCACTTCAATATGTCTAGTAGGAATAACTGTATATTAAAGTGCAGATGTGCTGCAAATACTTTAAAAGGAAAAAGAGGAAAAACATTGTTTATTGTTGGTGTTACCTATAAACAGCTTGAGCACAGGGAAATCAGTTATTCGTTTTCAACCCTTGAAACATTATATCCTACACATGCAGAAGACTTGGGCTATTTCGTAGTGTACTTCAATATTGGTTCTTCCTTATTAAATATTAATAAGGGTTACAGGATGATTTCCACTGTTCTAGATAATGGTCTTGCTGCACTGGAGAGCACTAAATAGGGCTGCTTCAGCAATTCTCTATACTAACTTTTTCCATTAAGTAATCAATAGGCACCACCTTTTAAAAACGTATCCAACCCCATTATACTGATAACAAAAAGCAGATTTAGGAGCTCCTGGCTGCAAAGAGAATGGGACTATTACTTTCAGTCATGTCAGTCACTGCATTAGCGTCAGGGAACACCTACTTGGTGAAGATAGGGACAGGCCTTATTTCCAGGTGAAGGGAAGCTTTTAAAGTAAATGCAAAGCTACCAGGAGAAAATACGCTATTGACTTTTGATACCATCCTATAAAGTTAAGTGGTTTTTCTCGCTTGATTCATGCAAGAGCTACCAGTGGATATGTTAAGCAAATAGGAATTTTCTCAGTAATATCTAATGGAGGCACAGGCAGGGGAGAAACTACTGCGTTTTCACACACAAGGACTGATCAAGTAATTTCTATAAATCAATGCACTAACTTTCATCCCTTCCTTTTCAGTATACCAAATCAGCAGAATAAAAAATATCAAAGATACTTTTCAGTATTTTAAATCCTCCTTCCACTTTTTCCTATATTGTTTATTCCCTGAAATCTAGTAACTTTAAATAATCCTTTTAAAGGGCTAAGTGTTATGTAACTGTCATTCATTTTAATTTGGACAGTCTGCAGTTGATGGTTGGGTTTTTCTGTAAATACCCTATAATTTTCCCCAGAAAATAGTATGATATTGTATGCAAATAGTAAAACAACAACAACAGGTTCTGAAATACATGTCTTTCAGTTATAAAACATCCTTCCCTTGTAGGACATATCATAGAAGAAGTCAGTTAGTTCTTATAAGAAACTAATCAGAGCTTCTCTGTGTCTAAAGACAACATTTGAGCCAAAACTGACAGCAGTTATCCTGCTAAAAATTCATTATGGGTGATAGTCATCTCATGTTTTCCATCGGACAATTCACGCTGCTCAGAGATCTGGTTCCCTGCCATGAGAAATTCTGGCCCATTATATTTTGCTTCAAGTCCTATTCAAAATATCTTTTAAGTCCAGCATGACACAATGGCTTTGTACTGACCCTCTCGCACAAAGTCAGTTTCTTCAAATTCCTCCATGCATTTTCATTTTTAGCTTCCGTTCACCCTCAAACTAACCAAACTTTGTAAGTTTTACAGGGGCAAATGTGGTCACTGGGAGTAAAAAAAAAGGGAACTCAGCATGTTGCTCAATTTCCTTGCCTGCCACAGACACTTGTCTTCTTCCCTCTCTCTTGGAAGAAGCCACAGCAGCCCTCATGAGAACAGCCTGTTCTTGCTGCTCTGATTGATGGAGACAAGTGGAGATCAGAATTTGATTCATTTTTCTATTCTCTGATGGTCCTAGTCCCATCAGAAGGAGGAAACTACTCTGAAAATGAAATTAAGAGTTACCAAGTAGGAAGGAATATTTCCACTCTGCTAGCTTATCTTCTTGCACCGATAATCAAAAGAATTGTCTCCTACTCTCCCAGATGGCAAGATAGCAATTTTTAGCTTTTGGGATGTTCTGTGAAAAAAAAACAAAACCAAAAAAACCCAACAAAACCCAAAACAAAACAAAAACAAAGACAAACAAACAAACAAAAACATACACCAAAACCCAAATAACATCACCACCAAAAATCCCCTTGCTTCTGTATAAAGAATGAGAATTTGCATACAAGATTAGGCAACTCTCCAAAGAGTAAGAGAAGCAACAAAAGAGAAGACACCATGACCTTTCTACTTCAGGGATTTTTTCCTATTTACACATTAGTTACACATACAGAACTTCTGACCACTAACCAGTCTATTAATATAACTTTATAGCCCACGTGAAACATGGCCTAAACCTTGTACTTCGCCAGTCAAAAGCAATTAAAAAGATACATCTTGTTCTCACTAATTCAAATAGAGCAATCTACTGAATTGGAATTTTTAACTGGCTTAAAAATGACTCTATAATGTTATTGTGGCCTGGTATTCAGTAACTGCATTGGAGGTGGGGAGAGAGGGGAGCAAAGTGGACTTTGAGCAAACCTGCCTAATTTTAATGATGGAAAAGGACTGGAAAAGAAAAGCTGGATTAAATAACGAGTTAATAGTATGTAATGCTCCTCCAGGTGAACAAACTGCGCTCTCCAAAGTAAACACTGAGCAGCTGTTTCATCACTGCCTCTATCTGATACCAGCCTCGGTCTCTCAAGCCTAAAGTTCCGCTGACACGAATCACACATAGTTAGAGATAACCCGGCCAGCATGTCACAGTTTCCACCAGAAACCCATCTCGATTGCTTTCAAGGGGCACCTTGCACAGGGGCAGCTGGGAGCAACAGGGAAAGTACCATTCCTGAAGTTAAACGAGGCTGAGATAGCTTGTAAGGTCTGTAAGGCTTCCTCAGGAAGAGGCAAGCCATGTAGGATGTCTGAGCAAAAAGGCAATTTCATCTGGCAAAAAATTGTGCTGTGTTGATTAAACAGGTTTGTGAGGAACTAAAAAAGGAAGTAATTTAAAAATATCAGTCTTAACAGTAGGAAAGTTTTGTGCAAGTGAATGTTGCAAAATGTGCAAGGAGGGGGAAGGGATCTGACTCCTCTTTCTGTAAATGAACATTGACCCTGAATTTTGAGCACCATTATTCCTGCCCAGTTGCTGCACAGCACTCTCAGTTCCCAGTGAGAAAAGTCACTCCAAGTGCTATTCTGGAAGTCTGTCCAATTCTGGGAGTGTGCACACAGGTATTTGCAATAATTATGTAATTAAGACTTCATTATTTATATGACATTTAATTAAAAGTGACTTTCAGTGGCACACAAAACCATGAAAAGAAAATGACTTTAAAAGAAGGTTAAGGATGTGTGACAAACTCAGAGAAGTTATGAAAATGACAGTTAAGGTTTTGGCATGATGTGCACTTCTACCTCCCTCCTATCCTTTTTTTACCCTTGATTTACACATGCGCAGAAACATCATTGAGGGACGAGCCTTGAAATCCACCCTCCACACAACCATCACTGCAGTAAGGGGAGTGCTGCCTGAGAAAAGATTGGTTAAACACTATGTAAGCATTGCAGGCTTTGATCTTTAATCCCTTAAATACCACCATCTTTCCTCTCCTGAAACTTTCT
Source organism: Cephalopterus ornatus (assembly GCA_013396775.1). Taxonomy (NCBI): domain Eukaryota; kingdom Metazoa; phylum Chordata; class Aves; order Passeriformes; family Cotingidae; genus Cephalopterus; species Cephalopterus ornatus. The sequence goes on from VZRE01010707.1 coordinate 5,804, forward strand.
CCTCTTCAAACCAGATGAATTGGCAGATGAATTCTCATATTTTAAAACTGAATCACCTAGCTTCAATTAAAGTCCTTCCCCTGCTTACCTATACGTCATGATTTTATTAATGCTGTGTGTTATCTAGGTCCTGACCTTGCACAGTTTGGCTGCATTTCCTGTGCGAGAGATATTACTCACAAGCACATTTGCAGGCTTTAAGAGAAGACAAAAATACTAATATGCCCAAAGATGAGCTTGGAAGAACACAGCCCCCAAGGGCTTAGTTTTAAAGGGACTCCTGTGCCTGTCCAGCACACCTGGAGCGGGGCAGCCACCACACTTCCCCAGAGGAAGTGGGAACGTGACTGCCATCAATGCTCAGCAAAAGAAGCAATGAAGAGCCTACTGCCTCATGGTGCTATACGTAGACCACACTCAGAATAGCCCAGGGAGGAACAGCCTGCCTGAGGGGTTTCCTGTTCTTTTTGGAAACCCAAGGAGTGGTTACAGCTGCTGACTATAGCACGCTCACCTATCCACTGCGGAGCGGAGCAACACAGGATAGACAGAAAATACTCCTGCCTGGTGAGACAGTGGTTTGGTCATAGCCTCTTCAACTTGACCATTGCACCACAAGATCCTCCACGGAGATTATTTCAACAGCAGCAAGAGCCTCCTGCCTATATTATGTTTTGCTCACGCATATCATGGGAGCTGTCCTGCCTGCAGGGAGTCACCGAGGATGAAAGGCAGCTTGTGCATTCCTTGCCAGGGAGAAGCACATTTTCCGTGGAAGGTGTTCCTTCAAATGACCTTCCAGATGGAAACAAGGTTAAAAAATAACCTCTAAGTCACCTCAAATCTGACCATTCCAAAAGCTCGTTTGTTTTGGTTTTTTCTGAAGAGTAAGCAAACTTTAGAAAACCTTTATATAAGTTTTACTGCTGTACTTCAGTCTTACCCTTGACAACAGGTAATGACCAACAATCAGCTAATTCTAACAAACTTGGGGGAAGGGGGGAGAAAGAAAGTTAGTTTTTATTACTTTTAAATGAGTGTTTGATACATCATGTTGGTTCCCCTGATTAATGTTCACAGCAAACTCAGCCACTGGAGTTGTAATGTTTCTGCAAGCTTCCCTATAGCAAATCTTAGCCATTAATTCAGTGGCATATGTCAGCTCAGCAGAGCAAGGTCACTCTTCTCTTTCAAGGGGAAACTTTTTAGAAATAATAAAACTGACAGAAAGTTCTTTTTTGCATGCTTTATGTCACCTGAGGTTGAGTGCTGCAGTTAATATCAGAGAGCTTAGAAACATTCCCATCTTCAGCAGTCTCCAGCCCCACCAGGCTCTTGGAACCTCAACATTTATTTTTTTTTTAAAGTAATATAATGACAGCTTTATGTGGGGCAGATATACAGTATGTAATCCTAAATGAGTAAAAAGTAAGTAACGAATGAACAAATATTTTCTTAGGCTTTTTAGAGGAGAAATTTTGGAAGGCACTAAGGACAGCTGATACTGCAGTATGCACTTAGGATGTTAGTGCTTAGAGAAAAGAAGTAGGATCAGGGAATTTGTCTCAATGGATGCTTGTGTCTTTGGATAAAGGGAGGAAATTTTAAAATGCTAATGGTCCACCTTGTTTCCATGTCACTGTTAACTGATGCTGCAGGCTGGAAATCTGTTGAGGTATGCAATGTAAAGCTAACACAGAGTTAATTGATCTATTTATAGAATAATTTTGAACTTGTAAGTAAATAAAAATGTGCTAGTTGTCTGTTATGATAACTAATTGCAACTGGAACTTATTTATCGGGGTACAAATATTATAGAACATGATAAACAAACTAACTAGCTGAAGAATAAGATCCAAACAATAGGCCATTTTTTCCCCCTCATTATCTCTCTTCAAACATCCTGACTACACTTGATTAATGAATCCATAGTGAGATTAGCTGAAATTGCCTTAATGGAGATGCACTACAGTAGAGAAGCAAAATTCAGTGCAGTATCTATTATCAGTCACTGTGAATTTTTGTGTTTCATCAGATCTATATGTCCATTTTTTAAAATTATTTTTATCTTGAAAAACAAAACCAACAAACAAATAATATGTTCATTATAGTGGGTTAACTTTTGACTCCTTTGAAATGTAGACCAGAATCACCATTTTTTTCCCTTAATGTATCCTCCCTTGTCTGAGTTCCAGTGTTGGCTTATTGTTGTAACTTATTGTTATAAGTTATCCTTATTGTGCAGTTGAAGAAAGACATGTGGCACTTCACTGAAGCCTCTCAGGCTCCAAAAACTGGACATGCTTGCACAACTTAAATCTGGGAATCTAAAATATGATTCTTGGAAATTTGAACTCATAAAATAAGTTCAGTAAACTTTGGATTTTAGACCACTATGGAAACTGAAAGAAGGTTGCCAGCTCAGGCTTTTCTTGTGATTTGGGACTAGGTAAGAATAGTTCTTAGTTCATAAGTAAGGATGTGTTAAATTCTCAGTTTTCTTTGTAGCATAAGCTCTATAACTGCTATTCCAGGAAAAAATCTAGTCATCTGAAGACAAGATAGCATCCTGATACTGTTCAGGTCACTCATATACCAGAAAGGAAGGAATACAATCAACAGCTCCGTGGGGTACTGGGCACAACAAATGGTACCAGTATGGGCACATCAGTTCCCCTCTCTCCATACGATTGTCTCTGTGAAATGGACTTATTGCAATCACAGCTCAGTGGAAAACTACAGCTTCTTTTCATGAAAAACAAATGTACCAGGTGCATGATATGTTTTCCTTATGACACATGATAAAATTGAGACTGAGCTCTTCCCGCAATCTCCGTGAAAGCCCCACACAGTTGAGAGACACCAATGAGGTGCTGCTACTGAGGAAGAGACAGCAGCGAGGCCCTCAAGGTGTTCTTTGAACCCCAAATTCAAGGCCATATTCCAAATCCTACTGAAATCATCCCTATCACTGCAAAGTGGTTTGTCCCAACTACAAGGTTTTAAGCTTTCATGAACAGGTGGGAAGATGTTGCCTCTTTCCATTCATTCTCACACTGGCTAAAATCCCAAATATAAAGTTTTCAAACATTTTACCACAATTACCAAGATACATTAATCAAGCAAATATAAACTCCATTACAGAGACAGGAAGAAAATAATGGAAACATACCAATAAACAACATCAGAAGAGACTTGCCATGTGCTTGTGACTAGAGCTGAATGCCTGCTCTACCATCATCAGTCATTTCGTGCACTCTCTACACAGGTTCTGAGCTTCTCATCCATCAGTGAACCCTGTCTATTTTGCAGCTGTGTGAAGAGGTTTTTATGCTGAACATCTGATCTTAAAGGAGGCAGACCGACAGAAATATAAGAAACAGCACCACTGTGGCAAGTGGAAGCAGTTCATGAGTGGTAAAGCTTAGCATCCACTTTGCATAGGTGAAGGCAGCAGAGAGTCAAGCTGTGTGAGCTCGTTCAGCTGTCTCAGCCACTCTGTCATCTCACCTTCACACATCTGCTTTTGGCTGTGCTGTTGCTACGTGAAGCTGATTTCCTCATCTCAGGGCTGCAGGCTGTCAGTGACAAAGCTCCATCTCTATCTCAAACATAATGGTAGAGGGCAGACATGAGACTGCACCATAGCTTTGCCATGTTTTCTGGTTGAACAGAACTTATCTAGCGTTCATCTTGTCCATGAGAAACACTGCAGAAAAAACCTAAAGCCAAGTACTTAAGTATTTCAGTAACCTCATGTCTCACTTCTCTTTCCATATACCTGAAAGAACAAAAAACTTTCTGAATGAGGTCAGCATGACCAACTAGAGGAACTTCCAGCTTCCTACAGTTCTCAGGGAAGTAACCATTCAGCATCTTATGGAAATCAAGTACAGGAGTGTGAGGTTATATGGTTGTTCTTGTGACAATGATAAAAGAGATAAAGACATAGAAGAGGAGGAATGGGACTAAAACTCCACACAGAAGACATAATAGTGCAAAACAAGTTGATCTTCCCAGAGAAAACTTGTCAACTTCAGTGCTGAGTGATGATTAGATAAAAGACCCTTTGCTGCTGACATTCAGCTTACCAGAAAGGTGCCAGAAGATGCTATGACTGGCAATTAAGCAGCCTGAAGAATGTGTGCAGGTGAAGTCATTATCCAGCTGCAAGACCCCAAGTCTTGAGCTATGAGTTGTTCAGGCCCAATAATTAATATAATAATTCAGTGTTTCACACCAGGTTTCTGCGTATCCATGTAATAAACCAAAGAGGGCCACAGAAAAAAAAGTGGCAGTAAGGTACATATTATATATAGTCAAAGAAGCGACTTTCCTGAAGCAGTCTCCAAAGTCTTCCCTGAGGTGGAATTTCAGGTGGAATTTTGAGAAGAAGAAAAAAAATAAAAACACAGTTTTGGGTGCATTTTAAGTGGAATAGGATTTAAAAAAAGCTAGAAAGGTAAGAGCAAGTATGTATACAGAAGAGATTTCACTTAGGAAAAAAAGGTAGGTGGTCATTCATCTTCCTATGGAATAACAACACACATATAGCATATATCTATCTGATGCACGAGACAAAGTTTTCCATTAGGATAGTTTAAAGGACATAAGACTTGCTAAATATTCAGAGCATATATAATCTGTAGCCAGGTGCCAAGCAGCAACACATCTAGAAAAAAAACTGACAGTGATAATTTGTGAAACAGAGTATAACTGTTTCTAACAGCTGGAATAACCCTGCTGTCTTTGTTGCAGCCTTCCAGAAGATAAAGGTGAAGGGATATTGTGATTACAGAGACCCAGAAGACTTTTTTTCCTTTCTCAGGATTGGGTATTCCCAGTGGTTTCTGCCCACACACTGAGGGGTTGTTTCCTCTGGATGAAGTCTGTGCAGCCATCAACAAATCCCTTATACAAGCTGCCAAGAGACGGCTTTGGTGTGGATTTTGCTGTGACACAGGTTCCTAGAAGAGCATTGAAACTACAGAAAACTGTAGGCGACATCCTTTGCCAGTCCTGCCTATATGTAGCTACTGATCTTTTTTCCCAGCAATTACAGACATCCTGGTCAATGTTTAATTTGGGGTATTCTGGGTTTCCTAGAAACACAATATTGAAGTCAAGTGCTCTACAAAGCTAATTAAAGAATTAGAAGGCAACTAAATGCTAATTTATGTCACTTTGGTAGTTGTGCTATATATAAAATAAATAAATAAATAAATATCAGAGAGTACAGTTACAAATGAGGTCGTTTCTAAAAATGGCTGGATAAGGTTGTTCAGACATACCTCTTGAAATGCTCGTACTTCCTTAGGAAAACAATCAAAGAACTGAACTGGATTTGTTACTCTAAGCAAAATGAATATTAATGTGTCAATATTCCCTTCAGGAGATTTGCTCTCATTTGTTTTAAAATATTCTGCTATTAAGGACTTAAGCCTGGCTAGTGAAGAAAAACCAAGACAGGCAAGAAATAAGAAATTACCTGAATATTGTGCAAGGTTGGTTGAAAATTTAGAAAGTGGTGTAATCAGGGGAACATACAAAAGATATCGGTACTGAACCAGGCCACAGATATAATTTTTGCTTTGACACAAAACCTAGTCAAGAGTTATGTGCGTCCTCAATGAGCCTGTGACTTGATGTGAGCATCAAAGTGTGGAGTCTGGCCATCCTAATCAGCCTCCTGCCAAGGGGCAGGTGAGAGATGGCTGTTCTTTCTCCACAAAGACTCTGGACCCTGACTTTCTGATGAGAAAAATTTTTCCAAATTTCAAGACCTTACTAAAAGAGATATGCTAACGTATATGTTAAGACACAACTTTCTGAAACTGCTGTTGAAAAAAAAAATAGCTGATGAGCAAGAAGTAAGATGATAATATAAATGAAGAAACAATATCAGAAGTAAGAGGAGCAGCAATATGATTGTAGAGCCTTCCATTCACAGAAGGAAAATAACCCAAGGTTAGCTCTAACCTTGTTCTAGTTTTTTATGAAGCCTAAGGGAGACAGAAAATACCTTCTAAAGTGTCGCCTGTAATCCCTTGCTTCCCCATCTAGAATACATGGTTATTACAACTATCATTTTTTCTTTCTCTGAACCCTTCCTGATAAAGGCCCACAGGTATTTACACTATAAACTAGGTTCTTAAAAATACTTCCCAGTTGTTTTCATCTGTTTCTGCTTATTTAATAGAGTTCAAATGGATTTTGACAAACAGTCTTTCTTCAAGAGGCAATGCAGTAAAGACCTTTAATGACAGAACTATGTGTCATCTTTGCCTATAAGCATAAATTTGCACAGCGGGCAGTATGGTGAAAACAGCTTATCATCAACTCATCGCCTCTCATCATTGTTAGAATGAAATGCAAATGGAAACAAACATCACTTCAGTCGTGGTTGTGAAAATTAGCATCTGTGACATTAGCAGTGGCTCATTTATTATGCACTTGAAATTTCAGGGGGAAAGAAAAGAATATAAAACTTCATAACTTTACCAGTCTTTACCTTTGAAATAAAATTAAAACCTTGGCTCTCTTCACTCAAGGATAAAACCTAGTTAATATTCATTAACACCGAGCAATCTCTAGACTGCAGATCTTGTCCTACAGAAGATCTAATTATGCCTTGAATTATTTTTGGTGTTTAGGTTTGCTGTACCTATTTTCTATTTTCTTTTCTTTATTAAGTATTCCCCATTGGAGAGGCACAAGCCACTGTCTGAAAAAAATACAGCACCAAAAAGCTTGCTTATAGCATCTATCTGCACTACAGGCTACAAACACTTCGGCAAGCAACAAACTTTACTCAGATAATCCCACTGAAATCAATAGGATCACAGCTAATTTATTCATTTAAGTGTTTTCAGAATCAGGATAAGGCCTTTTGTGAAGAATATAAAAAAAGGGGAAATTCTGGCCTCACGCCTATGACAAAAATGTGCATTCATTTCTGTGAAGGCAGGGTTTTATTTAAAGCTTATAAAAAAGTAAAATTACTGGCATGAAATTGTACTATGGAATAAATCTGCATATTAAAATGTTTCCTCCCATTGGATTTGCCACTATTATCTCATAACCCTGAAAACAAATAAAGGTTTATCACCTAAGTAAGTGAATATTGATTTAATTAGAAGCTTGGACATATTTTTGCCTAAACAAAATGCAGAGGCATTGACCCTGAATTGTCTTACACACCAGAAGTAAGCTGAGTTTAAAGCACTAAGCACATTTGGAAGCAGAATAAGGAAACGAAAACGTCTCAAACCTTTAGCATAAACATAGATCAACTGTCATGTAGAATAATGACACAAGACTTTCTTCAGTCAAGCTAGAAAAAATGGCACAAAGTCGTCTTTCCTTCATGTTGAAGTAAAGCCAAGAATCATCAGGCAGTTCTCAAGTTTGCCCTGTCCAGAGGAATGTGAGAGAGAGAGAGAAAGAAATAGGTTCAGCTCAGCACATTATGTCCTGTGAAGTGGGCAAGACAATGCAGGGATGTTTTACAGATTATTTGCACCCGGTCAAACATGTAAAACAGTGCAAAGTGGAATTCAGAGTATCTGTGAAATTTTTTAAGGGTGTTTTATTTGTATGGTGCTGCCTGAAGCATACACAAAAGTTTCTTTGAATGTTTTTTCTTTCCGTCGTTCTAAATCTGCTTCATTCCATTCCCCAGATGCACTGATATTTTGTAGCATCATAAGGGTGGAAGAGGCTAAAATCCAGGTGTTTTCAGAAGCCTTTCCTTCATCCTCCAAGTCAACTGCACTCCTCCTCCCCAGCTCTCTAAGAGGTGGTGGGACAGACTGCACAGACCCACAGCTGAGACACATCTAGTAGAAGCATCCTTACCCCCTCTCATTTCCTGCCCTGCAACAAACACCCCAGCAATGCACATACTCTCCCTGCAGTGAGCTGAGTCCAGCCATCAGCGTGACCATGAACCTCAGGGCTTTGCGCAAGACCTGGTTTGTTTGACCTCACTTGCCCACAAATAATTCCACAGCTCAGAACAGCCACACCATGTAAACCAAGCTGTGTCTCATCTGGCAGAAATGAAAGGAGGGCAGGTAAGGACTCCCTTAAGGAAGGGATGGAAGATGCACAGGCTCTGTCGTGACAGAAAATCATTTAAGGTCCTGCATAGACAGATAGATTAGATAGGCTAGAAATAGAGAGCTTAGCCATTCAATTGGTTGAATTTCTTCAATATTAAGCAGGGTCATTTTAACTCTTAGGACTTTTCCTTTATAATTGTATTATCTGGGATCCTCAGCTGATGTACAAGGTACAAATGTACAGTTCCACACTAGCACATGCAACTGCAACGATAAACATTTGCAAAGGATCAGAATCCTTCCACGATCTCTTTTGAAAGCATTTCTCTCCCATTTCCCTCCCAGTTTTCTCTCACATGACATCAGGTGTAGATTTTTTTTTGCCTAATAATGAATGTTTATTTATATAGTTTACATAAAATGCATTCAGTAGGTATATGCATATCCATGCATACACAAAAGCTTCCAGACATTCAAATAAGTTATTAGCATGACTGCAGCACTACTGAAATCCTGCTGCATAACCGAAAAAACTACAACAATACTATTTCATGGCACAGTATCAAACTTTTCATGGCAGAAACTGAGAGTCCTAAGATAGACTTTTTGTCTATGCAGCACTTACCTTACTTTTTTACTACTGTGGTTCTTAAGGGACTTCTGCAGATGTGGTAAATGCATTGCACATAGAGAACTGATAACTAGATACTGCAAACCTGCACTGGTCATTTGTCCACCACTATGAGGGGCTTTATACAGGGACAGTGAATTGCGTCAAGAAGGGCTTTAACACCAGCTTTGCATCGTATTCCTTCATCCTTATCAAAAGGCATAACTGGATGCCAACATTTTTCACGTTAGAAAGTAATAAAACAAAAGGGATTAAAAAGAAAATCTTGGTAAAATACTTGGGTTAATGCACAGAAGTTCATACAGTTGTGATAAAGACAACTAGTAACCATGATTAGGATTCAGTTACATAAAAAGATCATTTTAGTGTCCTCTTTGAGGTGTAGGGTAGCAAACCTGATTTTTATTTAACATTGCAGACCTTATGGTTTTCCCACAGGTCTTGTGCTGGCCCTGTGTGGATGTGTTGGAGACACTGGGATATCTAAGCTGCCTAAAGGCAAGGTGAGGTAGCCCACGACCTCCACAGTGACAATGGAATCCTGACCTGTGAGCATGAGGAGGTACCAAATGTTGCCTGCTCGGAGCAGGGGCAGCCAGGACATGATCTGGGGAAGTCATTTGTGAAATCCTATAAGTTCTATCAGGAGATGCCCTGTCTTACCCAATTCTGCATTAAGCAAGTTAAGTATTTACATTGCTTCCATGGGACAAGTTTCAAAACATGCTACAGCAAAGTCAGATTTCTATTCTATGCAAAGTGGGGCTATTTCCTCCAATGGCCTGTTTGGGAATAGCATGTTGAGCAAAAGCACTCTCGTCACGGAAAGTTTACACAGCTCTGTGCAAAAGTGGGCCAGCAGTAGGTGAAGTGTTTCAAAGAACACTCCTGAGACAGAAAGACATCATGAAACACTTCACCGAGACCTTTCCATTTTTGTAAACACTTACAATAAGACAAAGACAGCACAGCAAAGTCAGCAGTTGTGACACTCAGTCAAGTGGTTAGACTCCTTTTGTCCCTGCTTTACACAAACGGTGAATCAAATCCATGAGCATTATTTACATATATATATATATAATTGAGAAGCCATAATGTCAGCATTTTAATAGAATTGACTGAATTAATGAATGAATAACTGTGAAGGAAAAAAAATTTAAACATGAAAATCGAACTATTGTTAAGGAATGTCTTATTCTGAAAGAAGAGAGTGACCAAAACTGGCTTTTGAAAATATTCAGCAGACAGGAAAATAAAACCTATCCACAGAGTCTTTCATGGTCATTTCTTGTTTAATCTATAGTGTAATTAGATATTAATTATACTTCTTCCCTGCCACTAAAAAAGAGTATGATGCTTGAACAGAAGAAAATGCACAGTAAACCAACCAGGGCAATGCTTAAAAAAAACATTTGTGTGTGTAAAAATGGATTCAAAATTGCTTAAAATCCATGAAAAAAACCCCATTAATTTTAACTGTTAATGAGTCATAGTTTAAAACTGCAAGCACACTATGCGAAAGCCAATGCTATGTAAAACCAGAAGATTCTTGCTGGAACAGTGTCTGCAATAATCTTTTAGGACACAGAAGTCACTAAAGGAGGTATATTCCCAAACAATGAAAAGATGGGTCTGTAAACTAGGAGATACCGAATTGCTGGGAACAGAGATATATTAAAAGACTTTTCTAATCACTTTGTTAAATTTTCAGCACTGATAAACTGAGTCAGAAATGGATAATGAAGCCCTCAGGTCAAGCAGTAGCCATTTCACTTCAGCCTTACAATACACATGTACAATACAACACATAGGGGTCATTTTGCACTGAATGCAGGGACTGAAAATAAATTTCTGGCACAGGACACATTGTTATGCCTCTTGCAAAACTGTCACTTCCTTTCTTACAATTCCAGATCATGGAAAGTGTCCAGTGTAGCACATTATCAATTTATTGAGAGTATTTCTTTCAGGTTGAAATTGTAATAATTCCCAGAGAAATGAAGATGACAAACACTAATTGTCAAGTACCCTCTCCTCCTTTGGTTATGGTGATGCAAAAGCAAATTTATTAAAATAAGGAACAAATTTAATAGCTTTTCTAATTCTTCAGCAATTCTCACACTATTTTCTGGGACATCATCAATTTATCATTGATCAAAGGGAAAGAGGGGATTTTATGAGGTCCTCTGTTAAAAGACTGATGAAGACCTTAAAATAATAAACAAAGGACTCTTTAGCACAGCTACAGCAGCTTCACAGTGATGATTCCTTGAATTGGATCCTTACTGCTATGAAGTGATATATATTCAAACAGATTCCTGAGGTTACACACTGAGGCACTCAATAGCACATCAGGAAATCCAGAAACTAGGATTTAAAAGGAAACCCTGCTCTTAAAAATTGGTAAAAATTCCTGCTATTGTTCATTGGCAACAAAAATTGAACATTCTTACCTTTGGCTTTTGACTTTTCTCCTTATCAGACGCGTTAGATGATTTTCTCTTCAACATGTTTAACGCACGTTTATCCAGCAGATGTGCAACCGTGACTGCCAAAACTAAGTACAACAGGGGGTACTACAGACATGTACTTTGGTTACTTCCTTGTTCTATCAGGATGTGACTTCATGCAGCTGCTTTGTTGCAATGGGGGAGTAAACTGAACACTTTGGTTGGGGAGGGGGTGAGGAAGGAGGGGAGGAAGTGGCAGGCACAAGAGAGAGGTGCACCAAGGAGACGAGTTGAAAATGAGGACAGGGTTCAAAGTGAGAAATGCTTTAAAATTTATCTGCTTCTGTGTCACCATCAGGCCTCAGCAAGACTTTGGACAACCTCAAGAAAATCATCCTCTTTCCCTCTCTCACTTTCCCCCTCTCAGCCTTACGGCACTAACCGATCCTTTATTTCAATGTGTATTGGGACTCGGTTGAGAAGAAGGTGTGCTGATGTTCAGAGGACCGAGGGATGTTAGTGCCCAGCAGATCTGCACTGTACTATGGGTACTCTTAGCTCTACAGTAATGCAATAAAAACGATGAGATTAAAGGTCACTGTTTGGTAGAGAAGGGAAGTATCTAAAGCCATCTTTTTCTTTTGCACGGTGAAGTAATTTTTTTGTCATTCATCACGGAATTTGGACTCCCTGAAACAGCACTTTTCAGTCCTCCACTACCCTTGATTTGCTGACAAAGTCACAGGGAGAAAAGGCAAGTCTTACAACAGAAGGCTTACAACAGAGACAGAGGAGAATGGCAGAGGTCCTTTAAACCCTCTTGAAAAACAGCCCAGAGGCTAAGGGAAAGTGGAGGCATTAAAATAGCTTTGAATTTCTGCTTCATTTTGCTTGATTTTATTTGCCAAAGACAAACAAACAAACAAAAGTCTTGGGTATTCTAAGTAAAACTTATTTGTTGTGAATCATAGGTCACAAAACCTGAAACTATGAAACACTCCCAACCTTTTGCTGAAAGATGGAGGTGAATTCTCAATTTCAAACCCCTGAATTTTTTGGGTCACCCACAGAGATTCAATTAAACCTTAATTTAAGATTACTACAAATGAAAAAGAAATATATTTCTCAGTAAATTGCAAGAAAAAGGTCCAAGTAAGTGTCAAGAAAAAATTTTGGTAATTTTTTTCCAAATTTTGATAATATATTTTCCAATTTTGTTTTTCCAAATATTCTAAGCAGCCATTACTCCTAAGTTTTGCATAAATAAAAGAACTTCTAAAAAAGTATGTCACTGCGGAGGTCTCTTGCACCAAATAAAACTTCCAAAATCCTTGTGAATCCAAATACTCCGTGCACAGACCTTTCTTTCTCTGTGTCATTCCTTTAATATTAGATTTGATGGAACTCGAATTTCAAGAAAAGCTAAAACAAGGAACCATCCAAACTGAAACCAGAAAGAACTGATGGTTGAAAGCCAGTAAGAAATGCGCAGGTCTTACTTCTTATTTCTTAGAATTGCCTTTCCCAGTCCCATAAACACTTCTAACCTTTGTACATGAGAAGACACTGCTAGACAAGTAGTCTCTTGGATGAATTGCTCTCTTCCTCCTCCTCTACCATATGAGTACTCCAAGGACATGCTCCTCAGATGAATTCCTACTTCAGTTTGCTCTTTGGACTTCTATTTAAAGGTTTAAGAACAGTTTTGGAGGGTTTCTTGGATTTTGATGGATGGGCAACTGAATGGACTGAGACCAAGTGGTGAAAGAATAATTATTATATGTTAATGGTATTATGAGGTTTTCCTTTCCAGGCCTTCTAAGAATGGGGTGGGTAAGAAGTGGCAGAGGAAGAACTGGAGTTAAGGTACTGAAATTCTGTCAAATATAACAAAAAACTCTCCAGGCTAGTGGGTTGCAATAGAGCGTGTGTTGAACCTCAAGCCATTAACCAAGATGTTTCACTTCACATTTTAATCTGAGCTACACTAATTTAAAACAGAGCTAAATGTGGGGTTTTTTTGTTATTAAAAATAACATATCCATCAGATTTCATAAAAATTAATATTATTAATAAAAATAATTATTAATAATTAAGAACTATGAGAGATATGTTTCCTTTCAATACTTGAAAACACCACCTGAAATGTCAGTTTAAGTTTCTAAGCATAAGGAGGTTTTACCATGGATATTTAATCTGCCTTAGTAATTCAGTAGAGCATGTTATAAAAGCTGTATGCATGTTTAAAACTAATTAAACTTGATTATTTATCTACCTAGACTTACATTGCAGTATATTGGTTTTCTTTTTAATCTGATCCAAATGTGAGGATTAAATCAGATGCTGCTGATCATTACACTGTGATTTCCTGTCTCAGGCCACTGTTAAAATCTTCATGATTAATAAAATGGGAACTCATCTGAAGAGTAATATATGAGCTTCCTTTCTGTAGAATATTTATTGTTAAACAGGAGGAAAGAGGCTATTTCAAGAGATATAGTACCCACCCATATCTATTTCCTATCCTCATCCACATATCAGAAAAATTATAGCAGCTTGAAAGCTGACCTTGGAAGGGTGACCCACACTAGTTTTAAAAAGTAAAAAAGTGAAGAAGGAGCTCTTTTGAATTAAAAATTAATAATAAGCTTGGTGCTTATATCCTCTGTATTTGAAGCTAATTTTTCAAAGGAGAATGCATATCTATGTAAAATTAAAAGAAAAATTCTTATACTTAGTTTTCTGGTGGACATGACTGCAGGTAACTTATTCCATTTCCTTGCTGGACTTTGAATCTGATCCAAATCCCAGTGAAATCAATAGAAGTTTTTCAGGTGAATTTTATGGGGCTTGAATTGACTCCTCTATCCTGAAACAACCAGGCAATGTCACTCTTTTATCTGGAAAATCTTATGGGGAAAAAGGCTATCCACTTAAAAATAATTAAGATGACCCCATGAGAATGATTTCCACTGCCATTATATTTATAAAAGGCAACATACTTTATAGCTTATTATTATCATTACTCACTTTTAATGAATGGACCATGATGAATGGTTCTGGATATTCAAGTGCTTTACGTGCCTCCCTCCCACATGGTATCAGAGTGCTGCAACAGCTCTATATCCCCTCAGAGCTCCATCTAGTTACCTTGCCCTGAAAGGAGAGATCACTCCCAGTGTAAACTTATCCTTTCAAAACTTGATCATTCTGTTAAACTATAAAGTAGGGTGTGAAGTAGATTGAAAGGTTTAGCATACTGGCCACCTGTCAAAAAGCAACTGAAATGAGACTTTCCTCATATTAACAACTCATTTTTCATTGTCCATCAGACTAATCTGGTCCAAGTCTAACTGGAGACTCAAGGATACCTTGGGGCTGTACATTGCTTTCCCTAATGCTAAGCAATCTCAGAGTGTCTTAGTCTGTTTATTTTAATTAAAAGAAGATTTATATTTTGTGCAGGAAAGGAATCATGCCTTCAGCCTCTGCTTTTATGACTGTGCCTTTCCCTGAACGATCTAACTCAGATATTGCAGAAATCTCAGAATAGCAAGTGAAGCTGAGTGAATAATTTACTTAACAAATTTAATCTTTATTTCCTCAAGGAATGTTCATGAGCAGAACACAATTTCCTCATATGTATTAATTATGGGTCAGATTTTAGCTAGATACTTCCCTCTCCTGGTCTGATTTGAGCAAAGGCCAGCCACAGATACACTCACAGCTAATTCTCAACAGAGCTCTCTCCATAAACCAACACGGCAAAAGAGTCTGTGGAAACTAAAAGGAACAAGTGTGAAAAAGTTAAGTGCTCCCTCCCCTGACAACAGTCCGTGAAAGAAGACAGAGGTTGCAGGCTGGGCTGTGTTTATAACTATTTAAACAACACACTCACTTTTCTTTTAACTCCAAAGATAGAGGCTGTGATTTTGGGATGCTGGGGAGTAAAACTGGATGCTTAAGCTCCCATCTCTGAAACTCCCACACTCTCTGCAAACTCATCACTATGAGCAGCCAGAACTTAGTACTGAAAATTGGTCTAAAATGCTTAGGGATTTCATGTAACAAAGTGAATAATTTCTTAGTGAATAGACTCTTATGTGCTTTTTCATCAGGAGTAGAAAATGGAGAAGCCACAGAAACTCAGACTGTTAGAGAGACAAGACAAAATTAAAGAATATTTTAAGTTTACACCTTTGATTTGGCAGTTTGTTGACACTCTATCAAGAAGACTTCTATCCCACAGAAAGCATAATTTTTATGAAACCCGCAGAAACTGGCTATTCACTGAATAACTAATACTTGAATTTTGATCTAAAAACTTAGTCTTTGCTAAATAATTTACATTGGGGGGATTTTTAATGACATACATTCGATGAAAAGGCATAAGGCACTAATAAAGAGTGGGAGTCTAAGCTTGTTTGAGCAACCATCAGGGCACAAAGCAGCAGGAATACCCTCACCATGCCAAGTCCCAGGAACTGTGAATTTGGCCTCTCTCAGACTATTGGGCTTCCTTTTCTTCTTGAAAAAAATATTGTTATGATTCTTCCTTCTCTTATGCTAACCCTTTGCCTCTAAGGTCAATGGAGTCGTGAGGAAATATGGCAGGGACAGGCTAATAAAGCATTACTACAGGAGCTCCTACTGAGTTTAAAGAGGTATCTGGTACAAAAAAGAGCTTGCTACCCTGTGAGTAAGAAAAAGTGTCTCATTGCTAGGCCCTCAGACTGTGTCCTTGGCATGTTCCCAACATCACCTGGCCTAAAGGGAAAATGAAGTACCAAGAACTTATCTCAAGCTTTGATCCCAACACATTCTCTTGCATTAGCAGCAGATGAACAGATCAGTCATACCTATACTATGTCAGGTTAGCACTAACACTAATAAAAATTTATACTACTGTGACAAAAGGATTCTCAAGGAGATTGGCTTTCACCTATTGAACAAATCCCTTTCTTATTACCTTGAAGAGTAAGAGCCAAAGTTGTGCCTATATCTTCTAGGTATTCCTGTTGAGAAAACTTGAAGTCAGCAAGGTTGGTGTCTTGTAAAACACAACCACAGTCTTATCCAGAATCCGTGCAATGACTTCCTACAGAAATGTGTGCGTCACTGGTGGTTTTCCTGTACAATTTATTGTAAGCAGAGTCTGTGATGAAAAACAAAAAGTAACTGGCAGGGCAGTGCTGCTGTGAGTTCAGACGCGCAAGAGAACAGCACGCTGTTTGTCTGGGTGAACATTAAAATCAGGGCTACACTGCACTACTCGTACCCAGAACATCTCAGTGGATTCCATGAGTGAACACTGTGATCACTAATCAACTACAAGGGCATTTTATGCCATGTAATTTGCAGGTTTATGTGACTGTTGTTTTACAGTCATCCAGCTGAAGCTCAGCCTCCCTGAAATGCATTTACGGATAAAGAGTGACGGTTGCCTCGTACATCTATTCAGAAAGCTCAAATATGAGATTTTTGATAAAGGGAACTGATATAAAAATAAATGTAGGCTCTCTGTTTTAATCTCATACACAAAACATGACATGCATCATTTGGTATTTAGACCAGCTTAACACAGGAGCACTGACAGTGCAGCAGGGGATTTTTTGCAAGGTATGTACATGATGTCTGCCAGCCTATCTCTGACTAGAATCAATATCAAGAGAAGTAAATTCTGATTAACTCTAATGCCGGCCTGCTGTCAGAAAACTCTTCGTAGTTTGAACCATCTTTTACCAGTAAATATCTCCTGCTGAATTTCTTCACTGGTGTCAGTGTGTCCCATTGCTGTGCCATCACATCATGCTTTATCTCAGGCTGTAGGCTAAAAGCACTCACAGGTACAGTCATGATGCTCAGTATGTTTAAGACAATTACTTATATGTCAGTAACTTGTCTTTAGGGAGAGAAGAGAATAGAAAGGGGAGGCTCTTTCTAAAATTGTGCTCTGTGGAAAGAGAGATTGATGCTTTGCCTCTTCACAAACACCCCACTTTTTTTCCCATATTCCTTCCACTAATCTTGACCTTTTTTCATTGTATTATCAAACTCCTCTCCTCTCACTTCCCACAAACTTATATGAGTTTTTGACTCATACCTTGATTACCTCTTCTCTAGAGAATCTTTTTTTACCACCTATTCTCACTTATATGATCCTTTTTACTTCTATCACATGCATTATTCTGTGTGTTTTCTGTCTCCTTTGTCTTGTTGCTGCCACAGAAAGCAGAGGTTGATGAAAAGGTGACAAAACTTTCCCCTCCCCAGCTCCATTATCTGCTAAAAGTTCTACTGAACAAAAGTAGTAGTAGTTCTACACCAAACTGGAGAAGATTCTCACTCCAGGAGCAGCAAAACTCTGAAAGTTAGATATAGGTCTCCTAGTTTACAGCAAATCATGTGGTTTTTTTTTTTTTTTTAATATGTGTACAAACTGGTGAAGTAAAATATTAATATTATGCTCCTTTAGTTTGGGAGGAAAAGTTCACAAAAAATCTTTGAAACATTTTTGTGTTTCAAAGCCTAAATAATAATATCTAAACCCCTAAAAAAATAACACCCTTACATATCATACACACACACAAACTCATTAGATTAAGAAAACAAAGTTTTAAAGTCAAGGCAAGGCAGAATGAATGCTGTGATACCAGAATCACATCCCCATGTGTGGAAATTTTAAGATGCAGTTTTAATAATGCAGCTTTAATAGTTACCACATTCTCTCTACCCAGTGTCTGTCTCATTCAGGTCAATGAGTGAATCTAAATGGAGGTATCAGAACTGCAAATAAACTGTTTGAACTCCTGCACTTCTAGCACTCTGGTATGTGTATTCTTGCTCATGCAACAACCATCTGATGTGTAAAATAACATTCTATCCCCATTTTGCAAATGAAGCCTGAGGCAGACAAGTCAAGTGATTTGTCTAATATCACACAAGAGGTCTGTAGAAGTGCAGGAAATTGAATCTGTATTATCTACATCCGTAGTCACTGGATCATGATTCATGGGGTTAAGGAAGTTATGAAGAACTGGAATATGGATTCATTTTGTCATCCTAGCTCAGGAAAACACTAAGAAATTATGTTAAAAGCTATCTAGTTTGCAGTTGATCATTGACTACATGTAATTCTAAGGTTTTGACCCTGTTGTTAGATACGCAGAAAATCCGAGCAAATACAGCTGCAAGAAAAGCTTGGGGAGTTTGAATTCAAGCCTTTCAAACTAGAAAATCTGAATACTATCCCGAGGTAATTTTTAGGGGAATTATGCGGAAGCATAAATGTGAAGGAAGAAAGCTAGGTATTGAAACACCTACACAACCTAGAACTAAATATGGAAACCCTCAAGATACCTGCAAAAGTTTTTTCCTCATGATCTTAAACTATCTGAACTCTTGATCTTCCTACTTCCCACACAGTGTTTGTCATCATTTCTTGTGCTGTGCTACCAAACGTAGTTGTAAGTAGAAGTGAACAAGAAGTTTCATGTCATTTAACCTAATTAATTTGATCCTTTTGCAAAAAAATATCCAGCCAGATTTCTTCAAATGGATTGGAGTGTAAGCACTTCCAGCAAGAATTATGTTATGTTCAACTTTCCAATTTGCTTTCCTTATGTATTAGGGAAGGTGAACTTCTTCAGTCAATTAAATGTCTACAAAAAATCGGTCCAGAAATTGCATTACCAGAGGTGAATTCCTTTCAAAATGAAAGAGAATAGTCAGATACAAACCCTTTTCCAGTTCTTTCTGAAAAGCTCTAGTCTTTGTTTTCTAATGATCTAAATACTGGGAAGTGTTTAAATACCAGAATTAGAGGTGTGTCCACTGTGTGTCCATTGTTTCACGTCCAGTCTTATTTTTCAGGCCCTATTCTTGTTCATTTCCCCCACAAATATTTTTTCAGAGTTGGATGAACACCCGGTATTTACATTAAATTTTCAGTTTCTAAAAACAAGTGTGAAATTATGCATGACATAACCTACTTCTGGAGAATGTCACAACAAAAGTGTTTCTTTTAAAGGACTTTGAAATGCATTAATTATAATAATGCTGCAGCCCTGAAACCTTAGTGCCTTTCTGGCACTGAAAATCCTCACTCTTCCATTTATACCTTTGCTGAGCACCAATATCATGTGACTTTCCCTTCATTTCTATGTGAGGGAAAGGAAAACAGAACTAATTTCTTCTGATTAATGAAAGGCTTATTTCACAAATAAGCTTTACAGGAACACTTTAAAACATACAAAGACGACTCACCAAAGAGAATAAGTAGCTTAATCTACACTCACAAAACAAGCAAGCAAACATTATCAGGTTTTGAGCCAGCTCAGAACTTCCAGAAAATTGATGCCCCCCCAGAGAAAAGTCATTTGAATTACCTAGGGAAGAAGACAAAGAGTATCAGGCATTGTGGTATGCACTGCTACCCACCACTTATGTATTCTTGTAACTTAAGGTCAGTAAGGATCCTTGAATCATCTTCAGTTGGGGCTTCCTTACCAAAGCCTCAAAATCCTTCCCTAATTAGTCATGTGAGTAGCACTTTAATTTCAGCTTCATCAGAGACTCGGAAGAAAGCTGAAGCTGAGCTTGCTTGTTCTCCTGAATGAAGATGAGCACACACAAAAGGTGCACTGAGCTAATGCATTCACAGTGAAGGTTAAACATTTTGACTACAAACGGAAAGCTCGTCACCAACTCAACAAGCACAAGATAAGGAAAAAAAGTTTAAGTTTCAAAAATCTATGCAGAAGAAGAACTGCATTACTTTGTGTGAGAAGATAAATTGCACTTTAAAAGTTGCAGACTTGGATAAACATATCCCAAGGCACCTGATGGCTTCACTGGTCAAAATGTTCCTGCTAGCATTGGGAGCTGATGCATTAGGACAGGACAGCATGAAAACACAGTCTGTATTAGCTGATTCATTTGATGGGAGCACTGATCAAGCAGTGTAACGTGTACTTTTCTTTGCTTTGTGTAGTGTATGGGAAGAAAGACAACCTTTGTAATTCTTTCTTTAATAAAAAACCCAAGAAAAATATTTGTTATAAAATACTGGGCTGATAGCAGATCTACATAAGGATAATATTATCACAGTGTAGGTGTGTAAAGCAGGAGACAGGCAAGAGAATATATTTCCTTCAATATGCAAAAGTGCATCATTTTGGCAATTCTAAAGGATGCTAACAGGAAGCCATTCTTTCATCAGACAGTTTGTTATCAACAACTGCACTTAGTTTAATTATATTTTGACTCTTAATCATGTTTCATGAAGCAGGTAGCATTCCTCTTTTCTATTAAGAATTCATACGCCATTTACAAAGAATAAGTATACAAAGTGCATGATTTTCCCCACACTTTCAACAATTACAGTCCCCTTCTCTCTACATTCATGACGGTAATCCAAAATCTTTCATTTCTCTCTCTAGCTATAGCTCTGCAGTACCTAGCAGCTATGACAGAAGCAAACCCATGAAATCTGCTGAGGTGAATTACAATGCTCTTCTGCAGTTATCTGTAACCATATTAAAAATGTTGTGATATTCTAAAATATCTTTTAGTGTAAATAAATTCACTTCATTATCATTCTACCTTATATATACTAGTAAGTACTAGCAATCCAACTTTACAGAATAGCCCAGAAATGTGGAGAGGAAAAAGTTTGGCAAGCTTTTTGGTAAAGTTAGGTATATATGCCTCTAAGATTAATGAAAAATATGACATCATTCCCTATGTAGCTGTGAAAATTCTAGTAAGGTATGAAATACATAAAATAGGACAAGAGTTACCATAGTGAAGAGCTGCAGCATCAGATTTTTCCTATTTTTTAAAACCTGCTGTAAGACTACAATATCAAAGTCACCACAGATGAGGACACAAAATTTTTCACATTACTATGCAGGAAATAGCAAAAATCACTGTAGGATGTGGAATGGTAGTGGTAGATATTTGCTATCAGCACAGGGCAATGGTGCAGTTCTAGAGAAGCTGGACACCCTCACAGGCTTCTCTCTTCCAAGCACAAAGCTTGAGAGATGAAGCCTTGTACTTTCAGAAGTGATTTTCTCTCACTTTTTGTGTTTAACTGAAGCAAGATATATAATATTTACCAACTTACTGATGTAATTGTTTCTTAAATAAAGCTCCCTGTGACAGGAGACAAAATAAATCTCTACAGACTCTTAAGCATCAAGAAAATAAGTGCTCTTAAGTTCACTAGCATTTGCGTCTTTTTGTCTGAGTCCATATTTTGCTTGGTATTTCCAAGATAAGTAAACACTGAAAATTTAGTCCTGGCTCTTGACTTTTCACCAGTTTCAAAAACAAAGCCATTCAAATTTCACCAGCATTTGACCACAACAGACTTGCATAAATATATCTCAATCCCTACCCCCTCATAAATCTTAAAATTCAAAATAACTTTTCACAAGGTTCTGGAACAGGGTTTGGACTGGGAAAAAGTGAGTGCCTTTGAATTTAATCATGCTAAATTTAACTGTAGCACTGTTCCTTTTTGTCTATCAGCTCATGTATCTTCAAAGTCTGCAGTCTGGGGAGCATGGGGGTGTTTCTATGTCTTTACCTTTCAAGAGAGGTGCTGAGTACAGAGGGTGAAGGGATGAGGTGCTGGACTGGTGGGAGGAACAGAGTAACAGGTGATATTAGCTAGAATGTTATAAAAAGCAACAGGAAACCTGTTGGGAGCCTTGTAAAAGAAGATATCATAAGATGAAAAATAAGCAGCTGGAGATAGTTTCATATCATAGAAAACAAATCCTGTTTTCATGTCTCAGCCACAGCTTATCACCTGAACACCCATCATCATGGTCTTGACTGTTCTGTTTACTGCCACCCTTCCAGCTGCCCTTTATCTTTTCCCTGGGCAAAGACTTTGGGCCTCAGCTTGGGTACAGCTAAGCAGGACTTTCTAACACCAGTAGGAAATAGATTTATACTTGGTGAGGATCTAGCTTCCTGCCTTGGTACTGAAATAGGAACAAAAGCTACAGCTTTCAAAAGGACCACTTATTACTGACAGTGAAGCAGCTACAGTGACCAGAGCACTTGAAAATTGGGGTCTCGGAAAGGCAATCTGGGGATTTCCAGTCATTCTTTTTAGTGCTATATTTGTGCCAAATGAGGATTCAAAATGCAATTGAGAAAGCTCTTCTTAAGACACGTTCAGGTGTCTCTCGACAGAAAGACATTAGCTGAAGAAATCAAAACCTGCAGAAAACAGTCAAATTGCTTAAGAAAATTGAGCAATCAGAAAGTCCATTAAAGCCCACAGCATTCTAGTGTGCAGGAGAAACTGCTGGCTGAAACAGAGCAGAAATCTTCCCACAAGTGGGCTGTGCAGATGGTCAATACAACTTTCAGCTTCAGAGCAGATTTCGCCAGAGAAGAGCACTCCGTCCGCTTTGTTCAGTACTGACTGTCCACACCCTTCCTCCCCACTTCACTAACCTAGGGAGCAACGCTCAGTCACTGGTATCACAGATCCAACAACCTGCATAAACCTCAAGGCAATACACAGCATGTTTTTGAGAACCAAGATGACCAGGAGCAGCAGAGGCAGTGCAGAGGGCAGGGTAAGAGCCCCACAGCAAGGAAGCAAGGCTGTTATGGGGCAACTGGGAACCAGAATCTAAAATGTCCAAAACCAGGGTTGTTTCTTAAACCAAAAAAAGAGTGTCAAATTAGACATGACTACTAGGGGTCAAAGGGAGATGCTGAGAAATGGCCTGACGGACAAGAAAGCAAGCCAGACCAGGAGGACAGCAAGAAGCCGCAAGGTTACTGACATTGCAGAGAACCACAGATATAACAGCAGGGCTGACTTAAACATGACAAGACTATGACACTTTCCTGAGAGGAATATGGAGAGAATGAATACAGGTATTGGCACAAAATCACTTGTAGTGTTCCCAAACTTATTCATTCCACCACAATGTAATGCCTTCATATCAGATAGAAACCAATCTTTTGAAGCTTTCTACTCTCCTCTTAACCTGAAAATGGGAGAGAAAAGGTATCTTGCTCTTCAATACCTTTAGATTTTTTGATTTCTCCTCACTAAAATCCCAGGTCCTCTCTACCCTTGTATTTCATTCTCACTGAACGCCAAACACAGGTTGCAACACATAAATATTCTTATGGTACCCATGACTAAATCCTTCTTCCGTAAAACTTAAATCCTGCTGCTCAGATGTGTAAAGAAGATAAATCTACTTCCAGTAACTCTCTGCTGATTTGTTTACAACAGAGGATGTTCTCTCCTCTCTCTCTCTCATGTAAAGGAGGCCTGGATGATTCTACAAACACAGCTTCCATATTGCACACTTATTGGGAGAGTGGATGGGTCAGCCAGTGAAATAGCATGTTAAAGTATTGAAGAAGAGGAGAAATGTACTCATCAGCTTTTTTCTCTCTGTCTCAGGCTGTCGAGGACAGAGTTTGAACCCTTATGTGAAGAGGACCCCTCATCTGTGACCCCACAATGTGCTCGACTCTGTGCCTGTTTTAGGTCCGTTCAAGCCTATCGAGCTCCTGTACTTTGAAAGCCTCTGGATGTGGATTTTTCATGCCTTATCTGGGATTGTAAAAGTCTTATGCAATGGCACGGGTTGAGAAAAAGCAACAGAAGGCTGAAATAGCTTGTATAAAAGTCATATGGACATGGCACTTCTAAGTACACTGCTTTGTTTGGGTAGTGAGGATCTTAGCATACAAATAACAGAAGGGCAGCTTCTAGTAACTACAATTTAAAAAAAATTCTGAAACAGACAGCTGAATTGTTTTCTTCAGGGCTAAGCTTGAGGAATAAAAAGAAGCATTAAAACCCAATAACCTTTCACATTAAGGTCAAGTGATTGTTAAAGTGGTGTCTGGACAATCTTTTTTCCATCCTCTGCCTGATTTTTATCTGATTCATAACATCACAAACATCAGCCTGCATCACTCATTTCTCCCCCCGGTATACTCCGTGATAATGAGAAAATATGCATCATAGTAGTTTCTTTTTTCAAGCACACAATTATATTTTTCTTTTTTTTTTTTCTCTGAAGTATTTTGTATTTTTAAACATACAGTCTTCCACTTTTTAAGGAAGAACTATTTGCAAATTTCATCTGTCTGGAAAGAATACCAGTTACAGTAATTTCACATGCCATTCTTGACACACCAAAAAAAGCAATGCTCTGTGTTGCCCTAGGCAAAATTTTGACCAACCACTAATTATATTGTAAAGAGCTAAACAATAAAAAAAAAAAAAAAGTATAAAAAAAGGCCTAAGTTCACTTTGCTTAAAGTTGCTAATGGTGGCACCATGGCTACGAAATGGTAACACAGCACACAGTTCTGGATTTCATTAAAGGACAGAAATACAGACTTCTACAATAATTTCATAATACATGAAGGTGGGCGGGATGGGTGAGATGTGAGCTGTCTGTAATGTCCCTGGGCCAGAGGCAGTCCAGCTAACGCAGGTGACTGTTGTGAGCTGAACAGGGGGAGGCTGAAGGAAGGGTAACTGGAGCTGGAGTAGCCTGTTGTAGCTGAAGATGGACAGGATTTTTGCAGTCTATTCCCACAGTTCTCATTTAGATGACCAGCTTGGATGACTTCTGTCAGCCTTTTTACTGGTTTAGGTGAAAAAAAATGGCAATAGCAAACACCGTAAGGGAGGCTGTGTAAAGTGCTCAGGAGGAAGAAAGGAGTCAAGGGATGAAATTGGAGGAAGGGAATTAGGATTACTCATATTTTGTCTCTCTAAACAGCAGTCTATGATGAAGAGATCCAGGTCTTCTTCCCTTTGATTACAGAAGAGCACTACTTAATTCACTATTCGCAATTCAAGCTTTAAGTAAGGCTAGGTTCAAACAGCTTTGCACATGCTGCTGAGATGAGTCTGAATAACATGTGTCCAACCTAGATATTCGTCTGTCCCCCAAGCCAGATAAGCCACAGTTTGCTGATGGAATAGCAGAGTCTTGGATCTTAGTCTTGCATCTACTACTTTTGCCTGTATGCCTCAATTCAGGACATTCCAACAAGCATTTCAGCAGTACATCTCAGTCTATCTCCTCCACAACCTGCTGCAGCAAAGACAACTGAGTAGTTGCCAAGTCAAGAAAATGAAATTATACCTTTTTACTCATAGTATCAGAAAGAGTATCATGGAATATATTGGGTTTACTCTAACAAGTAAATCAACATCAGAAAGAACATCTGCCCCATCCCCAGTGTCTGATCCTCTCATAGCAAAACCACCAGTGTCTGCTTTTTGATCCTTAAACAGCAAAACTGAAAATCCAGTCTTTGTAATCTTCAATTGAGCCAGTTGGTAGAATGCAAATGCAAAGAATGAAATGACTTGCCATTGACTGTAATCTAAATCCAAAGACACTAAGCCCACAAAGATACATTAAAGTCAGGGAGCCTGTCAGGAAGGCAGATGGCAAAATAAACAATTCAGGAAAAAAACGCACTAAACCCCTTGCTGGCAGTTAATAGTAACGTGGGTAGGACAAATCTCACCAGGGCAGAGAACGTTAACAACCTGTTTGTGACAAAATGAAATAGAATTACTTGAATTGACACTTATGGTCTCATAAATCTGACCAACACATTTATTAATATTTTGACCTGGGACTTCATCCTTGGCCTGGGATGCTGAAAGCTGCTTTCATTAGGAGCCAGGCATACGATGGAGCCCAGCAACCCTGACACAATTCAGTTTATACAGTGAGTCCTTTTTACTGGCAGGCAGGAGGACTCACTTGACAGAGCACAGTCTTTGTTCACAGCTCCCAGCCCATTTCTGCCAACGCTCTGCCCCGGAGGTCTGTCTGCAGGCACCCTCCCTGGGAGTTTGCAGTGCTAAGGCTGTCCAGGGTTGCAGTGCTGCAACTTCCTCAGCTTTTTTTTTTTTGGGGTAGTTTGCTTTGTCTCTTTTCTAATTACAGTTCTATCAATGGAATTTTTAGACTTTCTGTTTTCTACATCAAATCCCAGGAAAACCGGCAGCTAGATAAATCCCATGTTTCAAGTACTGCCTCTTATGTCAGTTACCGTGTCATTGAAAAAGAACTGAATCACCACCTCCATGTATTCAGAAATATGGTTGCTATACAGACCCATACATCTATTCGTGTACCTTTCCTAATGATATATGAGCACCTATTACAAAACATGGTGTTTTGAGTAGGAGACTGATCTAAGGCTATGGTTGCTCAGGTCTCCCTTTGAGCACTCAGCTGGCAGGCTTCAGCAGGTATCTTGCCCCCTGTGGTTTAGGTGCACTTTCCTGGGAGCTGGCCTTATTTCCCAGTGAGAGACAGCTCTGTCTGCAGAGCACTGTGGAGAGAACAGGCATGAAGGGAAAAGAGGCTGCTCTTTACTGCTTCCCTGATACATTTCAGTCCACCAGTCCCCCCCACCATGTGCTTACCACTATGCGGAGTGCCTGAAGACCTGCTTTGCCCAGTGAGGAGAGGGAGAAAGCCTCATTGCAGTGACTATATTTTGTATATCTCACCAACAAAAGCTTTTCTTGTTTTTGTTTTTCCCTTTTCAAATAGCCTATTAAAAAAAAGACATCAATTTAAATACAAAATCCTCCCCTAGCTAACTACTCGGAAAGATAATTTCAGACCAAGATTAAACTCTCTTTGATTCTGTCCCTAAAATCTTCTTGATGGCACACAAATTACTGCAAAAATAGGCTCTACTAGCTGAGATGATCCAAGAAGGCAGAAGCACAGATACCATTTCAACCTCTGACATTTGCCTAAATAACTCTAGCATCCTTTACTAGTATTGCAGTGACCTCTAGGAGCCTGATTCAAGCCCATTTGTTTCATTGTCCCTTACTGACTTACCCCAGACTTCCAGAAAGTTTTCTAAGCCTGGAAGGATGAGTATTTAAAGTACAGATAAAACCCCAAAAATACATGAGTGTGCTGATGAGAAATAGAATAGCCTAAAGCCTTCCATCTCCATGCTGCTGATGTCTGCATGGTTAAAAATGAACTACCTAGGGCTATATGAACCCAGGTGTTAGCCTGAACAGTGCATCCACATCCATTTACCTGAAATCTAAATTTGGTTTATTGCATTTCATAACCACATGGAAGATGACAGCATCCCCTTAATGCTGAATCAGAGCAAAAAGTTTCCACTTTTTATGCATATCAGCACAAAAGAAACCACTTCCACTTACCCAGGAGTACTGTAGATCCATATCAGTTAGGGAATATGTGAGATGTGGCTGATGAGAAGAGCAAGTACAGTTTTCCCATTCTTCTATTTTTGAAATCAAGAAGTCACAAGGACAGAGCTGGTTGTCAGGAAACGGCTTCCAGTCACTCCACAAGTGAAATTCAGTTTCTGAATGAATTGAAACAGTTCCTAAGTTATTAAGTCTGGAAGTATATGTGCAGCCCAGAGACGCAGAAATAAAATCTGGCCTGGTCTCAATCTCTTCTTTTCTCCTTGAGCTGTCTTTCCAGGTCTTCTTTTCCTGAGATCTTGTCAACTTCATGCAAGAAGTTAGTGCTTCTTCATCCTCTTCAGAGAGATAAGCATCCTCTAACATATCTTTAAACATACAAATACTTCTGTTATGATGTGTTGCAATTCATAGAGAAAGTGGCACTTTTTTTTTTTATGCTGTCTATTGCATTCTATATAATGAAAAAAAAAAGGACTCCATAAAAAACCCATCAAATAATAATGATAATTAAGGAAATGGAAAGTATTTTGTATTGGGTCAGACAACTGAGCCAAAACTAAGATTTATTTTCCATTTGTTAAATTTGTCTTGTTCCCTCAAAAGCCTGGGAAATTTTACTGGTTCTGCCCTGAACATGACAATTTGCTAACTGGATGTCACAGTTGCCGAGAGCATGAGTTTAGCCTAAATACTGGAAAAGTTCAGGAAACTTTCTGGATAATTCCTCTCCCATCCCTTCTCAGTATGTAGCTACAAAGTAGTGGCTGAAATCCATTATTTCCTCCTGTGTTTCAGCCCAACCAATGAGTTGGCTGGAGCAGTAGTTCATCAGACAGTTTAAACTCATTTTGCTAGTATTGGTTTAAAAATAATCATATACACAAATGCACTGTACAACAAATGCATGCACTTTTAAATTGGCAAAACAAGTTCAGAGGAAGAACTGCTGCACAGTCAGACCAGCGAACCATAGGAGACTCCAGAAAATAACCTGATCCCAGAATTGGTGTAGAATTCCTGTGTCTTATGGTCCAAGGCAATCTGGTATGATGAGAAGCCGACTTGCTTATCATAACACAGACCTTCCTGCACTCCCAGCTGCTACTGATTCATGGATTAAGACTGAAACTTATTTTTACATTTGTGAGTTTTGCCTTTCTGATCTGAAATGTGATACAAAACTAGGAACTACAGCAAAAAAAAAATTTCCCCATCATGGAGGCCTCACTGTTATACAATTCTATTTATCTAAAATCCCCACTTGTGAGATATACTGTTACAAAACTCGAACTAGTATGGCAGGAAACAGGTTTTCACACTATGAGGAAGTCAGCACTCAAGTGGTATCACAGTAACATCTCAGCTGGGGTTTGAAAATTGTGGGTGGTGAATGACAGACCAGGACAGGATTGTTTACAGTTATGTTCAATACAGTGTCATTTGCCAAATGTTGGAAGGAATGCTGATATGATGCTGTACTTACTGAGGGGGAGTAAAACATGCTTGACATATTCCGAGCTTTGTGTACTTGGTTTTTTTGTTCGGACCAATTTTTGCAATCGTTTTAATGTTCCCATGGACTCTACTTTATCTTCTGGTTCTGTACCCTGGCAAAAAACCCAAAGACATTAAAATTATTCAAATCCTACAAACAAAAACTAAGAGTAACATGGTGTTAATTTGGAGAATGACATAGTTTCAGATTCAAAGCACTGATCATTGACACAATGCTTTAGAAGTTAGGCAGTTCCTTGCTTTGGAAAAACAGGTAAAAAAAAAATTCTTAGGGCATTATTCATGTTGCTGTTTACATATTACACTTCTTGAATACCTCAGCATTACCTACTACTTAATTCTAGATTTGTTCCAGAAAACATTTTAATACATGCATACACTATAGTATCTAGAAGCCTTTTAAGTGTGCATAGGAATCCCAGATGTGGTGAGCTACTGCATTTAAGTGTTTATGGGAGTGTGTTCTGAGGTAATGACATCCTTTCTTTTTTACCTTGTTTCCCAGATTAAATGACAATAACATAAAAGACAATTCAAATCTGTTATTGTACACTCCAACAGCTTCCTACTGAGAAACTCAAAGTTTAGATACTACAGGCTCCTAGAGCAGGAACCTCATGAACATGAAGCTATCTCATTGTATACGTTCACTTATGTTAAACCAGCTGCTGCCTTCCAAATCAGTCCAGAAGTTCTTGAGTTCTCTTCCAATCTGACTCTGAACTTCTCTGTGAGCCTCAGAGAGAAACTTCATACTCTGACAGCAAGTAACTTCTATTCCATAGTCATATGCTGTGTTTGACATAGAATATCTGATTTTCAATGAAGCAAAACAAACCAAAACAAAATTAGAAATTAGTAATTCTGTAATTAACTGATGGCTAATTTTTTGGAACAATACTGCCTGGTTTCTATGGATATTCACTTATTTAAGCTGATAATGGTTTTCTAATGTAGCAATAAATCTTTGGCAATATTGCAAGTGATTAACTGCTATTGCTGATGTTATCAGAAGGTAGAAATTCAGAGATCCTTATTGCAGTCTCCCCAACAAATAGGTCACACAATCATAGATGCTTCCTTCTTCCTAACATGCATAATCCCTTGAGACAAAGTCATCCCAGAGTTTGCCAGCAGTCTAACGTATAGAGGGCAGGCTGCTTAGGAATGAGTCTCAAGGGATCATGAACTCCTCAGCTCTCATTTGGGTTAAAGCCTCTTTGCAAAGTCGCAGCGTGAAGCACATCTGAAGCTCCAGCATTCACATATTACAAGTCACATCCATCCCCTGCAGCACTGATAAGGGAGAGGGTGTATGTTGATTTCAGATTTAAAAAAAGTCCACTGTTCACTTGACAGATAACTGCTTATAAAGATTGCTATGATTGAAGTGCCAAAAGTTCAGATATTTTTCTATGAAGTCATGAGGTTCTGTAAGCACAACTTGAAGTCCAAGACATCTATGCCCAGGCAAAAGTCGCTTTTATGTGTGTTTAGTTAGTTCTGTGTCATAAGACAACTGTGTTGAAATTATATTTAGCTGAAGTAGAGAGTTAGTGACAGCTAAGTGAGAATCAGTGAGATGTTTCCCTGTATATTCAGTTGTTTAATTTCAAACCTTGAAAGGGTTTGTACCAAATGATTTGCATGACCACTTCATCTTGCTCCAGCTATAAATTGGCATGAGGAATTAATAGATTATGCTAATTTCTTTCCTTAGGGATAGGACTTAGTAGGAGTCCTCCTTTTGTTAATCACAATAAGTAATGCAAAAGTTCCCACGGAAGATAGCACTTGGGTTTAGACTCCCCTCTTTTCAGCATTCCTTGAAATCTGCAGAGTGTCCTGGAAACTGGGAGTCAACCACAGGAACAGAGAGTTGAATATAAACACCTTTCCATATCTCCAGTGTCTTTTGTAAGTTATGGCTACATTAGAAGCCTAGCCATGATGATGATGATGGAGTATTTTAGTTTTGAAGAGAATTTCACATCTATCCCTGTAAGCTGTGATCCAGTCTCAGAGTGCCACCAACTGAACTTATCACAGATGAAATTAAGATGAAAGACACTTTCCAGAAGTTCAGCTGAAGAACTCCAGCTACTCTTGGATGTCCAACAGAGAAGATGTGAATACAGGTAGACCTCCCATAAGATATACAGTGTGGACACCAACTCATCAGCAACTGTTCTGCTGTTCTTCATCTTTCCTTCATCTGTGTATAGATCAAACACACACTGTGCATACAATGCAGGCAGAAATCCTGCTATGATCAAATCTACAGGAGAAAGGGAATGCAGTGGGGATGCTACAGTACTCCTCAATGCTAGGATAGTCATATACTACTGTGCTAGTTACTAATACAGACAAAACCTAGGTGCTTTCAATTTCTGCCATGCTTTTATTATTTTGTAGACTTATAAAAAATAGCATTTTTGAGTTTAAAACCATTTAGGTCTTCTTGAGGATCTTCACTGTAGGGTAAGGTCTCAGCAGATCCACTTTAAAAATCTAGTCAGCTTAGGGCCCTCTTACAGCTTGTATCTGAGTATTCATCATCCACTGTGGGCCAAATCCAAGAATGCTTTGGTCGGTCATGTTCTGATTTGCATTCAGATCGCCCTCTCTCCTGTTCCAAATTCAAGATAGTAGGACTGCAGTTTGATCTTAGCTAAAGAGAGAAACTGGGGTGTCATTTTTCAGTCTCTCATTGTGAGATGTCTTTGCAAAATAAATCATAGGGGTTTAAAATGCTAATATTGCTCTCATATAAGATCTTTTGTAGCAATAATAATTTGTTCACTTATAAGTAACAACACAAAAGCAACATGATGACTTTGAGTTATGGTCTGGGATTTCCATCATGAAGACATCAAGATAAATGGAAGATAATCTATTCAGATAATTTCATTAATGGCAAACTCTAATCCTCTTTGCCTTAAAAGCACTCATTTCATAGAGTCTATCATTAGGGAAAAGTCATAAATGCTTAAATAATAAATGCAGCAACCCACTTTCATGGAGAAAAAAGATCATGCAGTATCAGCTGGTGCTGGGACAGCATTTAAATTTACAGTATTTTATTTTGGTTTACCTAAGTGTTCAAAGCTGGAATTTTAGCTGCCTATCCAAATAGAGGTAAAACATTCTTTGATACAGAAACTAGACAGACAATCAGGTGAACTGTGCTTTTCCCCAATCTATAAGCAAAGCTATTTATAAGGAAAGAATCCCTGCATGACCAAGTAACAAGAATATTATTGTTTTTTCTGCTTAACTGGTTCTAGTGATGAAAAATCATGTCACATCACAAATAAAAATGAATTGTGTAAAAAAATAAATCACAGGCTGCTCTTTATAGTTGCAAACAATTTGCATGAAGTGCGCATGAGCATTTAGGGACAAAAAATATACACTTTTAAAATGCATTTCTAAAAATGCATTACAGAAGAAAGACCTGAATTGAGTCTGATAAACTGTTTTGAGTTTATCCTAAGGTATTTTAAATACCTTAGAAATCTTTGGTCAGTGAGATGTTATGAGAATTAACCTGGTGACAGAAATACAGCAATTTGGAAGCCAAGTGTAAAACACTGTTCGTCGGATTCCAGCAATCTTGGTCCTGTTGAGCACTCTCTTTCCTGGGTGTAACTGCATTAATTTCAATAAAACTACTTGCACAGCATATCAATTCTCAGCCTAAAGAATTTAGTCACGGCAGAGTCTAATCTCTGTGATTTTCCTTTGACTACTTTGCCTTTCCCAAAGAAGTGCAATGATTTAATCATGGTTACGTATGTGCTTAAATTCAGAGTGTACACTGCAATAGTGAGAAGACAAAAATTGCTGTATGTTTACTGTGTCCATGGTGCTCTTGTCATTGTACCATAGAAATTTTTGGAAAGTTTAAGTAATAACCTGGCTGCACATAGTGAATATTAAAATAGTATATGATGATAGAGAATTTTCTGCTCTGTTTATACAAAGAGCTCTGTAAAATGCACTGAATTTGGATAAAGCTCCTGCCCACATATATCTGACCTTTAAATATTCCCTTTATTTTAGTCTGGTACTCCAACTAGTCTAAAAGTCAGTGTCAGACCTAAGCAGGCTAGGATTATAGACAGATTTTCTCCTGGGAATCACAGAGCAATAGTATGATATTCTATAAATGATAAAGAAATACTATTATTAATAGCAAAGCAATAATAAGATATTCTATAAAAGATGAAGAGATATCATGATTAATAACAGAGATATGGATAAAGATCTTTCAGCTTTTGGGGAAGGAACATATAGTACAGGAAATTCTACTAAAACAGCCTGTTCTTCTCAGCTGCTGGCTGCTGGTGAAAAAAAAAAAGGAACAATTTTCATGGCAACTCACCATCTCACTGTTATCAGGAGCACCTGGATTGTGAACTCGTGGTGGAATCCATTGCTCATAGTTTATTACCTAGATGGTAAGAAAAATAAAATAAATTAAAATAAAATTTTAAAAAAATCCAACATAAATAAGACAAATAAACATAATTTGCATCATGGAGCTGAATATATATGAGAGATCAGCAGTTTTTCAACCCAGTACTGCGTGCATATAAAAGTAAATGGCTGACATGCACCAGCTGACACCCATTGAAATAATTTTGATATTGAGCTGTCTTAAGTTCCTGAGTTATCTGGGACTCAGTAACATCTTGGGGACATCAGAGTGTATGTGGCGCAGTGGCAGAGCATATATACTACAGTATATACACTATAGTATAGGATCTTTGGGTCTCATCCTAGGTCTTGGCTTTCCTTTCTCGATGAGCAGGAAAGCCAGAGAAGACTTCCCTCAGCACCAACCCCCCCTAGCTGAGGAGCAAGTGTCACTGACACATTTCTAAGAAGGGTCTTGCTCAGTTTGTCTCATTTTGCCGGGGATGTTGAGCTCTAAGGGTGTGAGTTTGAACTGGATTTACAACATGTAGAGAATGGGACGATCTCCAGAACGAAGCAACGACAGGACTATATGCACTGCCATCACCTGCCCACAAGCCATTTCTTGGTCACAACGTCCTCACAACGGGAACACCATGAGAATACACTTTCCCTGGGGCACTGATGCAGTCCCTAGTGGGCAAGCCTGACAGTGCTCATAGCTTATCAGGAAAGTAATGAACACTGGCCTTTTTCTTCATGAATATGAATGACATTTCGAAGGCTGAATGCAACCTAAGAATTTACGTGAGAAATGAGGCATGAAACATTTTTGAAAATGTATTAGCTCAAAGACTGTATTACTTGATATTTTATGTCCTTCCCAATATGCTACAAAGGGTTTGAGCCATCAAGGGAGCCCTGCTAGACATGACTAAACAAGAACAAACGTATGAAAAATAAATGCAGAAAGTAAAGCTACTTTTTCTGGTAAGGTACAATTATTGCAGTGTTACTCACACTGTGTCCCTCAACCTGTACTTCTGTTTTAAGCCCGTGTTTTCCAGCACTTGCAGAATGAATGGAATGAGTGAGTGTCAACTTAGGAAATGGAGAAGGGTTAAAGCTTTTGTGAAGCACTCAGGGAAGCTTATTTGTTTTCTTTATTCTTTTTTTTTCTTTCTTCCTTTTTTCCCCCTTTTCGCCCTTTTTTTTTCTTTTTTTTTTTTTATTTTTTCTTTAACAAAAGGAAAAAAATCTAAAATGTTCATCTACGCTATTTACTCTTGCTTGTAAATCTGCCTGTTCCATGTCTTATAGAATCACAAACTCACACAGACCAGCTTAGGCAGAAATGCACTTCTGAGAATTGTCTAGTCTAACTCCATGCTCAGAACAGGTCAGCAAAGCAAGCTGCATAGGTCTATGTCCTGACAGGAGAATCTCCAAACATGAACTTCTCATACCCTCTCTAGGAAGCCTCTTCAGTGTTTGACCTCCCCTCACACTAGAGAACTGCTTTCTTTATGTTAAGTGAAATTTCCTGCATTTCAGTTTGTGCCTATTGCTCCATCACATTCCTAGGGATTGGAGTAACAATGTGGACTGTAGTTCCCTGGACTTTCTCTCCAGGCCTCTTGAAGACAGGAGTAACAGTCAGGTATAGGTGGGATAGCTCAGTTGTGTGAGCTATCCCACCACATTGCTTTGATCCTGAGACTTGTAGCTGTGGGGACTCATTTTACAGAAGATCTCTACAACAAGTTTAAGACAGAAGTTATGTAATTATAATTGTTAAATATTTTGTTATTTGTTCGTATATAATCGGTTTAAGCTCTGTTAATGTTATTATTCCTTATATGGTCACAATCCCTCTCAGTTACCATATATGTCCGTGTTACCATCCCCATTTCAAATTTGAAAAATGCCTCCCTTTTCTCCGCCTATCCTTCCCAAGTTTGTAAACCCGTACCTCCCAGTATTACCTTGTTCAGTAAGCTCCACTTTTCTTCCAGACCCTTCCACGGCAAACCTTATAAAAGCGACTGTCACCACGTTAATAAAGTTCACTCCACACAGTCTCCGGTGCTACGCGCATGCGCGTTTTTCCTGCACCGCTACATCATAGCACCCGGAGCCCAGCGAATGCCGCGACCTGCCAGCTAGCCACGGCAATCCCTCGCTACTCTACCCGCAGTGGACCTGCCCTTCCACTCCCGCAGGTTGCAACGTGTAGCCATGCAACTTCATGCAGACATATAATTCCTCCTGTTTATTCTGCATGCTCTGTGCATCAGCAAACAGGCACTTCATACGGGCACTCATCCGTGCTGATTTTGCAGAAAAAGAGTGAGAGTTTTCCCCATAGTGCTGTTCTCTCAGCATTTCCTTATTTGTGTGCATAATGTAGTACAGCAAATGAATACAGACATAATCAGACTATTTTGGAAGCTTAAAAGAGCATTGTGTCGATGTTATCTTGATGATAATGAAGGTGAGAGGTAGCAATCACTAAATTCAAAATAATGTCATAAACCCTGAAATTTTTAAAAAGCAAATGCAGTAGTTCTTAAATTGGTACCAAAGTTTGGAGGTATCCAAGTCTCTGCAGTTCATTGTTCATGTACCCCAAGAAGTGCCTTCAAACACTGAGAAGTGAAAAATAGAACTTTGCTTCTAAAATGGGACAAATGGTTCATAGGAAGAAGCTTCAAGAGATTTTAAGGAAACTTATACTTAAAGCAAACATAGGCCTTATTCCATATCTCTTCTTCCCTTTTCCCCTCCATATTCTGTCATGTCTGGGGAATGACCTCTATGATCTTAACCAGGAATCAGCCCAAAAGCTGCCATGGCAGGACAGGGGCAGAGCCAGAGATCCCTCACACTAAGGGAAGAACTGTTGTGGGAAATCAAAGAGCAATCTTTCTTCATAATCCTTAGAAAGCGAGAGGAAGAAATCAGAGAAACAGAATGAGAGATGCAGAAGAGAAAGAGTTCTTTTCTCCTTTCCTCCCTCCTCGGTTACTTTTTTGGCAGCTGGAAGAGGAGATAATCATGGGAACAAATTAACAGTGCAGAGACAGATAAAACCCTGAGGGAAAGCAGGAGCAACCTGGAACACACTGACTTTGAAGTTTCCAATACGGTCATCTGTCCCCCGATATGCAGATCATTTGACTTCTTTTTAATCCTGGTTGTGTCTTTGGCCTACACTGGAGCTGAGCACTGCCTAAATGCTGGGTCTTCACAGCTCTCTGTCTTATCTCAGATGCCTTCAGGGTGATGCATGTACATTTTTTTCTTGCTTTTAACCTAATCCAAAAGGACTCCTGACATTGTATAGAAACAACAGAGGGAACTCAGCTTGGAGCCTTTTCTAAAGTTTAGTGCTCACCTTGAATTTAATACTTTTCTGCA
This sequence comes from Cephalopterus ornatus, assembly GCA_013396775.1. Lineage (NCBI taxonomy): Eukaryota > Metazoa > Chordata > Aves > Passeriformes > Cotingidae > Cephalopterus > Cephalopterus ornatus. Next base: position 42,551 of record VZRE01010707.1, read on the forward strand.
AAGGAAAATCTAATAGATTTTCAGCTTCTAAATAATTTATTGTATGAATTCCTCATTTAGAAGACACACATATGGACAGGTGTTTTAGTCAGATTCCCAAACTGGGTGAACTTTTATCTCATGTGAAATCAGCAGAGCTAAGATGGTTTGCCACAGATATGGACTGTCCCTTTGAGTAACATATTATCAAGGCAAACACTGGGCTGGAAGTGAATAAAAAGAAAACATCAGTCATGCTAATTCCAGAGAAACAAGTCTTTCTCCTCACCTCTCTGCTGTTCACCAGCTTGTTACCTACCTTTATGTTATTGTTATGATTATGGAAACCTAAGGGTCAGATTTCCTTAACTGCTCGTGCTAGTGGGATAATTAATGTAGTATTAGGAAGATGAGATATGGTATATGTTTATAGAAATTCATAAAGCATTAGGATACATATGCCATTATGAATCATGCAGGACTAATCTAAACACTTAGTATAGATCTTGCTAGACACAATTCTAGCACATCACTTTAACAGAAACCGATTCGCTCAGGAAAAGAGAAGGTTTCCTATGCAATAAAATCCATATGGTCTGCATAAGTAAAATCACGAACAACTTTGGGAGTCACCAGAGTCTTCTTTTAAACTCAGCTTCTAAAATACACAAGCATACTGAGTATGAAGTTTAGATTAGGTAAATGCTGAATGGAAACAGGAAACATGCATTTCATTTGAATGAAATTTCAGATTTTAGAAAGAGTATTTCTTTCACCTGGCATGTTGTTTCTTCTGTCTTCTTTCCTTGCAGCAAATGTATTCCATCAGCAATAATATTATCTTCTGTGAATTATGACCAAAAAAGAAAAAACATGCTTTAAAATGTCCTGTTTTATATTATTATGAGGAATATCATTTGAATTGCACTGATGTTTTGAGCTGACATTCTGACTCTCTGAAGTTAATCTTATATCATTTAAACATACATTCTATCTTAAACTGCTTTGAAGTAAGACTGGAGGACAAACACAGCTCATTCATGTTTCCTTCTTATCTATACTTAGTCTTCAGTTTACTAACCCAGAACCCCACCAAGACCTTTCTGTTGCTCTGTTAAGCAGAAAAGTATAGAATATTCACATAAAACGTTAAGGGCAAAAATGATCTTTGCAACTGAGATCTGTTCAGCTCAGATTAGATTAGAAATTCCTTTCAAAGGATGAACATCCCTGTTTCTTCCAAGAAATGAATGCTTTGCATGGGAAGAGTATGAACCTTCACTACAACAGTGAGCAATAATAGGTCAAACAAGTCTTTGAAAAGTTTACTTTATGTAAGTCTACTTTTATGTAAGATCCACTCTTATTCCTGATCTTAAGGCAAAGCCTCTGCCATTATGCTTGTGTGGGATGTCCCTAGTGATTAGATTGAATCAACACAGATATCAGAAGCTCTCAGTTATTTTGCAGGGCAAAAAGGGAAAAAAAAAAACAGAAGAAAAATTATCTGCTAATCACAGCACAGAATGCTACTGTAATTTTCCAAAGTTACTACAAACCAGTAGGAATGTGTTGAGGGTTTTTTTCTCATGAGTTCTAACTTGATATCCATATTGCTGCTGAGGAATATCTTAAAACATCAGTAGTTCTCCTGTTTGCAAAAGGACAGTTTATTAACATATAGATTCACAAAAGCTAACTGTAGGCAGGTGAGGCTGATTGCATTGTTTTCTCTACAATCAACAGACAAAGAAAGAATAAGTCAGTGAATAATTCCATGACTGAGATTCTTCAGTTATCACATGAAAAAAGGGTCTGAACATGATCACAAAAAATTATATTCCAAGGGGTACATAAAATCCTAGTCCAGATTTTAAGTTGTGTTAAGCAGCTACAAATCTTCTTGAAGTCATTGAGAGCCTGGTGTCCGACAATCTGGTTGTTTATTCCATTTTAGAGCTAGATGAACTTCTAGCAGCAGCATAACTCATGTTCAGCAGTGCTTACACAACACATGATTAACATTCTTTCTGGTCCTCAGGCTAATTTGTTTTCATCTCCTGCAGGCATCTCAGCACACTGCACCCCTGTGCTCTGTAAGCTTAGTCTCAAAGTTGTCTTGCAGTGTTCAGTCCTGTGCCCCAAAATCCTCTTACAGCCTAATCCAAAATAGTATTATTTGGTAGCTGTTTCCAGCTGAATCACAAAAAACTGAGGGGTAACATATAATGTCCTTAACCTGAAAGACTACATGCAGTGACATTACTTTTAACATAATTCTATTCAAAACCAAATTAAACAGCAAGTTTTAAAGCAAATCTTAGTATTCCCCCCCAACCATGATGTCTTTTGCTAGCCATAATAACGTGCATCCACAGTAGTTTTAAATCTTGCTTAGATTAGCTCTCCAAACCACTGAACTACGGAATAGGGTATTTGTGTAAAAAAACGGCCAAACCAAAACACTCCATCGAAAAGATGAGGCAATGGCCATATTCATGTTTTGTTGGCTTAAGTGGAGAACAAAACATGCATTCATTTTAATCTCATATAACTTGGTTTCTGCTTCTGCTGAACCTTGTCTGGTTTGGTTAGGGATCTACCTTCCCTTTGAAAAATATATACAACATAGTTGCCATTCCTGGAAGCAACATTAAGCAGATTATCAGAGCATTTTGATTTTTTTGTTTAACTAGACAAGGTGACTGCTCACTTGTTACTTCTCAGTGTTATTTTAATGAATTTATACTGGTCAACTCTTAAATAGTGCCATTAGCAATGTCACATATATTAGCTGCAAGGTTGTTTTAACAAAGTTGGTCAAAATGAGTTTAGAAGGAGAATCAGACAAAGTACTTGCATCTAAACTTTTGCCAACTTTCTTTTGCACCTGTCTCGGGTTTTTTTTTCTGGGAAAAGTTGCGCTGTTTCCCTGCTGGATACCTGGAGCAGTGTAAAATATCCAGAAAACACGGATTTCTACAGTTGGCAAGCCCTATACAACACAACTATGGCAATTTACTGCAGCAAAGTCTCCTTTGGCCCATGGACTACAGAGTCAATTGGCCACAGAGTGTGTTCTTAGCTTACCAATTTTAAGATAATCTCTATTTTAACTACTTTTTTTCCCCTTGAGGACAAAATAAATCTCAAAAGGACCTGACAAATTATTTAGCTGGATTATTGGTGAAAAATGAGAAATTTTCCTAGATGCCCTTTGAAATACTTTGTGGAAAATGCAAAATTAGCTGAAATATGTTTAGCAATTACCTTCAAGCTGACAGTGCCTTCTGATGTAGGAATCATTCTCCGGCTTCCTGGAACCCTGCCAAAGTGTGCCATTCACATTTTTCCTGTCTAAAGCAAAAGCACAGAGAGTAGTCACCTGAATTCATAGCAAACCCAAGAAATAACAGGAAATTCTATAAAAATAGCATCAGAATGCAAATCAAACAAGCTTGCAGAACCGTGTAGCATCTGCTTCAACATGGAAATGAATTGATGATTTTGCAATACGGGAATTTTGATGGATGGATGGTATTTATTATAGCTAGACTTCAGGTTTTATCTTTTGCTGCTAATACCTCATTTAACACTGTTAAAACTTGATTAAAAGGATTTTTACCTTAACCCAGATTTTAAGACATGAGCCCACAGAACATCTGTGCCTTTATTTTGCTTCCAGGAATTGTATAGATATTATTTAAGCTTACAGTTAACAAGCTAGACTGTTTGCAAGAAATAACATCAAGCACTCCAAGGCTTGTACTGTCTCAGCCTGGATGGCAGAAACTAGATTGGCTTTGAGAAGAGATGGCCATTCTCCTGTTCCCTCGGTGAACTTCAAAGTGGTTGTGCTTCACAACATATTGATAACTACTAGGGTTCTGTGCTTTCCGGGTTTGTTTAGTTAAATTTTATTTAATGGTGGGTTTCACTCTATGCCAGAAAACTTTCTTTATGAAAGATCTTGTTGATCCTATCAAGGGCTGGGAATTCATTATAGCCTGTCTGCTGTAGACCAAATGATACTGATCTACATGAACGTGTTCCCAGTGCAGGGCTACAGAGTGAAACCTTAACATAGGGGAGCTTTCATCTACCTGAGACACGTAGATATGAAATACAGCTGCATCTTTACAGGCAGATGTAACAACCTTTTTTACTCAGTAAGGACTAGATGCAACAACTAGCCCAAAAACTCCAAACAATAAATGAAAGCATGTTAACAGGAAGCTCTCACTATTAAAAAAAAAAAAAAAAAAAAAAAATCTTTTTAAGAAGCTGATTATTATTTCCTATAGAAGATTTATAAAATAGAACCCATTGAACTACAAGTGTAGATAATAATACACAGTGTAAGGATGAGTTTTAAAAGAATGTAAACTTGAATTTCTTTGGTGAACTTGTTTGTGAAAGCTATTACAAAGCAGTTTAAAATGGCAAGGAGAAGGGACCTGAATTTTATTAGATCAGAGATATTTCAGGGCTTTATTGAAATGATTAAAAGAAACACTGGACATGCTGAGTATTTCTAATAATGGCCTAGAACATGTTCTTTAAATCTCAGCATGGTTACTATGTTTAACGAGTTTGTTTTCAACATCTACCTACTATGTGTCTGTGAAAGGCAGGGAGGATTGAAGAGTATATTGATAGCTTAACTGTATTTTGACAAAGCCTTTACATTTGCTCCAGCAGCTCTGAAGTAAATCAGACCCTTAATTAAAGGTGGCTCTCTGAGATTAGGAAGTATATAGTAAATTATTTAAGCAGTTACTAACCAAATGCTTCATTTTCAGACATGGACTTCTGGATGGATCTAAAAGAATTAAAAGAATTTACCATTAGCTGAAAGTCAGAATGAAAAAAAATGGAAGTGCATTTAATCAAATATGGATATTTTCAATTAATTCTTCAAAGCAGGGCACAGGGATTTAGCTGTGCAATTCCCACTGGTTTTAATTAGAGTTACTTGGCTTGTCTCATTCATCCAATCATCTACTCCCACACAGTACACAAAGCTCTGAAAGCATTTAAGGTTTCATTCTGTACAAATAGGTACTCAATTTTATTTTGTAATGAGGAATTCATGACTGAATGGGGGGAACCATCAGGAAGAAAATGAGAGATACTTTTCTTTAGATGTGATCTGAAGTGTCCTACAACTTTTAGAAAATATTGTCTGAAGTTTGGTGACATAATAACAGATTGAACCAAGACCTACATATATCACCACAACCTCGAGTGACGTTTTATGGCTCAAGTAAACCTTGTTTTTTGCACATTTACATGAGGGAGTAGTCCTAACTCACACTTACCTCTGTGGTCAGTAGTTTACAGATGACGACTTAAAGAATATACTAACTTAACAAAGGAAAAAGAAAACTTTGAATAAAGATTAATTTGTTTCACTTTATCTATTAAAAACCCAATGGAGAGTAGTTTATGAGTTAAAGGATGAAGCTAGAAGATTATACTGGAAGAGACCAGAGACTCTCTAATCTGTGACAAAGATCAGTAGAAGGGAAAGAGCACAAAACCCGAGATCCCTCTCCCAACTTCAGACATGGAGGTGCTGAAGGGCTTCTTGAGCAAGGGAGTGCAACTAAACTATTGGGTTTTTTTAAGGAACTGGTTTGTATCCACTAGTTCCATTTAAAAACACTTGGATTTCTTTTTTTTTGTTTGTTTGGCTTCCAGAGTTCCACAATTTAATTCTTATTGTCTAATCAAGACAGACTTCTCTTTATTTTATTTCTGCTACTCTATATAATTTGGTGTTTCTTTGTTGCCCCCACAGAGGAAGGAAAAACGAATCATAACTGCTTATTCACTTTCTCCACATCTACAGAAAAGGCCAATGTGGAAATTTCTGCATTATTACTGGAGATACCATGCCAGGGTAGTGATGGCTGGACATTCACAGTGAAATAATTTTTGCTACAAAATCTTCTCTCTATTTTCTTCCAACTTACTCTTTTTTTTTTTTTTAATTGATCAGTCAAATGGTCTCAACAACCCTTATAAATTCTGATAATTAATCTAGAATAGGATTAAATTTCAAATACAATAGTTTTATTTACATTGAAAATTTTGACACTGTTGCTATTTTTATTCCTGGGGCAGACAGTTCTGATCTAAGAAGGACACTTCTTAGGCATCCAGGTGATTGCATTGTATCTGGTAGATCTTGGTAGGGTGAACCTTGGATAAGGCCTACACAACAGTCTGACTTCCTTTAAAGTGTAAAAGAATGATCAGAAAACCACAAATAATAGGTATGTCCATACTTTAATGAACAAAATATTGGGAGCACTTTCACGGGGCCTGGGCTGGTCACAGACAGTTGAGATCTCACAGCTCTGAGTGCATACATCTCTGTGATAAGTTACTAGTATTTTTATCAGATGACCAGAAACAGATTAAAACTGTGACTTAAGACAAAGGAGCTCTTGATTTTTTTTAGAAATCTTTATCTGTTTTGAGATTTCTTAGCAATAGGCATAGATAACATTAATGTTCTGAATTTAGTGGAGCCCCACCTACAAATGAAAAAACCCCAAAAACTCTAGGGATTTTCATGTCTGTCAGAGCAGACAGATAAGATCTGTCTCTATCATTCCATTAGGTAGGATTTCAGATTTCATCTGAAGGAGACCACTACAGTAATGCAATATCCTTCAACCTGAAGCAAAAGAAAAAAGAAATTTCAAAACAAATTCCTCTGCCTGCTAATACATATTAATCATTAGCCCAAACCATAAGCATTGTGTTTTAACAAATGGATGCAAAGCATGCTGCTATCACAAATATAATTCATAAAATACTGTCTGGCCTGCTTTATCTGACTCATTTTGCAAACTAATTTTTTACTTGGATTAAAACCACAAACAAACAAAAAAACCTCCTCAGAAGATTATCAGGTCAATGGTGCAAACATGCTATAAAATAGGTTACCACTTCAATCTTTCAGAAAAGCAGACATATGGTTAAACCGAGCCCAGATTAACTGCATTTGATTTAAGCTGTCCTGGTTCTGATATTTTGGAAGAAAGATTTGTGTATATGAAAAAATCATGGCAAAAGAGCTTTAGTAATGCATTACAAGCTTGTTACGTGCTTTTCAACTGCAACATTAATACATGTACTTTATGAGAATCAAAGCAACACTGGCAAACATTAATAAAACAACAAGGATGAAAGGTACAGACAAATATAGTGACACTGTGTAGACCTTGAACTGGTCTCAACTTACTTTCTTTTTTTGGTCACTGTGTTCCCAAAGTCAGGAAATTCCTTTTAAAAGATAGAAAAAAAAAATCTATGAAAATCAAAAATGTTTAATCCAAATATAATATTTTTGTCACTGATAAGACAATGAATTATGTACTTTAGATGTGTGTTTTTAATATCCACTAGCATTTCCAGTCTTTCCAACAGCTGAAGCTGTGGAGGACACAGTGCAGCAGAGAATATATGTAGTTATGTGTCCTGATTTTAGGAACCTTCAATATCCATGGCTACCAAGAAGCTGACAGCCAATAATACCCCTGAAAAAACAGAGAACCATACTCATACCCCAATAATCAATATCATATTTCTTCCATAGCATAATTATTTTAAATTTTATGAGGATTAAAATACCCACACATGATAATGGGATGTGGTTTTTGGATGAACACAGGACACACACTCTTTAAACCCATTATATGCAGAGGAATATGGAAGAGTGCAGGAAACTGTAAATAACACTGAAAGCTGTGCAAAGCTCTGAGTGGGACCATCAGAATCAAGCACTGACCTGGAGGAAAGATCACACAGACTCCAGGACCCAGACAATATATATACCCTGACAAGATGTGGGAAGGGTTGTGTAGCTGTTGAAAGAGTGAACAAAAGGGTGCCTCACTAGGAAAATAATGGCAAAACATCTCAATGCATGTTTGCTGTCGCAGTTAACCAGGAACTTGAAGGTAATTTTAATTATAGGAAGATCTGAGGATGTCATGCTAGGACAGAAGAGATCTCTGGTCCCTATAATATTTTGATATCCCCTAAGACAGAATATCAACTCACTGCATCACTTTCATATCTGTTTCTTCCAGCCTAGAAAGCAGGAACTGAGATAAAAATGTCCATGATGATACCACTTCAATCTGTTGTGCAACAAGAGATGTTAAAACAAAGCACAAACATTCATAATTTTATAAATATTAAAACCTCACTGTATGGACTCATTTCTCATAATATGTTTAAGCTATTTCCTTCATGCAACACTATCTACATCTGCATGACTCTGACCACAGTAAAATTTAAAAGTGTCATCCAAGTTGCTTGGTGAAAAGCCAAAACATGTATTACATTAAACTATGTAAATGCATAATTGAGTATTCTATATTTTTTTCCCTTCTCTCAGTAAAACCCATCAGAGATTTTTTTAAGCTTTTTCAGGAGAGTGCATTCAGAAAAGGCTGTTCTCTTGCACTAAGTTATTTTAGCTGAGTGTAGGAGGCCCTTCTAGCCTGGATATTTGTGAATGCTAATAATTGTATGCAGTGTTCACACAGTTTTGGGTTTTTTTGCATGTGTTGATTTTTTCAAAGATGCTGTGTGCAGATCAAAAGAGTATACAGGATTTATCATCCACTTTGAAATAATGTAAGCAATCTAAAATAATTTTGTTGCTGAAAAGAAAAAAAAATCAGCATTTTAGTCCTGGGACAAATGTTTTCAATAGCTCAAGAGAAATGACTAGATGAGGTGCATAATCAACACAGAAAAGTTGAAAAATGTCTAAAAAAGAGATTTGAAATCTTATTTAAAAGAGTAGTGTCAATATCTCATTAAAAAATATCAAATATTTGATTTCAAAGACGCTTATTAAAGGAAGCATTATGCACGGAGGTCAGAGACCAAAGGATATTGTAAGTTAAAATCTGTATATGATCCAGAGAAAAAGTTGGAGATGGGATCCTCTCTAAACCCCAATGTGGCCATATACCTGGAAAGACTACTAATTCATAACTTCAAATGCAAAACACCTGGTGAGGATGATGAAACATGGGTTTAATCTCTTGCTGCATGATTTGAAACCAATTCTTCTGTACAGGTTTCCTAAAGTCCAGCAAAATTACATTGATGACAATACATCCTACACTGACATGATAACTGATGTGAGTTCACTGGATATCATGGGATGCAGTGCCAAAATAAAATATGATAGTGGATTTAAATGGCCATTTAAAAATGGCATCTTTAATTCAACACACCCTTCCTGCTATTTCTGAATCAGCTGGCTTAAATTGGAGTACAAGAATAAATTACTCTTGTTTGTACTTTTTTAAAGTATCTTTTCAGCATTGATTACACTTAAAATTATATGTACCTTTAATGTGAAACTAGTTTTTAGAAACATATTTTTTCTTAGCATGTAAATTAAGGTTCACCTAGACTCTCCAAAGACTCACCTAGATTCTCCAAAGAACATAATTACCTTGTTTGTGGGAACAATTCTTTCCTTCTCTACCCCAAATGAGAACAATCTGTTTCCTATAAACAAACTGCACATGTGGAAATCGAGCATGATTAAATTATTGAGAAATTCCTTTCATCCCTCATTTCATCAAATAACTCTGAAATAAGGAGTTGAATTAGTCCCTCCAGTGTTTCCAAGTTGGCTGAGAAAACTCCTGTGTCTGTTAAGACTTTGCAAACAGGGAAATGATCATTTCAGATAACTAGCACTCTTCTTTCCCTCTCTGAAATCAAATGCCAGTTTTAGCACTGCAGATTAAAGCAGGTATCACAAAGGATTGTGATTTTCCTGGCAGCAACTTAGAAAGACTGATAAATTATTTGGCCCTTTTCCGCTGTACAGAGTAGTCAATCATATCACAGTCAGCAGTTGAAAAATATGTGGATCTCATGACATTTGGTGATTGCAGTCTGACAGGAAATATATGAAAATAGTTTTAATACTGAAGACTCTTTTCTTAGGAGCTTGAGACAGCTCATGAGGTAGAAGACTGTAACAGCAAGCTACAAGGGGTAGAAGTTCAGTTTCCCAGTTAACAGCATAGCTACAGGCAAAGAGCACCCATCTGATTTATTATGTGCTGATGGCTACCAGCTGTTTCTGAGGAAGGTCCGATTCAGGTTTGCTATGCATGAAGTCCAAAAACATCTCCATAAATCTAAATCTGTCTGAGAATATTACTGAAGCTGAGAAATAGGCAAAGTAACCACAAAGTTAACAGGGAATCCTCCAAGATAATTCAAATCAAAAGGCAACTGTTTGTAATAGGCCCAAGGCAGTACCACAAAAACTCAGAGTAGGAACATCCCAGGCAAATTCTGTAAACTAAACAGGTCTCCTCAATTATGTGAAGGAGAAGAACATGTACATGTGTACATGAAAAGGAGATTATTCTTCATCCAGGATGTGCCATTTGGGAAGATACTTGGCCAGGAGCAAAGAGATCCATGGTTCAAAAAAAGGTTGCCAAGGAGTATGCTCACTGAATTACATCCTGCACAGCATCAGTGACCACAGTACTTCCTACTTCTCCAGAAGAACATCACAGCCCAATTGTGACTAGGACAAATCACAACAGACAAGATAACTGCAAGAAAATTACTACCTTGTTGCAATATAATGAAAAATTTTCTCTAGCCCTATCACCCTTTTTAAATTTGAGGAGAGCAGACCTTGGATGCCTGCTCTGTTGATATAAGTTGTGTAAGAAAAAGGAAGGGGCCAAAGCCTCCCAAGGGGGAAGTGTGCCATGCCAGGTTGCTCCACCCTCAGGAGATTTAACAGCTCAGTGGAATCTGCCATGCCTCAAACAACTATTTAAACACATACTCTAGCCCACACCTTCTTAGCAGTGCACTTAATTACGTGCATTACTGAATAATGACGGATGGCTAAATAGAGTCAATAATGTTCTGAATTTATCACACTGTAGGGGCTGCCCCGCAGCCTGAAACCAAGTGATGGAATTAAAAACAGGGGAGAAGTACAAATGGGCTCAGTTAATAAGCTTAATGGCTTCATCCAAGGTGTAGGTCTATAACTCACATGCTAGAAATAGCAGATAAGATTACACACAGTCCTTTGGCCTTAGCAACATTTTTCCATAGGTCTTACTGCTCACACGTCATCACTAATCTTGTTTTCCATTTCTAGAGAGTATTTTGTAAATAATCATGTTGATTCTACAGCCAGCACAGTGACACAGCATCCAGCCGTTATTTTTAGTTAAGTGCTGAGCTGAATATTCTCTCAAAACAGAAAATAAAACCCACAGCCAGTCTTAGGAAGCTTCCTATTAATACCTTGTGAGCCAACAGTGTGCTTACCCATTTAGTATTGTTTTTATTGATGATGAATTTTACATTTAGTGATGAGTAAATGGGCCATCACTAAAACATCCCCTTTAAGAAAACAAAAATATATGATAAGAGGTAGCAGAAACTAAAGTTCTGGATTCTTCTATTCACTGCTATACACATATCCTCATGGACCGCGCAGTGCCATCCCACAAAACTCAGCAATAAGCAATGTGAAAGAAGCTTTGGTTCAGTTTGTTCAAATTAACAGGACTTCTTAATATACATTAGTAGCAAATCTGTTTCACTAGGTTGGGCCAATGGAAATAAAAATCTGTATTGGATAGGTTAATCATTTTTACTTAGCTAAATTATTTATGAATCCTAACTCTACACTAATACAATGAAAAGCCTGAAGTAATGCTGTCAAATCAAAAAAAATAGAATATAAGAAGAAAAAAAAAAAATAAACCAAGAAACAATAAGCCTGATGTAAACAACCACTGCAGTTTTAATTCTTAGTCTTACACATTGTGAAAACCATAACAGAGCACAGTGCTATGGATGTACCATATCTTGAGAAAATAAAGGGCAATTTCTAGTAGTTACGTATTGCGGGGTCTAGTAAGACATCACGTCACGTTCTGGGTACAAACCAAAAAACCCAAATCTTGTTTTTTCATTTAACTTTGTCTAAATACTGCTCCCACCAGATAAACATCTATTGGCCAAGGAAATATTAGTATAGTAGTCATTAGATATTAAGTTAGTTTGCAGTCATGGCAAAGGAGAAAATGAATGAATGTAGGAGCTGTACTAGAATGTCCACCTTTGGACATTAGGAATGTAGAATGGCATGTTTCAATACAGTTGTAACAGAGATTATTAAACGAATAAGATTGTGAAATTTAATATACTATTTTAAAGTATTTGCCAAAGCTTCAGTTACATATTATACCAATAGCACACCAATAATCAAAGATTAAGTGAGGTAACATCATTTAGGAAAGAAAAAAACTGCAAAAAACAGAAGAGAACTCTCTTCACACGTTTGCCTAATGAGGTCTTGTAACATGTAAAGGTTATTTCAGAGGCCATCAGTTAAAAAATTCATACAACTCACACTCTTTAGAAATGCACTTTTTTAATTACTAAAAAGGACAACCAAAGACACCAATAGGATCTCATTTAGAGACAAACTATTATCATATCTGTTCCCAGCATTTTCATATGTTACTACTTGCAAAGAGAAATTCCCTCATACAGTGAGGCTGCACTAATCTCCCTTTTCTGCTAACTGTAGAGCAACTCATGACCTGCTTTTCAAGTGTGCTTGTTAAGACTGGACAGAAATCAGGTCATTGGCTACAGGGATGAGATTTGAACAGTGGCTCTAAAGAGCCTAAATAGCCCAAACTGGCAGAGAGGCCAGCAGAAAACACACATGTCCACATACAGAGTAACAGTTTTTTTGCAAAATGCATTGCATACTTTGCAATTAAATGTTACTTACCAAAGACTTAGACCTATCAGGTGGTCCACAGTTCAGATGTGGGCTCGCTGGAGCGCTAGCCTGGCTGTCAGTAGTAGTTGTATCCTTGGGTTCCTGATGATCTGGGACAGGCTCATACAAGCTGTCCATTGAGCCCTCCTAAAACACATTTAAACAGACTTTCAAATATGAACACTTGTAAACATATTAAATTATTAATAATTTTAAAAAGCAAGACATTTCTGTGATTTACAGCATGGAATGTGTTCTTCCTCCCCCCTCTTTTGAAATCCTTTATTTAGTTCTTTCTCTAAAAAGGCATATAGAAGTCGATTACGGTAAGTACCCAAATGCTGGAGTTCACAGTGTCATGACTTAGATTCCACAGATTGCCAGATGTAAAGCTGAGGGTACACCAAAAATTAATATTATCTGCTCAGAAGGAGTAAACTCAAGTATTTATGTCCACTTGAGCACTACATGAAAATTCCTGTGAAAACTAGGAAAAGCGGAAACCATGAAAATTTCTACATGAACTATTTTATAGTTAGTACTTCTTTACATGAAGAAAGGTTAACCAGATGCAGAAAGGTAACTCCATTCCTTAGAAATAAAGAGATACAATGCTGTCAGCTCCCAGAATTTGATAATCATGATTTAGGCCCCCAAAATAATGATAATAACTAGAATGAAAAATAAATTCCATTTGCATTCAAATTTTTGAACTCCCTGTTTTAACGTGCATGTAAGGTTCTTTTTCTCCAACCACTATGAATATAAACATGGTAATAGAAACCGAGATTTTCACATTTATCCCACAACTCCAAGAATCAGGATTACATATACACACTGCCATTTCATAATTCAAGAGTTAAACGAAGGCAGATGGCAACACTAAAGACACTGTGACTGATGATCCTACATTTTAATGTTGCCATTTTGATCTGCACTGAATATTTTCCCGATTAATTTTGATTACTAATTTTAACTGCATTAATTAAGGAATAAATCAAATTTATAGCAGTATGACTTACAGCAGAGCAACACCATTGAAATTAACATTTCAATTTCGGTTTTGTTATTTAAAGGCATTTGTTACTTTAGCACGGAAGATAAACGCAGATGTATACTTGAAGTTATATTGTTAATATGTAAAATTTCACAGGCAATATTTTTGGCTGGAGAGGCAGCAGTTCAAAGACATGACTAATTTTTGCAAGCACAATGTTTATCTATCCATCTTTATTTGCTTCAGAGTTTTGATAAGCCCAAATAAATGTTTTGGGACAAATATTACATGTTGTTCTTGAAAACACTCAATTTATGTACTTGAGTCTACTGTAGGAACTAATGAGTTAATGCTTCCTGGGATATTGTTGCCTGGTTTATGAAACACACTACACATGGATGTGGTGAACATCCAGCTGAGCCTGAGTTTTGACAGCAACTGTGGTTTTTTATTACTGCATTTATTTGTTATTACTAAGTATTTTGCCATATAGCAGTGATGGTTCAACTGCTTGTCTGAAGTTGTGGATTAAGCATTTCTAGACAAAAAATTACATGTTTAAAACCTTATTACAAACTTCCAGGATTCTCCAATGTAAAATGTGACCACATACTTCTCCCTCCACATACACGACTTTTTTGAAGAGAGTATTTAATTAAGAGAAAGAAGCACAAAGGAGAGCTTATGTGAAAGGGAGCATGAGAGAGATATAAAAGGAGAGAAACGAGAGGGCAAAGAAGAGTGAAAGGGTACATAAGAAAAAGCAAGTACACCCAAAAAAAGCAAGTCCATGTGAAAGAGGGAAGGCACAGGGAGTAGGATGTGCACAAAGAATTATGGGGGAATGAGAATCCATTCAAGGAGTGGAGCACATGGGAAAGTACGAGTGCACGTGAGAAAGAACACAAGAAAAAGTGACCATGTGTGAGAAAGAACAGGCACAATAAGAGGTGTGTGTGAGGGCACAGGAAAGAGAGTTAATGTGACAAAGTGCAAGTGTGCAAAAAAGAGTTTGAGTGTGTGAGCTGGAAAGGAAGAGGTAGTGTCTGAAAGATAGCAAGACTGAGGAAGAATGAAGGGGAAGAGGTGGAAATACAAGGAGACAGAACAGGACAGGGAGTTAAAGCTCAAAAAGAGACTGGGAGAGGCACCACATCAGAAACCAAGAGAGAATATGGCAGAAAAAGGGAAAGCATGCATGAAAAAAATGGGTGTAAGAGAACGAGAAGGTACAAGGATAAGGAAGGTTGAGAGAAAGGGTATAATGTCACAAGAAAAGGTGGGGTCATGAGGATGGGGGTTTGTTGGAGTAAGGACAGAGAAAGAGAACAGGTAGAAAGACAGAACAAGGACAAGAAAGAGAGGAAGAGCATGTGCTTGGGGAAGGGGAGGCAGGGGGAAGAGGTCCCCCAAGAAAGGAAGCTTTCAAGAATGAGAGACAGAAAACTTTCACAACAAAGAGTGCACATGAGATAGGATGGGGGTGAGAGCATAAGAAAAAGAACAATTGTCCAAGAAATAAGGGATAGCAAGTATGAAAGAAAGAGCAAGGTTACTAGAACAAGGAAGGGCATAAAAAATAACAAGCACACAGGAAAAGGAGCTAAAGGGTGAGCAGATTAAAGAGTGATAGAAAAGGAGAGACAGAGGAGGAGGCAAAAGAGCAGAAGATAATATGAGGAGAGAGAGGGAAAGAAACAAAATGATGAATTGTGAAAGAGAAAGAGCATGAAAAGAGGAAAGGAAAGAGGGGGTAACGGAAGGAAAGAGAGAAAAGAGCAAGGTCGACAGTGAGGGAGCATGAATGAGAGAGATTGCAAGGAAAGCAGAGTGCACTGATAAGCCAGAATGTGTAGGAAAGAGAGGTGATGTGAGAAAGTGAGCACAGGAACACAACACATCAAGAAAAATGTTGCAAGAAAGGCTGCAAGATCAAGAGAAAAAGGGTAACATTACAGAAACGGGGCATGGCCATGAGAAAGGATACAAGGGCACAAAAAGGGTGCATCGGTATAAGAAAGGGAGCGAGAGCACAAGTGGGCAAGGAAAAGCATGATCACGTGTCATAAAGAGCAAATGCACATGAGGAAGTGCATGTGTGCATCTGAGAGAGGAACAGAGGGAGTTAGAGATGTGAGAAAGGGAAAGAAGAAGAAGCAAAAAGAAAAGGAGGAAGAGAAGAGTAGAAGTAGAGGGAAGAAGGAGTAGAATGGAGAAAGAGAGAAAAGAAAGAGGGAGCTTGTGTTCAAGGAACAGGGAGAGTGTGGAATGGAGAGAGATCACGTGCATGGGAGTGGGAGTGCAAGGGCAAGTGAAAGAGTGAGATTGAAGACAAGGTTCAAGGAAAATCATGGATGTGAGACAGATCTCAAAGAAAATAATTGGCTGTAGCTCTTTCCTTTGCACAATATTATTATTATCTTGGCATGCAGAGACTAGATTGATCGTAAGGAGGAGAGCAGCATCTAGTAATGCAGCTAAGGCCTTTCTCCAGATCAGGTTTAAATGTGGACTCCTATGTGTGGCAAAACCCAGCTAAAATGAACAGGGAGTATATGGAGATAATTATATGGGAAGCACTACAAAGTTCAACCACTCGGATCTCTTCTGCTCACACTACACTTTAGAGGATGGTCTTTCTTCATTCAGGTAATTCTTCTTTGTTCAAACACATATTTTTAAGTCCAATCCATTTCAAAGTACCATCATGTCCCAATAGCCGTAGCAGCATTGGCATCTTTCTATTTACTCTATGGTTTCTTTAACATATAGAGGCTCCACTAGTTCATAATTTATCCACTACATCACTTTTTCTCATACTTATTCTCTCTTCATCTTGCACCATAGAAACATTAGCTTTTAGTGCCAAGGCCTCTTGCAGTTTATAGCATTGGATGTAACACATTTTACATCGTGCTGTCAGCACATGCTTAAAACAACAATCAAAATAAAACGTATAACTAGTTCAATGCCACTGAAAATTGTTAAGGTGATTAGAATTTCCCTTGGTACTTTATATTTTACTAGCAGAAGCGGTGGTTAGAGAGCTACCATATGGTAATAGAAATAGACAAATGAAAGTGATCTTATTTGGCTTAAACACTAAGACAAGTGCTGAACTGGAATAACTGATCTGAACAACACTGTGATTAGGAGTGTAACAGCCTTCTTCTACTGACCTTCGTACATGGGTTTCTGCTATACAAGAGGTTGACACTATTTAAGTATCTGAAATTCTTCCCTGTTTTCATTAGCTCCATTACTAATGCCACTGTTCACTGTCAAAGTAGGTAGGGCCTTGTCTTTCAGAAATTGCCTTCTGTAAGGAAGATTTTCATACCCCTCACATCCACTTTCTTATGGAAACTTGACTGAAATAATGGGGTTTGAGGTTTTTTTTGAAATAGAAATACATTTTCCTGCATCTCTCTAAGTAAATGAAATTATGGACAAGAATGAACCAGGTGTGATCATCTGCACTGGTGCCCCCTGCCATAACAGTCCCTGGCCCACGCTTGTCTTTTGTCAACTAACAGACACCCAAACTATTCCTTGGCACAGTTGTTAAAACACCATGAAAACTACACTTGACAGGCAGATTGCCTGCAGCCACCTTGTTTGCTAGAACAGGCACAGGTACTTGTTCCTGGGAACATTTCAAATGTGTGTACTTTATTAATTGGAGCCTCTGTAAAGAAGTATCTCTAAAGACATATCTGTAAATGCTACCAAATCAGTAAAAGTATATCCTGTCAGAAAATAGTAGGATAGGTTTAACTGACAATGTTCCAGGTGAATTGGTGCTAACCCCAGTGTGCATACCCTTGATATTGGAGAATCGATACAAGAAAATAGTGTAAGAAAAATATTCTACCTTAACTGAAGGACTTCATAATTCAATAATAACTTTTATTTCTCAGATTTGTAGGATTCTGCCATTTGATACCTGCAGGGTTTGGTGAAATAATTCCTTGCAATTCATACAGAAGCAGTGCTTGATTTGGACCCCTCTCTGTATTGGCTGACATGCTAAGCACCATGAGATGGAAAAGACACTGCAAATTCAGGGTCTAAGGTTGACCTTTTAACATAATATATCTACAAAAGAAGGGACATTCATCCTTTTGATTATTTTGTAAATGGAAGAGGGACACAAGGTTTTGAAGGCAAATCTAATTTGCCTGCAAATCCCTTGAGATCTAGGCAATGAGTCTGATGCAAAAAATAATCTCAGTGGAGAAACTAAATCATTTTGAAGTCAACTCAGGACACAAAGTACTGCTGGGGAAACATGCTGTGCTGGAACACTCCTACTAGGACATCAAAGGACTCTCAGGTGGTGACAGAGGGGAGTAATTTCTGTCTGCCTCCCCGGCAAGGGCAGAGTCCAGTTAAGGCTCCACAGCCCCTACAACATCTTGTGACTATCGTTTGTCTTCAGCCTCCATGTCACCACTTGCTACACTGGCCCGTAATATTGTGTCTCTCCTGCTAAAATTACCTCAGTTTAATGGACAGGTAGGAAAGCAAACCCACAGAGAGTCAAAGTCAACAGCATGAACTGACGTTCTTTTAATAACGCTGCTGTTCCTCCACTTTGGATAAGACAGAAGTCTGGATGTACTCTGTTTTTAAACAGAATATTCTTGTAATTCCCTTAGGTTGTAGATTACTTCAACTACTATACTCTGTAGGGTAAAGAACTATTTTCTGAGCTATAAAACAATGTCTTTTAAAAATACATGCATATGTACACACATATATACATGCAAGAACACACACTTTGCGGTCTGAACAGTTGTCAGTCAGTCTGCATGAGGTAAACACTTGCATGAGAATATTAATTTTTTGGACAGCTCTTTTTGTTCTGTCAATAATCTAAATTTCTCTTCCATGGTTTCAGGTTTAGCAGTTGCTCCAGATGTACACTTCATGTAAATCAGCTGTGATTTCTATTCATCAGTGGCTGTTAGTATCTACTAAAGAACCTAACTCCTCTAGCATCTTTAAAAGTTGTCTTTAAATCCTAATTATGTTGTTGCTGTTTACTTCTTACTTGACTCACTTGAATAGAAAAATACCCTTATATTGCTACTTCAACCAACTTTTCAGCCTGTCTTTTCAAGTCACAAGTCAACACAGTAAAAGTGGCTAGTGTACATCCTTGGATCACTAGCTCATTTCCAAGCTAGACAATCTGATTACAGAAAGCAACTGCGCTGCGTCACATGCATAGGGAGGACTGCACAGGGCTCTTCACTTTATGAAACACGTAAATGACCAATAAACTATCTTTAGATTTTGATAACTTGTGAGGTGTTTTTCTGGGTGTGCAAAAGGTTACCAAAGTGGACAGAATGGCTCCCATGCAAAGCTTGTAAAGAATGGAGCTTATCTTCTTAGCAGCAGTCTTTAAACAGAACTAATTATTTCATTACAGAAACTATCACGGCACCAGCTTTCACTTGTCTGAACGACCCATTATTACTGCAGTCATTACGTCTCCCACAGAAACCCAGGTTGCTGCATACTGAGTTTAACAGAGAAAGTGGGGCTTGACTTTCTCTCACCCACACAACCTCCCTGACATTTTGCCTAAATGTTGATTTCTCAAGCAATACAAGGCTCAACACCTCTTTTAAAAGTGAATTGCATAGCAAACAAGAAGCTGCTCCAATGGAACAGTAAAATACTGGTAGAACAGTTCTTTCCAAAGGAACTTCAAAAATGAGTATGTTCAAACTGTTACAGACTGTACCACGAAGCCATTGTTAAACTTTGAACAAATACACAGGCATTCACATTAAACTATGATCAAAATTTTCATTGAATTCCCTGGGAATTATTTTTCTGAGTGACTCTTGCCACAGAATCCTGAAATACTACTGCATTTTACTTTAAGTACAAAACAGCTTTTAATCCTTATGATCTAGAAAACACCAGTACTCTGCACTAAGATAGCATTAGCAATCAGGAGCAACGGTTTACACAAAGCAGCTTCCCTATTTGAGTTTGTGTTAATGCAGCTTGAATATTGATTTTTATTATTCTTCCTAAACATATGGGGAAGATATACTAAACATCTGGACAAAAGATGAACAATGGGCAAACAGATCTACTGTGCTGTGTAAATACAGCAAATATACTCAGCTAATTACCATTACTAGTACTGGGCATTGGTATTGGCAGATGGTTAAGCTTTTCAACCAGAAACAGTTTCTGTGGATTTCCTCTCCTGATTTACCCATTCATTCCGAGCAGTTGCCTTGGGGCAAGGAAAGAGAAGAGAAAAAAAAAAAAGAAAAGAAGAGAAAGTGAAAAAATCCCAAACAACCCCAACTAAAGAGGATCTTAAATCCTCTGTGAGCAAATATTACCATATGACTAAATTAGCCCTGATGAGTATCTATTCATGCTTGGGTAATAGAAAGCTGCTATTTGAAAAGTTCTAGTAGTTCTCCCAAACTACTGAAGAAGGGAAACAGATACTATTATCTCAAAAAAACCCCAAACAAAACTAGCCTAAAGCAAATAAAAACTTACAGATATTTAGTAATCTTAACTTATATATGAAACGTTTCACTGTATTTGGATCAAATGCCTCATGCCTAAATCTGCATGGTTTTGCAATAGATTGTGCATGGTACATTTGTTATACATTCTTTGCTTCATATTTTCACTGAATCATATTTTGCTATGTATAATTTCTGATACAAAACATCCTTCATCTAGGATAGAGAGACTTGCTCTTGTTATACAACCCTTGCACAGTTTGCAATATAAAACTTTCATTATTGTTCCATCAAAACTCACCCACCAGTTCAGTTTATGAACTCAGTAATCCACTAAATAAGAACACGTGTGTGTGCACTTACCAGAGAAAAACAGAAAAGATTCATGTTGGTATTGAGATCCACTCCAGCACCCTAAAACTCCGCTTGACAAACTCCCGCTGCACAATACAGCTCCTTCTTGCTCTCCCAGCTGTTTGTACATTTCCCCCTGGAGATTACTGCAAGATAAAATCCCTGCAATAATCCACTGGATTCAGAGCCCATTATCAAATGAGACAGGCTTCCCCAGGCCAGTACAAACTGCTTTCTGAATTAAAGAACAGTGTTTACTAACAAAACATAAGCACGGTCTGAATGATTTTCATGAACTTAGAAAATGCTCTCTTTGCAGACTGTTGTTTCCATTAAAGTTTGTCATCCAACAGAAATAAAGCTCTTTCTGTCTGAGACCAGTGGAACACACAGCTAACTCCAAGGCAAATCTTCTCAGCTTACTCAGATTATCAAGAAACATACAGAAATTCTCATGAAATGCTGATTTCCCATACATATAAATTAATTTTAAAAATTCAGTAATTATTATTGACTACATTTTAAATGGAAGTATCTTACTTAGGGACCAGGGGGAAAAAAACTCAAAAACTGTGAGCCACAACCAAATTATTAAAAAAACCCACAACTAACCAAACAACCATACAAACCCCTCACACTCCGGGCCTGTGCACTAAAGACTAGCTACCGAACTGCTGCCTGACCTGTTGACTGCTTGATGATGAAGATTAGGACTAAATCAATTTTGCTGTTTGAAAAAACGGCAAATCTGGAAAATAAAAAATTGGGAGTGGTCAAAGCTGATCCATGGGCTATTATTATTATAATGCATACAGATAGGCAAACAAGGAATAAGCAATTGTAAAGAAAAACAGTAGCCTATGTCACTAGCTGGTATAAATTAGGAAAACTCCATCACCTGTAGTGGAGTTCTGTAGGAACTGTCTGACAAAGAATTAATGCTGAAAGCACTATGAGTCTCTTTTTTTTCAGACTATGAAATACCTGAAATAAGACTGGTTTTGGAATAATACTGCTTACCAAACCACAATTAATTTCCTATAGCTTTTATGCAGATGCTATGAAATTTGCTTATTTGAACAAGCAGCAATTGGTACCAAAAAGATAAGCTGAAATTCACCACAAATGGAAAGGTAGTGTTATTTTGTGACCAAAATCTTGATTTCCTTCTTTGGGCCCAGAGCTTCATATTTGTAAATGACATGCATCTCATTCATCACACATACTTCTATTTCAGTTCATTATATTAATTTTCCAGTTGAATCTGCATCCCAGTGAAATTGAAAAGTCTGTACTTTGTCAGAATAAATACATTTTAACATAAGTTAGCTTCCTCTCTGAGCAAAACCCAGACAAGGCTCATACAAACCGACAAACACCAGAGGACAGATAAGATTCAAGATTTTAAAAGAAAAAAATCTTTAGTTTGCACTTTCCCAATGTGCTGTGAATTATATGAAAGTCTTTTTGAAGGCTTTCCCCAGGCTTCCTTTTCAGTTCTAATTTCAGATTGGTTTCACATATTAGAAAAGTAGGATTGGTTATGAAGAGCTTCGTGACAAATTGTTATAGTTTAGAAGCAAATTAATGAGAGACTTCTCATTTACTCCTCATATAAACTTGAGAAACAGTAACAGATTTTGTCAATTACCACCTAGTGACACTTCCCTAATGTGATTACACAAAAATAGACATTTGAGAGGCCTAGCTTGCCACAGATGGGCTTGCATTTGCTTTATGGCTCACTTAACTAGTTTCCTCGTGAGGGAGCAAGTTCTTATCCTTCCAGTGCCTCAGGTTCTCCAGCTGGAAATCTTAACTAAGAGCCCAAACCTCATGTGCAAAGTACTGTGAAAGTAATGATCAAAAGCACCCTTTCCCAGCTAAAGAGAATTACTCTTTTCTTTCTTTAATGCCTATTTACAGTAATATCTATCTTGAAAACTCCAGAAAGACTGAAGAGCTAGTAAAATGACAATAGGCAACTCAGGAGAATGTGTCTTTCATTCAGGCCAATTTAATATCTTGATTTTAGATTGCAGCTTTTGAGGTGATTTGGCTATGTATATTTAAAGCCTTTAGGAGGAAGTTTCTTAATTTTATGCCACAGATCCTCAAGGTAAGAGTAACCAAGAAAGCTCAGACCTTACAGTGAGCTATTAAATTTTCATTTTGCTTATATTTGTAGACATGCAGAAAAGAGAATAATTCAAGAAGAAAATCAAAATATAAAAAGAAGTCTGTATTCACATGTATGATACGCAGATACACATGTATGGCACGCAACTATGGTAGGAAGGCAAAAGTGCAGAGCTGTACAAGAGAGAGATAAATGCTCATCTGGAAACTTTCTAAGGCATTGGGCCAGCTCTTGTTTCAGTTATTCCTGCTTCACCATTTGGACAGGTGCAATTGATCCCATCAGGCTTGAAATCTCTCAAGGTAGGCACAATTCCACTGGATTAAAATGTAAAAACCAGAAGCAGGCTTTTCACAAATACAGAGCTGGAGATTAAAGCTGGGAGTCATCCTGGCTTGGACTCTGTGGATGTGTCTCCTGAGTGCACAGCCCAGACTGCTTGTTTGACTTCCTTCATTCTCCAAAAAGCAGACCTCTAGCGTTCAGCTGCTCTCATTCCACATCCTGATGCATTCATCCTTCTGTTTCCAGCTGTATTAGATCTCTGTCTGTCTTTACTGAAGGCATTATTGTGACAGTATTTAGTGAAAGTAATTCCAGTCAAGTTTAAACTGTTCAGTTCAAATATCCTGCTTGAGAAACAGAAATTTAATCCACTCTCATTTCCATTCTACTGGGCCAATGGTTTTACTAGAAACAGCTTTCAGTGAAGACTTCAAGTCGGATCCCAGATATTCTGGATGCAAGTCACTAATACCCTGAGACTAAAGACTGCAAATTACATGTCTTTGAGTCAGTAACTGTCAGTGTTAGGACTCTCCTTATGAAATGGTAACATTTTAGACATCTACTATTCACTAATACAGCCTTTTGTGAGGGTCAGGTTTGTTGACAGGTGTAAACTATAGATGAAATTATCCAGCAGGTTCCAGTCCTTGAGTAACATATAAATTACAAACTGTGAGGAAACACTTACCATAATAATTAAAATAAGAAACAACAGCTTATGATTGGTTTATCAGGATGAATAATATAAATATCATACTCAGCAAGAATTTGTAATGACACTTGATATCACAGCCATCTGTGTAAAGAATTTGAGCTCTGAATATAATTAAAACTCAGTAACTAATTAGAGCATATTTGAAGGTAACATCAGAGTTGTGACATCTATGTACATTTTATCTTATATAAATAGAGAACTCTGCTGCAGCAGTAGCATAACAGAACAGCAAACCCACGCTATAATGAGGGTATGAGAATCAGTTTTATCAAACAGGAAACACTTGAACCTTCATTTCCCCACTCTAATCTTGAACCACTCTTAGCATTTAATGCTCCATGGCCTTTTCAGGAGACTGGATTTCAGCTGTGTATTCACAGTAAGTGGCAACCCATAATCTAACGTGACATACAAGCTGTTGAAGTTGAGCCATGATGAAGGTGCTCACAATTGGGACCTGCCTCCAGGCTTCCAGTCCAGTGACAGCCATTCTACTGGTGCAGTTTCATCTGCCACTGGGAGAACTCATCAGCAGGACTGTCTAATTCACAGATTTCTCTGGTTTGCTGGACAAAGGAAAAATAATGTATTAGTAGTTGTTAACTTGGACACATTTCAACAAATTTGGAACTAGTATTTACTCCTATTTTCTTCCTCCTTCATTTATTCCTCTTACAGCATATCTATCCTTAATTAAAATGTACTACTACTTCTCTTCTGATCATCATTTATCTGTCATCTCAATGTTTTTAGACAGGTTTAAAACTAAAAGCAACAATGCTACTGCCTGATATAGTATGAGTTTTAAACATAAAACTAATCATATGCTAAGTGGTCACATTTCCCTATTCAATCCACAGAAAAGGCTGAATTATGACTTTATCATCATTCCAAGGCAAAATTGGTGCATTGCTACTATGATCCATAGGCTATCCTGCTGGAAAGTGGGGGATTCAGACATTAAGTTGCTTAGAGGCTTCCTCTTAGCTCTCCCATTTTCTTTGGAAAGAAGAACTTTCAGCAAATGCCTACTCAGTACACCACATATTCCCTAACACATGAAGGCAGTCATGTAGGTGGCACACTGGATAGAACCCCTGCATAATTTCACCTCCTTCTATTCACTTCCAACAGGCAGGTGACAAAGCAGTTCTGTGAAGAATGCTTTCCTTGTTGATCCACAATCCATGATCAAGTTGAACCCAGGAGACTGCTAGTGTAAGAGAAGTTTAACAGTTTTTATCATGAACATCCGCCAAAGACACTCCAAATGGTAGAAAGCTCCATTTCAGACCATAAACACAACAGTGTCTCTAAGGCAGAACTACTGACATTTGATATTCCTGAATCAGATGTTCCAATCAGTGGCTCTAAATTACATCTACTTAATAGTTTGGAAAGGACCCATGAAGTACCAACTAAAAATCGGATTCCTTAAACGATATTGATTTTTTTTTTTCCTTTTAGAATCTCCTTCAATTTAGAGACAGCTTTTCATTTCCTCCTTTTACATTCAGCAGCTAATTAAAAATTGGTAAGGAAAAAGCTTCACAACCCTCCTCACCTCTGCCAAATTGCAATATTCTGTTTCACCTTTGAAAAGACAATTTTACAGAAGCAGTGATTCAACACAGCAGTTTTTACACCTCTGCAACAAGGATTTTCAACAAAATTTAGCTCAGTTAGATTATTTTAAACTTACTCAAATAGCTATAAAATTTACTTCAGCACAGAAAATTAAGCAAATAAAGACAAGAAGAGCCAATATTCTCTAACTCAAACAGGCAAATGAGATGCTTTCATAATTTCCAGAATCCAAGGAAAGCTCTGAATCTATTAAAGTCACTGGCAAAATTCCCATCAAATTCTCTGCAATCAGAATTTGACACACCTTCTCCTCCTAACTGATCATATTTAAACACAGCATCATAAAGGCGCATGGTGCTTTCCATATGATTCATAATAACATTCAGCTATGCCTTGAAGCTAAGATTCCTTTTAGGATAAATAATCACATTATTCTTTCCTTTGTCCCCAAAGATTTTTTTTAATTTCTTTTTACCTGAACATTTATGTTTTAAGCAAAGAGAAAACTGTGTTTCTGTTTTAGAGAGGAAATGTTTATTTCCTAAACAGGAGGGCCAAATCCTCTGCTCCATAATTTACTGAAACTCAATGAATCAGGCTCACACATTCTTTATTGCTATCTAGCACTACACTGCTGTTTAGAGTGAAAACTGCTAACTTCTATCATCAGGTCAATTTATGTATTATCAGACAAAACTGATGTCTACAGTGAATTATGTGTATACGAGTCATTATCTTCCCGGAGCACCTTGAAAATGAGATGTCTAATCTCAGTAATGTAAGTTTCCTGGTTAAATAAATCCTCTGTGCTCAGTAATTCTATGCATTTACAGAAAAGATGTCACCACCCTCCCCCTCATCTCCTTAGACTTTAGAAAACATTTTAAAGCCTCAAGGGGATTTGAATCCTCACTAAATAGAATTGATTTCTGTACTTACTACTTAGTATTCTTAATCACACAGTTCATGCATTTTTGTTATGTAATGGATTGGGAAATTCAAAGAACCAGCCTGTTTTCCAAACATGCAGTTTCCCATCACCCCACTTCTCTTTTACTTAGATGGCTTTTTTTTTTAATATCAAGATGACAGTGTTTTTAAGCACACTCTGCTGCAAACAGCCCCAAACAATCAGTGCTACCTTCTAAGTTTGTAGCCACCCAGGCCTTGCGTGAGCATTTAGAACAGAATTTTCAAAGGCTAACAGAGGCTTTCCAATCCACTCTGCAAGAAAGATTGCCTCTCCACTTTTGCCTATGAGAATTCAGAGTAAGGACTTTAGTCATCTATTTCTTCCTTGAGAGCGTGATCAAAAGCTAAATGAAGCCAAAAGGAATGCATCTATCGATCTGAGCATTTCTGGCAATTTAATTCAGTCTTCCTCTAGCAATTTATACACTATGCTGGATACAGCCTGAGAACACGCCTTTGTCAGCGACAGGACAGTGGGATTGAATTAAATCTCACCAAATCTGCTGACAACACCAAGCTGTGTGGAGCAGTGGACACAGTGGTGGGAAGGGATGCCGTCCAGAGGGACCTTGACAGGCTTGAGAGGTGGGTCTGTGTGAACCTCATGAAGCTCAACAAGGCCAAGTCCAAAGCCCTTGCACCTGGATCAGGGCAATCCCAACCACAAAGACAGGCTGCGTGGAGAATGGATTGAGAGCAGCCCTGAGGAGAGGGTCTTGTAGGTACTGGTGAGTGAGAGGCTAGATATGACCTGGCCATGTGCACTGGGAGCCCAGAAAGCCAAACATATCACGGGCCACATCCAAAGCAGTGTGGGTAGCAGGTGAGGGAGGGGATTCTGCCCCTCTGCTCTGCTCTGGTGAGACCCTACTTGCGGTGCTGCCTCCAGCTCTGGGGTCCCCAAAATAAAAAGAATGAACACAAAAAGGAGCGAGTCCAGAGGAGACCACAATGTTCAGAGGGTTGGAATACCTTGGTTGTTCAGCATGCAAAAGAGAGGGCTCCAAGGAGACCTCACAGCAGCCTCCTTGTACCTAAAGGGTTCAACAAGAAAGCCAGAGAGGGACTTCTTCCAAGGGTATGCAGTGGTAGGACAAGGGAGAATGGTGTTCAACTGAAAAAGGATAGGTTTAGATTAGATATTGGAAAGAAATTCTTTACTGTGAGCATGGCAAGACCATGGAATAGTTTGCCCAGGGAAGTCGTGGATGCCCCATCCCTGGAAGTGTTCAAAGATTGGATGGGGCTCTGAGCAACCTAATCTAGTGGAAGGTGTCCTTGCCCATGGAAGAGTGTTGGAACGAGATGATCTTTAAGGTTCCTTCCAACCCAAACCATTCTGTGATTCTATGATTCTAGGACAATCCTAACTTGCACCCACTGCCTGTGGCCATAGGCACCTACTCCCATTCCCAAGCACCTCCTTACCTCCAGGAGGTACTCACAGATGGCTGCTGACAGCACCATGCTCCAAGTGAAACAGAAAGAGCCAACTGGCTCATACAGCAACCCCCTCTCACCCCTGCACCTTAATAGCCCCTGAGCAGAATGTACTATTTTGTCCACACCATCATCTTTTCTGCAGTTTTCTGGGCTGGTTCTGGTTGCTAGACAGCCAGTTCTGACTTGCATCTGCCTATATTTTTAGTCACAACATCAGATTAAAAATATGCATCTGTCCTCAGGAATCTACCCTGACACTCTTTAGCCCTCACTCTCAAACAAATCAGAGTAACTCACTGGCAAACAGTGACGCTGCAGTAGTATCTAGAATAAAAAAAATAAAGCCTAACAATTACATTTGTTAGCTCCTGGCTCACGTTTTAATTTTCTTATCAGGTTTGTGGGTGACTCACCTTTTAGAAAATCAAAATTAGGAACTCAGAAATTCCCCATTCAGTTTTTATATATCTCATGGATCCTTAGTTGATTTAGATATGTACCTGCTGCCTGCAGACTCTTCTTTTACAAATCATTACAAATAAATTCTTCTGCACAAGCACCACATTTTGACCACATTAATCCTAAATTAGATTCAAGAGCTTTTTAAACCGTCTTTCTGATAAAAAAAAGCGCAATTCTTTTATACAACCTGAGAAGACCAGTAATCCATGTCAGTTATACATTAAAGACTATACAGTTGCTGTTGTGTCAAATAAAGCTTTTCTCTAACACTCTGCTACTGAGGTTTCAATCTCTACTTAGTAAAAGACAATGAGATCCTAATATTCTAGACCACTTTTGAAGTGTGAGCACCAATGCACCCAGGAAATACAAAACTTTCTTAAACGATGATGGTCTAAACACTTTGGGGCTGCAAATAGAGTCATGAGCTGGAATCAACCACATAACATATTTCATGTTTCAGCAAGAAATAGATGCAGCAACAGAGAGCACTTCTTCCCACCTTGCTGTTTTTCATAGCTTAACAGCTCCACACTCTTTGGACAGACCATTTATAGTCTTTGAAGTTACTCTGGGTAGACCCTTAGCTGGTTGATATTAGCAAAGCCTCATATTTTTCATCTGGGTTGTGCCAGCCCACTTAGTGTCACCAAGCAGTTCCACCCGTGTCACTAATCTTTAGGGCAGTGTTGTGTTTTAGAGCCAAGGATACAGCAACTGACACAGTGGCAATTTGAGCTGTTTACCTCCCGTGCATGTGATTGCAGAGCCTCCAGCTCCGAGTGTCCTCATTTTTGACTATCCATGACCCTGCTACACTGTCTTACTGCCTCTCCCTGTGTTATAACACTTTCCATTACTTCTACAAACATACTGTGCCATGTGAGAGACAAACTGTATTTGTCTTTTAGGGCCCCTTTAAGAGAAATGGCAGTTCTTGTACCCTATAGCAACTCATGCCTTTATGAACCTGCAAAATATGACCCGTCTGTACCCACTATTACTGCCTTTTATTAAGGTAATCAAATATGCCCAAGAGGCTGATGTTAAGGGGAAGAAGTCAGTACACTGCTGTCAGGACAAGTTGCAGGAACAACACATGGTGCATCAGCGTGTTCTAAAATATTTAGGGAAAAGAAAATTTAAATTTGATCATCACGTCCCAGTAAAAAAACTGCATCAGCTACACACTGTCTGCATCAGTCACATTAATCCCAGGCTTATACAGTGGGAACTGTAGATGCCATCTGCAGCCCTAGAATAATCTTGGCAGCACACCAGCACATGTTCATTTCTGTGGGGAACAACCTTGCTTGCTGTAGCTGAGTCCTCATGGTACCTAAGATGGCCAGATTTTCTCAGAGCTGGTAACTGGATATTATCACTCATCTAAATCCATCCTAGTTAAACAAGATGCTTAGAGATGGTAGTTCTAGAGACTTTATTAAAGGTCGAGTAGGTAAGCTTTCTTGCCTCCCACCCTGATTTAGTAGAACATGAATACCTCAGGCAACTGACCAAGAGCCTATGATGGATAACTTGAAACCTGGAACATACATTAAAAAAAAAAAAAAAAAAAAGAGAGAGAGAAAAAACAAACAAACAAATCCCCAAAACAACAAAACCAAAAATCCTGCTGTTGAGGAAATTTCAGCTCTGTTCTACTTTAAGAAGAACAGTCTTTCAACAGCGCAATTAATATCATCCTAATGAATTATAGATGGATTGAGAGGGGAGACAGAGGAAACTGCACAGCATTATTTCTGTATTTGAATAGGAACTTCTCCTGGATAGCCTGACTTCTTTTTATTTATGAGAACAAAGGACAATCAGGACAGTTCTTGAAGAAGACTAACATCCAGCAATCTGCAAAAAGGGTACAGACAACAGACACAGTTACAGTTCAAAGACTTGTACATCAAAGAGTGACCCACCCCCCTGTGACTCCCCCTGCTCTTATTTCACTCAAATTCTTCAAAGTAGGATTCAGTGGAATAGATGACTGGTTTTTTCATCCTGGATAACCAAGGATCAGCCAAGATTTACTCTAACTCTATTGAATCCACATGTATTTCAAACCCATGTTACCCTAATAACACAGAAAGAAAAACACTGCTGTATGCAGAAAATAATGTTCATGAATAAACTCCAAATATCCATCAGGAATAGCTTAGTGAACCACACATGTATTGGTTTAGTGCTACAAACTTCTAGAAGTGGTTTTACCCAGTACTGTGCCTAGGTGGGACTTCAAAATGGCCCTGCTGGCCACTCCTTCTCACCTTCATCATAGGCACTCACATGGTATAATTGTTATTAGATCTGCAACTTAACAATCTTTAGCACAGTTATCCTTTCAGCATCCCTATGACAAGGAATGTTGGACTATGCTAACGTTATCATACAGCTGAGATTACTGTCTGTATCACTAAAAAGCATAACCATTTACATGTCATTCTACCAGTTACTGATGATGGGGTGTCTAAAGTCAAAACACTGATTTTCAGATATGTAGTTTCAGTTGCTTCCTCACTCTTGAGATGATTAATGGTACTTAGAAATGTAAAGTCTGTCTGCAAAGAAATTCAGATACTGTAGAATTCTTGGCAATATTTAGCAGCTAGACAGCTACCCTACATTTAAGCTAAATCAGGATCTATAATTTATGTATTTATGTTCCTATGCTACCTCTGTGATTAATCTGCTGGCTTTCCTCAGAACAAACTTACCCAAGGAATCTTTGTAGAGAGTAAGGGTAGAGGAGTGCCTCTTACCTGGCAGCCCACCAGTCACAGCCCAGCGATTGTAGCACCCTTTCTCAAATTTTCTTTTTGTTTTCTGTTCTCTTCTTCTATGTGATTTCTCCCACCACCAGGTGAGAGACTTTCTCCTTCTCCAGAACCTTGAATCAGCTGTTCTGCTTTACACAAATTAATTATGTATCGGTTGAGCTAAGGAGATGTGTGTATGTGCGTGCATGTGTTTGCACATGACTCCTTGGCCTGGTTGCTAGAGCATTCACTTGACAGAGGATACAGTTGGATTCCCCAGTCCCAGCTCCAATAAATATTAAATATTAATTTAGTTCACTGAAGCAGAAATTAAAATTCTTGCAGCAAGTAAAATAAAATGTTTTGGAGGACTGGCTATGGGTGCTCAGGTAAGAAGTCTGCAGCAGACAGAAATGTGAACCACACACCAGAGTTGTAGATTTGTCTACGGAGCTATTGTGTGTAGCATTAACCACAGGGAAGTCAGTTGGTTTTGTTAACTCTGCCAGCAAAACCTGACTGGATTGAGTGGACACAGGGAATCTCAGTTGAGAGAAAACAATGGCACTGTGTGAAAACTGAATAGGAGAGGAAAAATGTGCGTGCACATGTCCTACCCCAGAACTGGAAACTGCTACTACAAGTGGTGTCAGCCACAGCCATAGCTTTGCTGGGTGTCAATTTGCACCTACTTAAAGATGACGTATTATTTATCTCACAAACAGCAAGCGAGGCATAATATATTATTAAGGGATTAGATAGCCAATAAGAAAAAAACATGATATGAGGGCTGGAATCCTGTTTTTGAATATGACTAATAACAATTTCAGTCACTGTTGGAGATGGGATGCTCATCCATTCTTGTCCAAACATCTCAGTACACTAAGTAGTGTGTCTCTCATGGGGTCGTAAGTACTCCAGTAATGTCTTCCCATTTTCAAAAGGTGTCCTACATTTGCATGTTACCTGTTGATTTTATATTAATCATAGCAGCAGAAGGTAAAATAGAGTCCAGCCTAAAAAAGCCAGTGGGAGCAGAGATGAATAGAACAAAAGCTAGGAGATGAGAAACAGATCTGTAGCAAACATTTGCAGTGGAAACTGGGACAAAAATACCATGTAACAGAGAGTTTCAGTGCAGCTATCTGAGAGGTCCAGGCCTTCATGCAGAAGTCCTACTGAATTTGACAGAGAAATCTTACGGAAATTTTTTTAATCAACTTTGCACTTTCAGGATGAAATATATACTCTTGGGTTAGAGAACTCTATGTGTATATATAAACAGTGGATTCCACAAACCATTTTACAATAAAATCTAGAAAACCTGCAAGCATAAATCTGCTTTTCTCTTTCTTACGAAAATCCATGTTATATTAATGAGCTTTTACAGAAGAACTCTGTAATGTCATATTTACAGAAAACCACAGTATACTTGCCGCTTGAGGATTGCAACTTTGGATTTGTAGAAACTCAGAAATCTTTGAAATACTAATGCAGTCCTAAAGCTCTGATAAATCCAAGTGCACAGCTTAAACAGAAGTGTCTAGAAAAATTGCCAAAGCATCCAAGTGTAAACAAATATGAGGGGGATATAATTACAAGGGATAACAAGACTTTGGTTGTAATCTCTTGCATGTATTGGTATTATCAGCTGAATCTTTGGATAGGTCTGATCCAAAGTCTGCTAAATGTTAATGAGGGTATTTCTTCTGATTTTAATAGGTTCTGATCTTAATCCCAAACTATTTTGGTTTTGTGATGTGAAGCTTGGTGTATGAACAAAACCTTGCACTGACATGAAGTATCACAAAGAGTGTCTCATTATTCCTTATTTTTAATATAACAAAAAGAACCTTTTTAAAAATAAAGGCTGAGGATAATAAATTTTTCAGCAGTGCATTTCTTGAGTCCATGCATTTAGATTTTGGCTTAGATGTACAATGATCAATATTTCCAGGTGAAGCAATAAATTTACTCTGTTTGGCATGTGAATAAAACTCTTGCAATGCAACTTTGACTTTCATTTTAGTTGCAGTCTGTTATTGCTAATGAAAAAAAAAAATACTTTCAAGATTTTCTAATGTACCAGCTGGATAAATTGTTAACACTTAAGAACTCCCTAGGCAGTAATGAATGACACACTTTTCTGTGTTATCCCTGATAAAGTTTAGGATACGGAAAGCAGCTTAATCCTCTTTCTGTACTCTTCCATCTGTGCTTTAGAGCTACCACAGTAAATTACTACATACTGAAGCACTGTTTCAGATGCAATTTCATATTTTCAAAGCTGAGATAATTTTACTCCACATCGTATTTTTTAATCTTTGTAAAAAAAAAGTAAAACGTTTAAGGGAGCCAGGTCAGATAAAACTGTTGAATTTAAGAGATGGATGGTAGTTTTCAGTGAAGTAAACCTTTTTTAAAGGTTACTTGGAATACAGAGTTAAGCCAGACAAATCACTTTGTTTATCTGCAATGCAAAGTGTTAAGACTTAGCTCAATTGTAATCTTTTTTTAATTATAAGATATTCTTTATGCAGGAATAGTTGCTGACAAATATGGCTTGAGGCACTCTTTTTATTGCAGCTTAAATATGTTATTGCCTGTGCCTAATGTCTTTGATCCTGCTTTCATTTTGCAGAATGATTTTACTGGGTGCAGTTTTGCCATTAACCTGCTCAGTTACAGATAGGGCTCATTTTCTTTCTCTGTGAGGGAAGCTTAAGTTTTCTGTTGGATTTCTCTGCATTTTATCAGATGTACTTTTTGCTGCTGTCTGACTATTAAGGATAAAGGGACTGATTTAGTATCTCTTGGAGTAAATTGACTGACTCAGTTCAGAGGCTGAGCATAAGCAGCTGCTCCAAGAGTAAAAGTGAATGCAGAGAGAGAGATTTAATAAACTTCTCCACCTTGCATTTTTCTGTATCAACATAAAAACCTACATTCAGTAAAACTGCTGAAATCCAGACAGTCCAGTGTCTTGCTCAGGTCACCATATGGTTGTGGAACAGCTGGTTCATGTTAAACCCTCACAAAATTGAGATTATACTTGCAGGAAGCAGCAGATACTTTGAAGAATCTGCAGCCACAGTACAGCATCTAAAGCAGATAGCCACA
This sequence comes from Cephalopterus ornatus, assembly GCA_013396775.1. Taxonomy (NCBI): domain Eukaryota; kingdom Metazoa; phylum Chordata; class Aves; order Passeriformes; family Cotingidae; genus Cephalopterus; species Cephalopterus ornatus. Next base: position 76,729 of record VZRE01010707.1, read on the forward strand.
AATCATCAAAACACTCTGACAGAGAAAGAGTTCCTCTGTAAACCCTTGTTACTTTGAATTTCAAAACAACATCTTACTACTTATCCTATGTCCTGGGACTAATCTGAAGAATAGACGCAATGCCACCTGCTGACCTAAACCCAGCTAAGCAAACATCTGTCACCTCACAACAGGATTATGGCAATCCAGCACTTTCTCTTGAGACCTGTCAATTGCTTCTAAGACTTCCAAGTTGTCAAATCTGAGATGAATCACCTGAATTCAGTCTGGAGAAAAGAGTCTCTGCATTTTTCTGTGGGGGCAGGCAGCCTGCTCTCATTGAAACAGAGCTGCTTCACCCAGTGTATGCCAATAAGAAAGTCCTCCTGTTCATTTTGTTTTCTTTAGTTCTTTGCTAAATGCTGGCTGCTGGGATTGCAAAGGAACAAGGTCTCATCTTTGTCACTCGACCCACATGATTCTGCCCTTTGGTGTGATGTAGGGTGGGTGGTGAGCAAAGAGCACTTTAGTGGGCAAGCCTGGATTTGGCAAGCCTGGGTTTGGCAAGCCTGGATTTGTGCTCACCAGTGGGAGAAGTGACACATGGAGCTGACAGCAGCTTGGTAATGATGAAAAATGAAAAACTACCCATTCTGACTAAATTGTATTTGCATATTGTTGAAAGATTAGTGAAGTGGAACAGCTATGCTACTGTAAAGATAGAAGTTTCATAAAGCTCCTGAAAAACAGAAATACCTGAATATAAGGCATTCGTGTTAAGTTTGCCCCTTTGAGGACCTGTCGTGATGTTATCAATAAAGACAGTAATCCAAGGGATCATGTAGAAGAAACAGGGAGGGGTCTAAACCCTGCCTCTGGGAGGGAAGGAAAGCTCACTTCAAAGCTGATGCCTCAAGAGGCAAGAGAATGGGTTACCTTGAGCCTGAGAAGGTCGGAGAATAGGGGATCTGCTGGCAACAACCTGCTTCCCCCCTGCTTCTCTCCTCACCCTGGTCCCAAGGCCCTCCTTGCAACCCAGATGACAGGCTGTGATGTCTGTCCCAGAGACATCATTCAGCTCCCTGCGTGCCACTGGGGACTCAGAAGAAAAGGAGGAGGAATGCAAAAAAGGCAGAGGACCTGGCTAATCTTCTGCAGTTTAACCTGAACATTGGTTCACAAAATTAAACAACAGATGTTTCTCAAGGGCATGACACGTAGAGGCCTCCTTGAAGTAGGGGAACTGCTAAAGCCTTCCAGATTTTCTAAGCTAAGCCTGACAGATTTTCTGATAACTGAAAATGAAGCAATCTAAAAATATGCTCTTCCAGCAACCCCTACAATCAGTTACAGGTAGATCACAGCATATTTCATAAATGCCAAAGCAAGCTGGCCTGACATCATTAGTCCTTTATTTTAGACACTGATAGAAGAAGATAAGCTAATTATTTATGAATATTCAAAGGACAAACAAAGCATGGAAGCAGATTGACATGAACTCTCTTAATAACCTGATCCAAAGATAATTCATGGTTTCCAGTCCTTTTTTTTTAAAAAAAACTTTTTGTGTCTATGACAATACATGATTATGTGTTGTTATTTGTACTGTTGTACGAAGTAATGATTTAGAGGTATACAAACAGAAAGCAAGCAGGCTAAAAATTAGCTAGTTTTTAAAACTTTCTAGTAGAAGAACAGAAATACCATACTTGGTATATTGGAAATTATATTTACGTCTTGGGTGCAAAGACAGAGCAAGACATATGGCTTTCTCAACAGAACAATCAAATGAGTTTGCTTTTTGGTGAATTTGTGTATTAGCTTGAAAGTCACTCTAAGCAAGGTAACAGATATTTTTGGAACCGAACATTCATAGAAACTGCTAATGAAGTAATGCTGGAATTTCTGAAACATGCAAAATTACTGCCTGAATAACACTATTGTTGATGCGGAAGTCACGGACTCTGCACACAATCCAATGTGAA